>CM052702.1:91021530-91052223 GCA_028551405.1 Uromys caudimaculatus
GCTGTGGGGCGCGTCCCTGGCCCTCCGCTGGGTCCTGCGATCTCCGGCGAGGGATCTTTGTCCCGGCGCTGATCAGCTGTGGGGCCCTGTGGCCCAAGCTGAGGTCTCCGGCCGTCGCCGGAAGCTGCTGGCGGTCAGTCTCTGTGGTCTGGTGAGCTGTGGGGTGTGTCTTTGGCCCTCCGCTGGGTCTTGCAATCTCTGTTCCCCATTTTTTGATAGGGTTATTTGGATCTCTGGAGTCTAATTTCTTGAATTCTTTGTATATATTAGATATCAGACCTCTATCGGACATAGGATTAGTAAAGATCTTTTCCCAATCTGTTGGTTGCAGTTTTGTCCTATTGACAAGTATCCTTTGCCTTAAAAAAGCTTTATAATTTCATGAGGTCCCATTTGTTGATTCTTGATCTTAGAGCATAAGCCATTGGTGTTCTGTTCAGGAACTTTTCCCCGGTGCACATGTGTTCAAGAATTTTCCACACTTTCTCTTCTATTAGATTCAGTGTATCTGGTTTTACATGGAAGTCCTTGATCCACTTGGACTTGAGCTTTGTACAGGGAGATAGGAATGGATTAATTCTCATTCTTCTACATGTAGACCACAAGTTGAATCAGCACCATTTGTTGAAAATGCTGTCTTTTTTCCACTGGGTGGTTTTAGCTCCTTTGTCAAAAATCAAGTGACCATAAGTGTGTGGGTTCATTTCTGGGTCTATTCCATTGATCTCAGTGCCTGTCACTGTACCAATACCATGAAGTTTTTATCACTACTGCTCTGTAGTACAGCTTGAGGATAGGGATGCTGATTCCCCTAGAAGTTCTTTTATTGTTCATAATAGTTTTTGCTATCCTGGGTTTTTGTTATTCCATATGAATTTCAGAATTGCACATTCTAAGTCTATGAAGAGTTGTGTTGGAATTTTGATGGGGATTCCATTGAATCTGTAGATTGCTTTTGGCAGGATAGCCATTTTAACTATATTAATCCTGCCAATTCATAAGCATGGGAGATCTTTCCATCTTCTGAGGTCTTCTTTGATTTCTTTCTTCAGAGACTTGAGGTTCTTGTCATACAGATCTTTGACTCGTTTGGTTAGAGTCACACCAAGATACTTTATATTGTTTGTGACAATTGGGAAGGGTGTTATTTCCCTAATTTCTATCTCAGCCTGTTTATCCTTTGAGTATAAGAAGGCTACTGATTTGCTTGGGTTAATTTTGTATCCGGCCACTTTGCTGAAGTTGTTTATCAGCTGTAGCAAATCTCTGGTGGAGTTTTTCGGGTCACTTAAGTATATGATCATATCGTCTGCAAATAGTGATATTTTGATTTCTTCCTTTCCAGTTTGTATCCCTTTGACCTCCTTTTGTTGTCTAATTGTTCTAGCTAGAACTTCAATTACTATATTGAATAGATAGGGAGAGAGAGGGCGACGTTGTCTAGTCCCTGATTTTAGTGGGATTGCTTCAAGTTTCTCTCCATTTAGTTTAATGTGGGCCACTGGTTTGCTGCATATTGCTTTTACTATGCTTAGGTATGGTCCTTGAATTCCTGATCTTTCCAAGACTTTCATCATAAAGGGATGTTGAATTTTGTCAAATGCTTTTTCAGCATCTAATGAAATGACTATGTGTTTTTTTCTGTGAATTTGTTTATGTACTGGATTATATTGATGGATTTCCGGGTATTGAACTATCCCTGCATCCCTAGAATGAAGCCTACTCGATCATGGTGAATGATCGTTTTAATGTGTTCTTGGATTCAGTTTGCAAGAATTTTATTGAGTATTTTTCCATTGATATTCATAAGGTAAATTGGTCTGAAGTTTTCTTTTGTTGTTGGGTCTTTGTGAGGTTTTGGTATCAGTGTAACTGTGGCCTCATAGAACGAATTGAGTAGCGTTCCTTCTGTTTCTATTTTGTGGGATAGATTGAAGAGTATTGGTATTAGGTCTTCTTTGAAGGTCTGATAGAATTCTGCAGTGAACCTATCTGGTCCTGGGCTTCTTTTGGTTGGGAGACTTTTAATGACTGCTTCTATTTCTTTAGGGATTATGGGACTGTTTAGATGGTTTATCTGATCCTGACTTAACTTTGGTATCTGGTATCTGTCTAGAAACTTGTCCATTTCATCCAGATTTTCCAATTTTGTTGAGTATAAACTTTTGTAGTAGGATCTGATGATTTTTTGAATTTTCTCAGAATCTGTTGTTATGTCTCCCTTTTCATTTCTAATTTTGTTAATTTGAATACTATCTCTGTGTCCTCTGGTTAGTCTGACTAAGGGTTTATCTATCTTGTTCATTTTCTCAAAGAACCAGCTCCTAGTTTTGTTGATTATTTGTACAGTTCTTTTAGTTTCTACTTGGTTGGTTTCAGCTCTTAATTTGATTATTTCCTGCCTTCTACTCCTCTTGGGCATATTAGCTTCTTTTTTTTCTAGAGCTTTCAGTGTGCTGTTAAGCTGCTAGTATATATTCTCTCCAGTTTCTTTTTGAAATCATTCAGAGCTGAGTGTTCCTATTAACACTGCTTTCATTGTGTCCCATAGGTTTGGGTTGTTGTACTTTCATTTTCATTAAATTCAAGGAAGTCTTTAATTTCTTTCTTTATTTCTTCCTTGACCAAGTTATCATTGAGTAGAGTGTTGTTCAGCTTCAACATGTATGAGGGCTTTCTGTTGTTGTTGTTGTTGTTGTTGTTGTTGTTGTTGCTGTTGTTGCCATTGAAGACCAGCCTTAATCCATAGTGATCTGATAGGATGCAGGGATTATTTCAATCTTCTTATTACTGTTGAGGTTTGTTTTTGTGACCAAGTATATGATCAGTTTTGGAGAAGGTCCCATGAAGTGCTGAGAAGAAGGTATATTCTTTTGATTTAGGATGAAATGTTCTATAGATATCTGTTAAATCCATTTGGTTCATAACATCTGTTAGTTTCACTGTGTCTCTTTTTAGTTGGTGTTTCCAAGATCTGTCCATTGATGATAGTGAGGTGCTGAAGTCTCCCACTATTATTGTGTGAGGTGCAATGTGTGCTTTGAGCTCTAGGAAAGTTTCTTTTAATGAATATGGGTGTCCTGGCATTCAGGGCATAGATGTTCAGAACTGACAGTTCTTCTTGGTAGATTTTTCCTTTGATGAGTATGAAGTGTCCTTCCTTGTGTCTTTTGAATACTTTTGGTTGAAAGTTCATTTTATCCGATATTAGAATGGCTATCCAGTCTGTTTCTTGGGATCATTTGCCCACAAAATTGTTTTCCAGCCCTTTACACTGAGGTAGTGTTTGTCTTTAACAAGGAGGTGCATTTCCTGGATGCAGCAAAATGCTGGGTCCTCTTTATGGATCCAGTCTGTCAGTCTATGTGTTTTTATTGCGGAATTGAAACAATTGATGTTAAGAGATATTAAGGAATAGTGATTGTTGGTTCCTGTTATTTTCAATGTAACTTTTAGGTTTGTGTGGCTATCTTCTTTTCAGTTTGTTGAAAGATTACTTTCTTGTGTTTTCTAGAGTGTGGTTTTTCTCCTTGAGTTGACGTTTACCATTTATTATCCTTTGTAGGGCAGGGTTTGTGGAAACATATTGTATAAAGTTGGTTTTGTCATAGAATATTTTGGTTTCACCATCTATGTTAATTGAGAGTTTTGCTGGGTATAGCAGACTGGGCTGGCATTTGTGTTCTCTTAGGTCTGTATGAGTTCGGCCCAGGATCTTCTTGCTTTCATAGTCTCTGGTGAGAAGTCAGGTGTAATTCTGATAGGTCTGCCTTTATATGTTACTTGACCTTTTTCCCTTACTGCTTTTAATATTCTTTCCTTGTTTTGTGTATTTGGTGTTTTCACTATAATGTGACAGGGTGAATTTCTTTTCTAGTCCAATCTATTTGGAGTTCTGTAAGCTTCTTGTATATTTATGTTCATCTCTTTCTTTAAGTTAGGGAAGTTTTCTTCTACGATTTTGTTGAAGATATTTATTGGTCCTTTAAGCTGGGAATCCTTTGCTCTCTTCTCTACCTATTATCCTTAGGTTCTGTCTTCTCATTGTGTCCTGGATTTCATGGATGTTTTGGGTTAGGAGCTTTTTGCATTTTGTATGTTCTTTTACTGTTGTGTCGATGTTGTCAATGGTATCTTCTGTTCCTGAGATTCTCTCTTCTATCTCTTGTATTCTGTTGGTGATGCTTGCATCTATGACTCCTGATCTCTTTCCTAGGTTTTCTAACTCCAGGGTTGTCTCCCTTTGTGATTTCTTTATTGTTTCTATTTCTATTTTTAGTTCCTGGATGGTTTTGTTCATTTCCTTCATCTGTTTGATTGTGTTTTCCTGTAATTCTTTAAGGGATTTTTGTGTTTCTTCTTTAAGGGCATTTAGTTCTTGACTTGTGTTCTCTTGTATTTCTTTAAAGGAGTTATTTATTTCCTTCTTAAAATCTTCTATCTTTATCATGAGATGTGATTTTAAATCTGAGTCTTGCTTTTCTGGTGTGTTGGGGTGTCCAGGGCTTGCTGTGGTGAGAGAGCTGGGTTCTGATGATGCCAAGTAGCCTTGGTTTCTTTTCCTTATGTTCTTGCCCTTACCTTTTGCCATCTGGTTATCTCTGGTGTTAGCTGGTCTTATTCTCTCTGACTGTGGCTTGTCCTTCCTGCAAGCCTCTGTATCAATACTCCTTGAAGACCAGTTCTCTCTGAGAAGAATTTGGGTTTGGAGAGCTGTGGTACAGGGTCAGCTCTGGGGTGCAGACAGAAACCAGAAGGATCTAATCCCCAGCTGTCCCTTGATTCCTGTGTCCGAATGGCTCTACAAGGTTCCCTCTTGATCCAGTGAATTTGAACAGAAGTGGTGGTCTTGCCTGTGCTTGAAGATGTGTCCGTACTCCTGGGATACCAGCTCTCTCTTGGGACTATTTGAGCATGGAGCCCTGTGTCACAGAATCTGCTCCCCGGCCACCAAAAGAAACTAGAAGACCACTCCTCATTCCCTGTGTCCTGAGGATTCCAGGTGGGTCCCTCTGAGCAGACAGGCTTGCCCACACTCCTGGGAGTCTAGCTTTCTCCTGGCACTATTTGGCTATGGAGCCCTGGTGGCCCAGGCAGAGGTCTCCTGCCACAGATGGAAACCAGAAGGCTCATTCCTCAGTCCCTGTGTCCCACGGATTTCAGGCGAGTCCCATTGAGCAGTGGTGCTCCTCTTACCCCTTCTAATGGGCTTTTCCACACTCCTGGGAGTCTAGCTTTCTCCCAGCACTATTTGGCTAGGGAGCCCTGGTGGCCTAGACAGAGGTGTCCCACCACTGATAGAAACCAGAATCCAGTTGTACCCCATTTTTTAATTAATTATTTTATTTATTTATATTTTGGCCTTTGCCCCAAGCCACCCCTCCACAGTTCCTCACTCCGTCATCCCTTCCTCTCTCCTCCAAGAAGGTATTCTCTAATCCCCATATTCTCCTTCCCTAGTCTCTGCCAATTAGGCTCATCTTCCCCAACTTGAGGCTAAACCAGGCACTTATCTGTTATATATGTGCTAGGGGCTTCAGACCAAGGAGAGTATGTTGCCTGGTTGGTACCTCCTTCTCTGGGATCTCCTGGAGCTCAAGGTTAGTTGAGACTGCTGGCCTTCCTATGTGGTTGTCCTCCCCTTCAGCTCCTTCAATCTTTTTCCTACTTCTTCCATAGGTGGCCCCATCTTCAGGCCAATGGTTGGATGCAAGTATCTGCATCTGTCTCAGTCAGCAGTTGGTAGGGCCTTTCAGCTATTCTAAGCAGCTGTCTATAAACACATCACAGCATCACTATTGCTTTGTAGTAAATAAAAGGGGAGACATAGTTTCCATCTGTGGCCTGTGGCACAGGGCTCCATACCCAAATAGCACAGGGAGACAGCTAGACTCCCAATAGTGTGGACAAGCCTCTGAGCAGGAGTAAGACCAGCACCTCTCCTCAGAGGGACATGGCCAGAACACTCAGGACACAAGGACCAACTGAGGGGCAGCCTTCCAGTTTCCATCTGCAGCCTGGGAGCTGATCCTGTACCACAGGGCTTCATACCCAAATAAAGCAGGGAGAGAGCTAGCCTCCCAGGAGTGTGGACACGCCTGAGAGCAGAGGTAAGACCAACACTTCTACTTAAAGGAACCCACCTGGAACCCTAGGACACAGGGTTCTGTTTTCCTTCAGCAGCCAGGGATCTGATCCTGTACCACAAGGCTCCATACCCAAATAGTGCCAAGAGAGAGCTGGTCTCCCAGGAGTGCCAACACAGGCAAGACCACCACTTCTGTTCAAATTCCTGACTCAAGAGGGGCCCTCGCAGGGCCATCAGGACACAATAACCAAGGAACAGCTGGGGACAGGATCCTTCTGGTTTCTATCTGCACCCCAGAGCTGACCCTGTACCATAGCTCTACAAATGCAATTTCCTCTCAGGGAGAACTGGTCTCCAAGGAGGACTGACACAGAGGCTTGCAGGAGAAACAAACCACAGTCAGAGAGAGCAAGACCAGCTAACACCAGAGATAACCAGATGGCAAAAGGAAAGGGCAAGAACATAAGCAACAGAAACCAAGGCTGCTTGGCATCATCAGAACCCAGCTCTCCCACCACAGCAAGCCCTGGATACCCCAACATATCAGAAAAGCAAGACTCAGATTTAAAATCACATCTCATGATGATGATAGAAGACTTTAAGAAGGAAATAAATAACACTTTTAAAGAAATACAAGAGAACACAGGTAAAGAGGTAGAAGCCCTTAAAGAGGAAACACAAAAATCCCTTAAATAATTACAGGAAAATATAATCAAATAGGCAAAGGAAATGAACAAAACCATCCAGGAACTAAAATTAGAAATAGAAACAATAAGGAAATCACAAAGGGAGACAACCCTGGAGTTAGAAAACCTAGGAAAGAGATCAGGAGACATAGATGTGAGCATCACCAACAGAATATAAAAGATAGAAGAGAAAATCTCAGGAACAGAAGATACCATAGAAAACAATGACACAACAGTCAAATAAAATGCAAAATGCAAAAAGCTCCTAACCCAAAACATCCAGGAAATCCAAGACACAATGAGAAGATCAAACCTAAGGGTAATAGGTGTAGAAGAGAGTGAAGATTCCCAATTTAAAAGGCCAGTAAATATCTTCACCAAAATTATAGAAGAAAACTTCTCTAACCTAAAGAAAGAGTTGAACATAAACTTTCAAGAAGCCTATAGAACTCCAAAATAGATTGGACCAGAATCTCCCATCACATAATAGTCAAAACACCACATGCACAAAACAAAGAAAGAATATTAAAAGCAGTAAGAGAAAAGGTCAAGTAACATATAAAGGCAGACCTATCAGAATTACACCAGACTTCTCACCAGAGACTATGAAAGCTAGAAGATCCTGGACAGATGTCATACAGACCCTAAGAAAATACAACTGCCAGTCCAGGCTATTATACCCAGCAAAACTCTCAATTACCATAGATGGTGAAACCAAGATATTCCATGACAAAACCAAATTTACACAGTATGTTTCCACAAACCCAGCCCTACAAAAAATAATAGATGGACAACGCCAACATAAGGAGAGAAACAACACCCTAGAAAAAGCAAGAAAGTAATATTCTTTCAATAAAGCCACAAGAAGATAGCCACACAAAAATAAAAATAACACCAAAAATAGCAGGAAGCAATAATCGCTATTCCTTAATATCTCTTAACATCAAGGGAATCAATTCCCCAATAAAAAGAAATAGACTGACAGACTGGATCCATAAACAGGACCCAGCATTTTGCTGCATCCAAGAAATGTACCTCAGTGACAAAGACAAACACTACCTTAGAGTAAAGGGCAGGAAAAAAAATTTTCCAAGCAAATGGTCCCAAGAAACAAGCTGGAGTAGCCATTCTATTATCAGATAAAATCAACTTTTAATAAAAAATCATCAAAAAGATAAAGAAGGACATTTCATACACATCAAAGGAAAAATCTACCAAGAACAACTCTCAGTTCTGAACATCTATGCCTCAAATGCAAGGGCACCCATTCATAAAAGAAACTTTACTAAAGCTCAAAGCACACATTACCTCACACAATAATAGTGGGAGACTTCAACACCCCACTCTCATCAATGGACAGATCTTGGAATCACAAGCTAAACAGAGACACAGTAAAATTAACAGAAGTTATGGCCCAAATGGATTTAACAGATATCTATAGAACATTTCATCCTAAATCAAAAGTTCTTCTCAGCACCTCATGGGACCTTCTCCAAAATTGATCATATAATCGTTCACAAAACAAACCCCAACAAATATAAGAAGATTGAAATAATCTCATGCCTCCTATCAGATCACTATGGATTAAGGCTGGTCATCAATGGCAACAACAACAGAAAGCCCACATACACATGGAAGCTGAACAACGCTCTACTCAATGATAACTTGGTCAAGGAAGAAATAAAGAAACAAATTAAAGACTTCCTAGAATTTAATGAAAATGAAGGTACAACATACTCAGAATAATGGAACACAATGAAAACAGTGCTAAGAGGAAAACTCATAGCTCTGAATGCCTCCAAAAAGAAACTTGAGAGAGCATACACTAGCAACTTAACAGCACACTGAAAACTCGAAAACAAAAAGAAGCTAATACACCGAAGAGGAGTAGATGGCAGGGAATGATCAAATTCAGGCCTGAAATCAACCAAGTAGAAACAGAAAAAACTATGCAAAGAATCAACAAAACCAGGAGCTGGTTCTTTGAGAAAATGAACAAGATAGATAAACCCTTAGCCAGACAAACCAGAGGGCACAGAGACAGTATCCAAATTAACAAAATCAGAAATAAAAAAGGAGATATAACAACAGAAATTTAGGAAATTCAAAATATCATCAGATCCTACCACAAAAGCCTATACTCAACAAAATTGGAAAATCTGGATGAAATGGACAAGTTTCTAGACAGATACCAGATACCAAAGTTAAGTCAGGATCAGATAAACCATCTAAACAGTCCTATAACCCCTAAAGAAATAGAAGCAGTCATTAAAAGTCTCCCAACCAAAAAAAGCCCAGGACCAGATGGGCTCACTGCAGAATTCTATCAGACCTTCAAAGAAGACCTAATACCAATACTCTTCAATCTATTCTACAAAATAGAAACAGAAGGAACGCTACACAAATCCTTCCATGAGGCCACAGTTACACTGATACAAAACCTCACAAAGACCCAACAACAAAAGAAAACTTCAGACCAATTTACCTTATGAATATCGATGGAAAAATAATAAAATTCTTGCAAACCGAATCGAAGAACACATCAAAACGATCATTCACCATGATCGTGTAGGCTTCATCCCAGGGATGCAGGGATGGTTCAATATCCGGAAATCCATCAATGTAATCCACTACATAAACAAATTCAAAGAAAAAAATGACAGGGTCATTTCATTCGATGCTGCAAAAGTATTTGACAAAATTCAACATCCCTTCATGATAAAAGTCTTGGAAAGATCAGGAATTCAAGGATCATACCTAAACTTAGTAAAAGCAATATACAGCAAACCAGAAGCCAATATCAAACTAAATGGAGAGAAACTTGAAGCAATCCCACTAAAATCAGGAACTAGACAATGCTGCCCTCTCTCTCCCTCTTCAATATAGTACTTGAAGTTCTAGTTAGAGAAATTAGACAACAAAAGAAGGTCAAACGGATACAAATTGGAAAGAAAGACATCAAAACATCACTATTCATAGATGATCATATACTGAAGTGACCCGAAAAACTACACCAAAGAACTCCTACAACTGATAAACAACTTCAGCAAAGTGGCCAGATATAAAATTAACTCAATCAAATCAGTATCCTTCCTATACTTGAAGGATAAACAGGCTGAGAAAGAAATCAGGGAAATAATGCCCTTCCCAATTGTCACAAACAATATAAAGTATCTTGGTGTGACTCTAACCAAACAAGTGAAAGGTCTGTATAACAAGAACTTCAAGTCTGTGAAGAAAGAAGTCCAAGAAGACCTCAGAAGATGGAAAGATCTCCCATGCTTCTGGATTCATAGGATTAATATAGTAAAAATGGCCATCTTGCTGAAAGCAATCTACAGATTTAATGCAATCCCCATCAAATTTCCAACTCAATGCTTCATAGAGTTAGAAAGAGCAATTCTCAAATTCATTTTTGATAACAAAAAACCCAGGATAGCAAAAACTATTCTCAACAGTAAAAGAACTGGGGGAATCAGCATTCCTGACCTCAAGCTGTACTACAGAGCAGTAGTGATAAAACTGCATAGTATTGGTACAGTGACAGGCAGGTAGCTCAGTGGAATAGAATTGAAAACCCAAACATGAACTCAAACACCTACAGAAACTTTATCTTTGACAAAGGAGCTAAAACCATCCAGTGGAAAAGTAACAACATTTTCAACAAATGGTGCTGGTTCAACTAGAGGTCAACATGTAGAAGAATGCAAATTGATCCATTCCTATCTCCCTGTACAAAGCTCAAGTCCAAGTGAATCAAGGACCTCCGCATAAAACCAGATACACTGAATCTAATAGAAGAGAAAGTGGGCAAAATTCTCAAACACATGGGCACAGGGGAAAAGTTCCTGAACAGAACACCAATGGCATATGCTCTAAGATCAAGAATCGACAAATGGGACCTCATAAAATTGCAAAAATTCTATAAGGCAAAGGATGTTCTCAATAGGACAAAAGGGCAACCAACAGATTGGGAAAAGATCTTTCTCAATCCTATATCTGATAGAGAGCTAATATCCAATATATACAAAGAGCTCAAGAAGTTAGACTCCAGAGAAACAAATAACTCTATCAAAAAATGGGGAACAGAGCTAAACAGAGAATTCTCAACTGAGTAAACTTGTAGGGCTGATAAGCACCTAAAAAATTCTTCAACATCCTTAGTCATCAGGGAAATGCAAATCCAAACAACCCTGAGATTCCACCTCACACCAGTCAGAATGGGTAAGATCAAAAACTCAGGTAATAGCAGATGCAAAAGAGGAACACTCCTCCATTGCTGGTGGGATTGCAAGCTGGTATAACCACTCTGGAAATCAGTTTGGCGCATCCTC
Organism: Uromys caudimaculatus; assembly: GCA_028551405.1. Classification (NCBI taxonomy): domain Eukaryota; kingdom Metazoa; phylum Chordata; class Mammalia; order Rodentia; family Muridae; genus Uromys; species Uromys caudimaculatus. The sequence continues at coordinate 91,032,639 of CM052702.1, forward strand.
AGAAAATTGGACATAGTATCTGAGGACCCAGCTATACCACTCCTGGGCATATACCCAGAAGATGTTCCAACATGTAATAAGGACACATGCTCCACTGTGTTCATAGCAGCCATATCTATAATAGCCAGAAGCTGAAAACAACCCAGATGTCCCTCAACAGAAGAATAGATACAGAAAATGTGGTACATTTACACAATGGAACACTACACAGCTATTAAAAACAATGGCTTCATGAAATTCGCAGGCAAATGCATGGAACTTGAAACTATCATCCTGAGTGAGGTAACTCAGTCACAATAGAATATACATGGTATGTACTCACTGATAATTGGATATTAACCTAAATGTTCAGAATACCCAAGATTCAATTCACAGACCATATGAAGCCTAAGAAGAAAGACCAAAATGTGGATGCTCCAGTGTTTCTTAGAAGGGTTAACAAAAAACTCAAATGAGGAAATATTGAGACAAAGTGTGGAGCAGAGACTCAAGGAAAGGCCATCCAGAGACTGCCCCACCTGGAGATACTTCCCATATATATCCACCAAACCCAGACATTCTTGTGGATGCTCAGAAGTGCTTGCTGATGGAAGCATGATAAGCTGTCTCCTGAGAGGCTCAGACAGAGTCTGACAAATACAGAGGTAGATGCTCACAGCCAACTGTTGGATTGAGTGTGGTGTCCCAGATGGAGGAGTTGGAGAAGGGATTTAAGGAGCTGAGGAGGTTTGCAGCCCAAAGGAGGGAGCAACAGTGTCAACTGGACAGACCCCTGGAGTTCCTGGAGACTGCACATGGAGGGACCCATGGTGCTGGCCACATATATGGCGGAAGAGGGCCTTACTGGACATCAGTGGGAGGAGAGGCCACTGAGCCTGAGGGTGTTTGATGCCCCAGTGTAGGGGAATACTAGGGAGGGAAGACAAGAGTGGGTGGGTGGGTGGGGGAGCATCCTCATAGAGGCAAGGGGGAGGGGATGGGATTGGGGGTTTTCAAAGGGGAGACCTGGAAAGAGAAAAACATTTGAAATGTAAATAAAGTAAATATCCAAAAATAATTAAAAAAGGAAACATAACAACAGAAACAGGAAATTCAATAAATTATCAGAACTTACTACAAAAGCGTATTCTCAGCAAAACTGGAAAAATCTAGATGAAATGGATGAGTTTTTAGACAGATACCATGTACCAAAATCAAATCAAGATCATGTAGACTATCTAAAAATTCCCATATCCCCTAAGGGAATAGAAGTAATCATTAAAAATTTCCCAACAAAAAGAGCCCAGGGACAGATGGTTTTAGTGCAGAATTCTACCAGACTTTCATAGAAGAGATAATACCAATACTCTTCAAACTAGTCCATAAAATAAAAACAGAGGGAACACTACCTAACTCATCTATGAAGCCACAGTCACTTTAATACCTAAACCACACAAAGACCCAACCAAGAAAGAGAACCTCAGGCCAGTTTCACTTATGAATATTAATGTAAAAACAGTCCATAAAATTTTCACAAACCAAATTCAAGAACATATCAAAACCATCATTCACCAAGATCAAGTAGGCTTCATCCTAGGGATGTTGGGATGGTTCAACATATGAAAATCCATCAATGTAATACACTATATAAACAAACTCAAGGAAAATATTCACATTAGATGCTGAAAAAGCCTTTGACAAAATACAACACCCCTTCATGTTAAAAGTCTTGGAGAGATCAGGGATTCATGGCACATACATAAACATAATAATAGCAATGTATAGCAAACCAACACTCAACATCAAATTAAATGGAGAGAAACTAGAAACAATCTCACTAAAATCAGGGAGAAGACAAGGCTGCCCACTTTCACCCTTTCTATTGAATATAGTACTTGAAGTTCTAGCTACAACAATTGGACAACAAAAGGAGATTAAGGGTATATAAATTGGAAAGGAAGAAATCGAAATATCACTATTTGTGGATGATATGATAGTATACAGAAGCAACCCCAAAAATTCCACCAGAGAACTCCTACAGCTGATAAATAATTTCAGCAAAATGGTGGGATATAAAATCAACTCAAACAAATCAGTAGCCTTACTTTATACAAATGATAAACAGACTGAGAAAGAAAGTATGGAAACAATACCCTTCACAATAGTCACAAATAATATAAAACTCTCTTGATGTAACTCTTACTGAACAAGTAAAAGATCTATATGACATAAATCTCAAATCCCTGAAGAAAGAAATCGAAGAAGACCTCACAAGATGGAAAGATCTCTCATGCTCATGGATTGGTAGGACTAATATAGTGAAAATGGCCATCTTACCAAAAGTAGTCTACAGATTCAATGCAATCCCCATCAAAATTCCAAAACAATTCTTCACAAACATGGAAAGAGCAATTCTCAACTTCATATGGAAAAATAAAAAACCCAGGATAGCCAAAACAATTCTCAACAATAAAAGACCTTCTAGGGGAATCACCATCTCTGCATCCCATTCTTTAATTGGGATATCTGGGTTTATTTTGGAGCCTAAATTCTTGAGTTCTTTATATATTTGGATATTAGCCCTCTATCCGATGTTGGGTTATGAAGACTTTTTTTCTAATATGTAGGCTGCCATTTGGTCCTATTGACAGTGTCCTTTGCTTTACAGAAGTTTTTCTGTTTCAAGGAGATTGTCCTATAAGACGAAGTTTTGTTGGAGCAGACAAGTGAGAGCATGTTTTGCTGAGAAAAGACACATGGTGTTTTTATGGAAGCTGCCTGGTGAATGGGAATGTGATGTCTTGCTGGAGCAGACACTTGAGAGGACACATGATGTTTGGAAAGAGTAGAAGTATGATCCAACAGACAATGAATGATGCTCTTGCATTAGTTCACCTTGCAACTTTTTGCTCATCTTCATTAGGCTTCACTGAACCTGTTCTTAGTTGATGATTCTCTTGCATTTGTTTGCCTTGCAACTCTTTGCTGATTTTCTTTGGGCTTTGCTGACACTGGTCTTTGCTGATGACACTCTTGCATTGGTTTGCCTTACAGTTTTTGTTAATCATTGCTTGCCATGATGTTTATAGAAAGAAATGCACCAAAGAACTTTTGGTGGTACTCTTGCTGCTTCTATAGACTCATGCCAATCAGTGGAGCCTCATGGTTTCTTTTGGATAGAGCCATTGCTACTGATTAGTGTTTGGTGTTTATCTAGTGGACTGGACTGCCACTGCTGATTCATGTTTGATGTTTTACTAGAAGACTGGACTGTTGACAAGGAAGATTAGCATTGCCCCAAAGAACCATTTTTAAACAGATCCACAATCCCCATCTCTTATTAACCATTTTCCCCCTACCTCTGGTGAATGTTGGGAGGTTAAAGAACTGCAACTGAAGTAGGTTTTGAAAACTCTAAGCCTACAGGTAGTGCCCAAAATGGGGCAGGGCAGGGGAGCAGTTTACCTTCCAACTTAGTTTGCTTCCCGTCTTTCGTCCTGCTGTAAATTTCTGGTCTCAGACACCAAGCCTGAACACTGTTGTTCTCCCCCCAGCGGGTGTTTGGATGGGTCCTCAGATGCTTCTATTGAAACTACATCACTATTAATCTTAAGCAACCAGCAAAGTCACATAGGAAATGCCTATTACATTAGAGAAGAGCTTCAAACACCAAAAAATATGTGTCAGAGATTGTTGGCAATTCAGGTGGTGTCTTTGTTGTTATTTTTACTTGGTGCACTTATTTTCAGCCTCTGGAGATCTCTTATGAGGTTTTGTTCTACACTAACACTGTTGGTGATGCTGGCCAGCTTTATTAGTCTTTTTCATTCTACAGAGAAAGACAGGTCCCAGGAGATATAGAAAAGTTTTATTGTATGTGAATCTAGTTGTGGGTCAATTGTATATACTATTTAAAGATTTCTGACAATGTTCAGACATTCTTTCTGCCCACCAAGGGAGCCTTGTAAGAAAGGCTTCCTGTTACTTTACTAAGTAACAGGAATATGAAGAGGGATAGAAAGAATATTGGTGTTGACCTCAGGTGGCCTGGGTTTGGAGTTCAGCCCTGTCACCTCGGAGGCTTTTGGCACAGCTATAATGAGCCTTAGTCTGCTTGTCTAAAATGTAAATAATGGGGCCACATATTTGTTGTTATTTTTCACTGTAGTGACATAACTTAACTGAAATCACTTCATGAATTGTAAAGTACCAACAACAGTGAGTACTAAAACACTAGTCATCATTAATTACAGTGATACAGTATATGAGCCTTGCTGCCAGTTAATCCCTGTGTGCTTCCATCATCCCTTAGCTACTCTCTGTGTCTTGCAGTGTTCATAATTCACCCCCTCCCTGTGATTCAAATAGGAAGATGTTAATAAGCCCCTAATTAGATCTAATTAGATCTTAAGCAGTGGTTCTCAGCCTTTCTAATACTGCAACAATTTAATACAGTTCCTCATACTGTGGTGACCCCCAACCATAAACTTGTTTTGGTTGATAAGTCATAACCACAATTTTGCTACCATTATGAATCATAATGTAAATATTTTGGGAGATAAAGGTTTGCTGAAGAGGTCATAACCCATAGGTTCAGAACCACTGGTTTAAGGCAATTAATGGGGGTTGGGCGGCAGGGGATGTTGAGCTTCCAAGAAGCTAACATTTCTACCAGGGTATCAGGGTTCAAAAAATACTGGAACCTTGCAGGAGGAGAGGTCAACCAGAGGGATGCTGCCATTACCAGGTACACAAAAACACAGACTTCCAACTTCTACCCAGCATCTTCAACTAATAGAATCCACTCAGAGAAATGAAGCAATTCACAGAATTAAAATCTCAGAGATGCATGTGGTACTCATCTTTTATTTCCTATTATTCAATGCTTTCTAATGGTCTATGACTGATTTCCATTAGGCATCTGAGACAACCAAGGCCATCTTCAGATTGTCACTTCCTAGCTGTGCAATCTTAGTGATTGAGCCTCCCAGAAGCTCAGTTCTTTCATCTGGAAAAGGAAGACCTTAAGAAGTCAATTCCAGAAGCTAGTGTCTGTCCAAAACAGGAATTTCAGAATAGCACCTCCCAAGGCAAGCACTCCACAACAAAAGTGATCTTTTCCTGGGATCCTCCTGTTACTGTACCCCACTCCTGCTTCTCAGCATCAGAAACCAGGCATAGAAATCTCACCCTCTTCCATCTTTGAGCTGTTTGATAATTTTGCCTCCTTTCCTGGACCTGCTATTTTGTTTGTATTTGACTCCTTGGCTGCATTTCTATCATTCCTCATTGCTGCCTTCAAAGAAGCCTCCTTCCCTTGGTTTCAGTGTTGTTACAGTATTGTTTGGATATAACATATCCAAACTGTTTATATGCTTTTTTCCAAAAAATACACCCCTTTCCCCTTACCTTAAATATATACATATTGCTCATTTGCTTAAACCTGAAAATACTACCTCTTTCTTAACTTCTACAGTCAATAAATTATGGGGGCATATATATTAAACATTTAAACTATGTCTGGAATCCACCTGCTTTCCTCTGTGTCTTGTAGTACCAGGTCTTTGTGAGCCATCAACACCTCTTGCCAACTTCCCTCTAATAAATTCCCAAGAGGTGTCACTGCCTCCTCTCTTTCTCTACCCATTCTTCACACTATAGTTAGAATGCTTGTTCTAAAGAAGCCATTTTCTCACACCTTCTCTCTTAGTTAAAACTCCCCACTGACTCCTTTTGCTTCTATTTAAAAGATCATGTTAATTGTCAGCAAGACTCTGTGTGTCCTAATGTCACTAGCCAGGTTCTCATTTAGAGGAGCACTTTTCTCTTAGCCCAGTTTTTAATTTGTGACCCACAAGTACCAAAATCCTTCACTTTTTGCTCTCCTATGGGTGGTGTATGTCCTAGCCAGAATCCTTTACCTTCAAATGGAATCTACCTTTCTGGTTCATTTTTGATTTCCTCCTCTAGCTAGATATCATTTCTTCTATTTTGTCAACATCAAAATATGACATATTTGGTATCTACCCTCCTGTTATACATCCTCAGCTTTGAATTTTTGACTCTATGAAGGCAGGAATTACACTTATCCTTGACCATAGTTTTAATGTTTTGTCTAGTCCCTGACACTTTTGAGTAAGAAAATGTTGGCCAGAGAATTTCCATCTTATCCTCATTCTTCTATTTTATCTATGAGCCTAAAATTGTCTCCCAACTACACAGAAAATCTTTAGACTCACAGATAACTTTGATCTTATAGTTGTAAAGTGAAGACACATCTCTAAGCTACAGATAGCATGCTAGAGCTCCAATCTACAAAGATCCTTGGGCTTCCACATATGAATCAAAGAGTACGAAATGTCACAGCCCATACTTTCAGAACACTGTGGAGAAGGTAAGCACAAAGTTGATTTTTATGTGAGATAAGCAACACAATGTTTTGCACAGAGTATTATAGTTTCTCATTGATGGAAAGCCCTTAGACTGTTCAAATCTATATTCATAATACATATGAATTTGTCTTACTGTTCTTGGACCCACTTTTACTGCTTCCCTCTTTTTATATGCATGGAGTTTGCCACTAGATCAAACCATAATTGTTCACATGGGCTGGATGTGTTGATACTGTCTTTATGGTCTCAGTGTTCACCCTTTCCTGCTACTTAAGATTCCTTATGCCATAAATATTAATCTGACTAAATGAAAATTTTCAACCACAAAGAATATATTTTTAATAATTAAATATTTGAGATTATAGAGCTAGGGTTTGACAAGTGTTTCTCAAACTAGTCAGAGCAAAGGAAAACAGTTTATCTTTAAGTTCACAAATAGTAGTTCATGCAGAGACTGTGGTCTAATATAAACCAAAGGAAACATGGCTATGCTCTAGTTATTGCTGGTGAGTTGTTAAAAGAAGCTTCATTTACTTCTTCAAAAACACATACTAATTCCAATACTCAGAAGAGTTTCTTTCATATAAGAGCAAACAAGCATTGTCCTTCTCTATACTCAAGAAAAAAAAAAAAAAACAAGTTGTCAACACATGCTAAGTATGGTACAAGACAGGTTGAAATACAAGAGGAGATGCTGGAAGACTTTCTGAAAATTTGGAAGAGGGGAATGGCAGAAAAAACCAGAAGTGTTCCCCAGGCAAGAGAACTGTCTTAATAAGGTATGAGTTATGAGCAAACACCTTATAACCACAAGAAGAACTACAAATATACAGAATGTAAAGCAGCAAGAAATGAACATCTAGGGATGTCAACGCTTGTAAAGAAAGGATAGTATTTCAACCCATATATCACTTGTGCTAGTCATGGTGGTGCATGACTATTATTCCCCAACACTCAGCAAGTAGAAGTAGCATGATCAGGAAGGAGTTCAAGGTCATCCTTAGTAGCACAGTGAGTTTGAGGCCAACCTGGGATATACAAGACCATAAATGTACATATGTGAATATATGTGTTTTTGTGTGTTCTACATACAACTCACTGACCTGTTTTTAAAAGGATCTGCTTTTAATTGGGTTTGGTTATGTTAAGGAAAAAATGCAATGCATGACTATTGATATTATTGATGATTTTTAATACAAAGAACTAGTAAAAATGAATATTCTTTTTTTTGCTCACTTCTTGTAGCATCCAGAACAGCAAGGACTTTGAATACATGGTTCTCAAGAGCCTACATGATAAGACTCTTGGAGGTTGCAATTCTGCTTCCCCTTTCCACAGTGAAGAAACTCAGGTCATAAGGTTAACCCACATTTCCAAGTCGCAGAGTAATTAAACTAGGACTCAGTCTGGTACTTCCAAAATCTAGAACCTGGGCCTATGTCAGTCACATCAAGCAGCTTCTCATAAAAACTTCAAGGATGATGACAGTGGTAAGTTGAGGTAGGACTGCTTTCTTAAATCTTAATCTCCCCTCATCTTTAGAAATCCTAACCAACAAAGCTGTTCATAAAAAGAAAAATTACCAAGTATCTAAGTGTCAAAGTTATGGTTACTCTAATAAGTTGAAATGAATCCCATGGCTGAGGCTAGAAGGGGAATATTTCCCCCCTCTCATTTTTTACTGCTTACATTTTGGACCAATGTATAATATGGGCAGTCACATCAAGACAATGAAAGAGAAAACCATCCACTTTCATGCTCTGAGAGAAAGTTATTGCTATCAAACAGCAAAGATTGCAAAGCATCAAGTAAAGATGGAAGCATTTGTCTAGAAGAAGCCAAAATCCTTCCCACTAGGACTGTAGACAAGTATCATTAGAAAATGTGCCTCCACGAAGGGATAAGGAGCTGTAGACTATTGAGAAAAGGAGAGAATCAGTCTTCTCCAGAAAAAAAGACTCCTGATAGGTTATTTAATCCTAAGTGGTCAGCCCTAAACATATCATATAATAAATAAATATAATAAATGCATATATAATATATTATCATATTGAGGTCAATAATTTGAGAGAATGTGAGGGAAACATGGAAAAAGTTAGAGGGAGAGGAGGGAAGAAAATTATCTAAACATAGTACTCAGATACAATACTCTGAAAAACTAAATGTAAATTAAAATAGAAAATGTTTCTCTACTCTGCTCTAAACACTGTGGGATTTCAGAAGAACAGAAGAGATATGATAGGTTTCAACTTCCCCTGCAGACAAAAGAAGAAACATAGGAGGCAAAACACACTAATTTATATTATACAAATACACTTTAGAATAAAGCTGAGCATTCAAATATTTCCTGTAGTTCGGAAAGTACTTTAGCATTCATCATTGCACTGGAACATCACAGTAGCTCTTGAGGTTAAGAGCAGAACTACACAAAGGTTAAGTGACTTTCCTCAAATCAGATGGTAAATTGACCATCAAGTCTTCCAAATTCCAGCCTCATTGTTCCAAAGTCATAAGGACAAGTCTTATCTAACCACTTCATGAAGAGGGTATAGTAGGTCAGACAGAGAAAAGAGCCTTAAGAACAGCGAGGTTGGCCTCTTACAAACATCCTACTGTTAAGCATTTCCCCTGAGTTCCATCTGAAAGTTTAGAAGATTACAAGAAGAAAAGAAACACTGTATGTATTCCCTATCCAAGCTATGGCTTTCTTCATGTTTTAAAAAGATGAAAAAGAAAGAAGGAAGGGAAGTTGATGGAAGGAGGGAGGGAAGGAAGAAAGGAGGGAAGGGGAAATGAAAGAAAGAATGAAGGGAGGGAGGGAAGGAAAACAGACCATCCCTAATTTTTAAAAACCTTAGTGATTATAGTCATTGACATCATCACAATTATTCATGCAAAATTTTAGCTATCACAGTTGCTAAGAAAGTCTCTCTCAGAGTCACTGTTCTTCACGAGTGATTCTCATGGGGCCATTTTAGTACATACCCTAGATGATCTCTAGAGTAACATTTTTCTGCCTATTCACACCTCACTGCTTCAGACTCAACACCCGAATGCCATGAATCCCAATGAGTTAGCTTATTTTAAAATAAATGCTAAGCATGTTTTATTGCAAGCCCGCTCATCCATTCTAAGTATACAGAAAGCTTGTGTTCTACAAAGTAGACTTCTCTCCATCAAAATCTCCTTGTGCTTTTGTTTTCAAATAAAAAGAATTTCACTAACCACTGTAAATGAGTTTATTCTTTCTTTCTTTCCCTAGCTTTTTATAATTCCTGGTCTTTTATATAAGTTTTTAGTATATTTTGAGCTCTTACTGGATATGATACATGACAAAGGTCCCCTTTCATTCTTCAACATCTGAATATCAAGTTTTTCTAGTACCATATGTTCAAAAAAAGGATTCTCCACTGTACATTCTCAGTTATGATGAAAAAGATTAGCCAACTGTACATGTGTAGCTGCTTTCTGATGCATTGATTATTGCCTGATATTACTCAGTACTATACTCTTTTGATTTCTGTAGTTCAATAATATATTTGGAAACCTGGAAATGTGGTGCTGCTAACTGTGTTCATTTCTAGATTAAACTTGTTGTTTAGGGTCAGTTCAGATTTCTTATAAATTTCAAAACTTTTGTTATATTTTACTAAATATGTAGGACTTCATGATACTAACCTGGTTTTATATAACGAGTTAACCAACAAAAAGCAAATACAACCTATGAAACAGAAGAAAATATCTGTAAGCCACATATCTGATAAAGATACAACTCAACTCAAATAACCCAATTTAAAAATGTGCAAAGGATTTAAAGATGCAACTCAAATCAAATAATCCAACTTTAAAATGTGCAAAGGACATTAGCAGACATGGTTCTAAAGTGGAAATTTATATGAAAAATTAAAGCTGTCCTCAACACCAGTAAAACTTGGGGAAGGTGCAAGTCAAAGCCATGGAGAATCTCCTGTTATGCCTATTGTGATAGTTATCATTAATATATGTTGGTAAAGGTGTGGAGAAAAGGCACCTCTTGTATACTTTCAGTCGGAATATAAAGTGATGTCGCCATTATGATAAACAATATGGAAATGCACTAATGTATTATCAAGAAAGGTACAATTCAACCTAGCAAAATTGTTCCCAGATTTATATCCAAAGGAAAGAAAACCAGTGTCTTTAAGAAACATCTTTACTCTCCATATTCATTACAGTGGGACTCACAGTCACCAAAATATGGAAAAAAAACTTAAGTGCCCTCTGATAGATAAATGAGTAAAGAAATTTATGTCTAAAGAAACAGTATTTGGCTTTTTAAAAGAAAGCAATATTGCTAGGTGAGAGTATGTAAATGAACTCTGAGAAGAGTATTCTAAGAGACATAAGTCAGACAAAAGAAAGATAAGTATTGTATGATCACATCTATGGAATATAAATGAAATTCAACTTAAAGAAACAGAGAGTATGGGCTAGAAAGATGGCTCAGCATTTCAGAATGCATACTGACCATTTAGAGAACCTAACTTTAACAACAGTGCCCTGCATAAGTGCTCTTATGTACACTGTAATTTGTTCAACTCTCACACCAGCTGTGCAAAGTAAGTGTTCTGATTCAGCCTATGTTACAGACAAGAAAACCACTGTACAGAGTAACAAAGTGAGCTAGCAGAGCCTCTACTTCCTTAAGGTGGCACTTGGCCGGGAGATAAGCAGTCACCTTCCAGAACCCACTGGATCTAATTACTACTCAATATTACTACTGTGGATGTAAACATAAGGCATACTGCACTGACCAGGAGAGCACTGGAGTCGGTCTACACGTCAGAGAATGACACTTATTTCCCAATGTGACAAAGTAATTCTGTGTCACTACTGGGTTTGGAGTGGAGCTTGGGAGACACTACCCCTCTCTACGAGCATTGGTTATTAATGTTATTGGGGATAATTAGTCACCATCATCACTGTGTGTCCAACTGGTTGGTTTACATTGTTCCACTAAATTACGCCCCCAAACCCATACTCATGCAAATAACCCCAATTAAACTCAATGGGAATTTGTTGGGAAGAAAAAGAGTTTCAGCAAGAGAGAAAGAGAGAGAAAGAGAGAGACAGTAACAGGAACACATAATCAATATAGCATGTACATGTATGCAATTCTTAAGGAATACAATTTTCAGAAAAGCATTTCATGTAGGACATCTCCTATGAAAGTAAGATTTGGGACAAAAAGAAGAGAAGATGACCATCAGGAGAATGAGAAACAGACAGGTAGAAGAAGGGAGTGAATCCTAATGCTGTTGGAGTGGTCTACAAAGAACTTGCGTGGTCTGGAGAGGTTTGTGGTAAAACTGCCAGCATTAGACAAGGCCTCGGTGAAGGAAGGCAATTACAATTTAGAACGCATCATCCAGCACTTTTCTGAGCTAGGTTATCCTTTGGTTTGCCCAAAAGAAATGGCACATAAAAGCAACAGAAAATATCCATTGCCTGGTAAATGCCAGCTATGTGCTGTGTGCCAGATGTCCCCACAAACATTTTATCTGATTACTTATTTGTTACAATAATATTACCCAGGATATTATATACCTTTTTCTAGCTCTTAGGTAAGTATGTCTCAGGATTATGAACAAAGTCATTCTTCTAAGCATGAAATAAAATATTTGATATCTGAATATATATTTGATATTTGTATTTATATGTATATACATATATACCTGACTTTAAAATTTCATACTTAACATTCTCCTATAAAAATGTGAGACTCTGATTAGACATTACTTATATCCTAGGCTAGTAATCACAATTCCCAGGAGAGTGGCAAGTAACCAGGTCTTGATTGTCATTTAACCTCAACCCCTAGGGAAGGCATAGTTCATGCAATGGGACTCTTTAGTAATTGTCAACAGAAACATCAGTTTGAACAAATATTCACCTGGGAAAATAGCTTCACTTAAGTAAAGAAAACCAGGTGAGAGACCACAGTGTCCAGTGATTGCATTATAATAAAAATGATGCACTGAAAAAGATATAAAAAACATTTTTACATTTCCAACATCACCAAACCACCAGCCAAATTTCAGCAAAGCACAGGGAGATGTTCTCTCCAAGGAGGGAAAAAGAAGTAAATGAGCTTAGAACACAGCCTTAGAACCCCATGTCAGTGTACCATAAGAAACCCAATACAAGCTGTACCACCATGGCACTTGCCTATAGAAGATATCCACAGGCTGAGTCTCTAGACCTGTCCCAATACCATGCAAGAGACTAAATCCACTAGGAGATGGATCAAATTCTGATCTATATTATACTACTCCATAAAGTGGGGTTGGAACAAGAATAACTTGCAGTGATAGGAGGATGTCAACAGATTTAACAGCTAAAAGATTCTAGCTCAGGGTAGCATCCACCATGGTGTACTATCTTTAATGAATTCTCTGGAATTGCAACACATGCAACAATCATAAACATCAGTTCGACATCAGAACACTTGCCTATAATGTCAGACGGTGCAAACTGTTGTAGGACCACTTAAGATAAACAAAACCAGAAAGCTCTTTAGGAAAAGCTTCTTTCTTAAAGCCCAGACATTACAAGTGGATGAGGGGAAAATTAGAGAAAGAAGATGTTGCTGCAGTAAATGTTCTGGAAAAAATGAAAATATCCAAAATCTGATGACAATTATAAACAGTTGGCATGCAATGTGCTTGGGAAAATCTCATAAGGCCTTACTCATAGATAAAGAGCTGCAGGCAATTATGACTGCCAAGAGGAGAACCAGCCTTCTTTAGTGACAAGACCCAAAATTGGTTATCTAATTCCAAAAAACCAATCCTAAATTCATATACCCGTGAACAATACAGATTGGACTTAGTATGTTGTATTTATCCACCTATACACACACACATATATGTATAAAGCAATAATTTAAAAGTGGCTATGAATTTCAGAGGTAGGGACATAGGAAGAGTTGGAGGGAGGAGAAAGGATATACCATAAATACACCATACATGTATGAATTGAAAGAAAACACTTTAAAAATGATAAATAGCCATTTTAGAGAAGCCAGGAATTAAAATACAGACAAATTATTCAAAAACTTAGCAACAAATTTAATAGATTAAAATTATCAATTAAACAGAAACCATTCAGATGAAAAATATACTGTGTGAAATTAAACATGGAATAACATCAATATCAGGGTTAACTAAATGAGGAAAAAAATCTATGAATTCAAAGACAAGCCATATTAGAAGGACAAAACTAAATTAAATAGAGAAACTATACAGAAATCATGGCACAAAAATCACAGAAGCAATATTCAGGTCATTGGTATTTAAAAGAAGAAAAAGAGAACGAAGTCGAAAATCTATTTTAAAAAGTAATGGCCAGAAAACTTGTGTGGAGAAAGCTATAACTATCCAGGTATACAGAAAAGGCAGATGTCTTTAATCAGATTGAAATACAATGACTTCCTACCATATCATAATTAAACTGTCGAAGCCCAAGGATAAAGACAGGAACCAAAAACAGCAAAAGAAGTGCAAAGATACTAAGTGGCAGAAGCTCACTGGACAGGAGAGGGAATTAACATCGTCTAATTTCTAAAAGACAAAACAAACAAACAAACAGTACTAACATAATTGTACCCAACAGAATTCCCTTCAGAAATGGACATAAGACAAACAAATCTGAAATAGTGCATCCGACAGGAAATGCTGGTGGGTTTTCAAACTTAAAGAAAAGAATGCAAAATTGTTAAACGGAAGCACTTAGCACTATAAAACTCCTTACCAAGAGTATGTCAACAAATTAAGAATATTCTAATGCTGTAATAATTATCATGTACAATTTGCCTGTGTCTTTAGCATGAAGATCAGAAAACAGAATTGGTAATGATACGAATAATGGAAATAATTTTTCAGGGATATGTAATATAAAATGTGAGTTGTAAAATCATCTAGGCATCGTGATGCATGTGTGCGACAGCAGGACTTGGGAGGTGAGGTCAGTCTGGGTTACGTAGCTGACACAGAGAAAGAACAGAACGGGGAAAGGAAAAAGAGGTAATGAAAGGAAAGAAATAAAGATAGGAGGAGAAGGGAGGGGACAGGAGGGGAGGGATGGCAAAATGGCCGAGGGAGGGAGGAAAGAATTATGAAATAAAAAATTGAGAATGAAGATGGGAGTTAAAAGGTAAAGAGCTTTTATTGTTTGTGCAATCAAATTTAAACTTTTTTACTTTTTTTAATTTTATTTTTATTTATTTATTTACATTTCAAATGTTATCCCTTTTCCTGGGTTCCCTGCTGCAAACCTCCTATCCCATCCTCCCTAACCGTGCTTCTATGAGGGTGCTCCCCCACCCATCTACCCACTCCCCACCTCATGGCTGTAGCATTCCTTTATACTAGGGCATCAAGCCTTCACCAGACCGAGGGCCTCCCCTCCCATTGATGCCAGATAAGGCTGCTTCAGTTCTTCCCCTACCTCTTCCATTGGGGTCCTTGTGCTCAGCCCGATGGTTGGCTGAGAGCCTCCACATCTGTATTGGCCAGGCTCTGGCAGAGCCCCTCAGGAGACAGCTGTTATCAGGATCCTGTCAGCAAGCACTTCTTGGCATTTGCAATAGTGTCTAGGTTTGGCATCTGCATGTGGGATGCATCCCTAGGTGGAGCAGTCTCTGGATGGCCTTTCCTTCAGTTTCTGCTCCACTCTGTCCCTGTATTTCCTTTAGACAGGAGCAATTCTGGGTTAAAATTTTGGAGATGGGTGGGTGGCCCCATCCCTCAACTGTGGGGCATGCCTAACCTCTGGATATGGTCTTGACAGGATCTCCCTCCCCTTTGTGGGGTATTTCAGTTAATGTTATCCCTGTGGGGTCCTGGAAGACTTTTGCTTTCCTAGCATCTGGGACTTTCTGGTTGCTACCCCCTAAAATCTGTTATAGGATGATTTTTGTAAATGCCATGTTAAACATCCAGAAAAAACTGATACCCAATCGTCATCACCATCATCATAATGCATAAGTACACCCCGCTCAGTTATTTGTATGTATGTTTTCAGGGCCAAACATTCTGTATTTGAAAACTAATTGCACCCTTCACAAT
Source organism: Uromys caudimaculatus (assembly GCA_028551405.1). NCBI lineage: Eukaryota > Metazoa > Chordata > Mammalia > Rodentia > Muridae > Uromys > Uromys caudimaculatus. Next base: position 91,048,117 of record CM052702.1, read on the forward strand.
TAGGGAAGACTACCTCTTCAGCTCTCAGCTTTCTTTGGTTCTCTGTGTATGACGGAGGATGGGCTTACCCACCCATATTAGAAAGTGTTCCCCATTCAGATAATGCTTAGGCAATCAGGTCTGTGCACATTTATTAGCTTCTGACATTAGTAGGAGACCTTCTCATGACAAACCCTCTGTTTCTCTGGCTCTGGTGATTATTTGCTCTATTCTCCCCAATGGTCCCTGAACCTTAGCTGCAAAAGTTGTCTTGTAGGTGTACCCATTGAGGCTGGGCTCCACAATTCTGTATTTTGATTAGTTGTGGTTCCCAATAATAGTTTCCATTTGAGAAATTCCCTTGAAGAGGGGAGAGAGCTGCACTTTCCTGTGAGTATAAGGACAAATATTCAGAGTTAGGTAGGGATTATACTGGTTTGGTAAAGTGGAGGTTGTAGGTTCTTTCCCAAGATCCATTACTTCACTAGCTCTGGGTACCTGGCATGGTTTCTGTCCTGGGTCTTAAGTCCAATTAGAGAGCTGATGGTTCTCATCAAGATATGTGTGCCACTACTTCTTCTTTACCCCAGTTTGTGTTTGCATGACTTAGTCAGTAGCATCTTAGCTACTGCAAGTTTAGGCAATTGTGGATAAAACTGATGTAAACATTTGTGCAGGGTTTTGTGGCATTTAATAATTTTCAGCTCGTTTGAGAATCAGCATGCACGGTGATGGATCAGGAATTAAGAAGGTGTTCTGTTTTACAGGAAGCTGCCTTGCTGTCTTCCGTGGTAGCTGTACTACTTGTGGCTGGAAGGGTTTCAGTATTTAAGTGAGTATTTGGTATTGTTTTGAATCTTGGACATTCTAAAATATGGCTTAGTCAATATATATGTTACAATAAATCAATTTTTTAAGTCATAAATTAAATTGAAATAAAAGTTTAAGTAATTCAAAAATCAGAGTTTAAACATGTGTTATTCCTACTATGACTTTACAGACTGAAAGCACGTAAAGGGAGATCTCCCTATGATCGTCCTCTCACCTGTCACTTTCAAGTGACTTCTTCATCTGGCAAACTGTACTGCGCATGCCAGGAAAAGTCATTGAGCTATCTCTGTGTGTGTATGTGTGTATGTGAGAGACAGAGAGAGAGAGAGAGAGAGAGAGAGAGAGAGAGAGAGAGAGAGAGAGAGAAAGAGACAGAGAGAGACAGAGAGAGACAGAGAGACAGAGAGAGACAGAGACAGAGAGACAGAGACAGAGACGGGTGTATGGTATACATATTCTAGAGGAGAGCAAAGGACAGCAGGAATATAATTTGGAATCTTAGTCAAAGATCCTTCTCGATGTTTTATTCACAATGCTTTATCTTCTTCTCTATCTACCATGTTCTGTTCTTCAATATTGAAGCAAATATGTCTGCTTCCCTCAGCTGGATTTCCAACTTTCATGCTTGTTAAAATAATATGTATTCCACTAAATATTTAGTTTTACTTTAATAACATGCTTGATATTTCTAGAATTATTGCAGCCTTTCTGGATTTAGTATATGGAAGGCTTTTACATGAAAGTAGTATATGAATATGCATCTGATAATGATAATGGGCTAGACTATTGTTATAATACCCTATGTGAATGGAAAGATTTTTCAGAGAATTACATAAACTCTGAAACTTTAATCAAATCAATGGATGGATCCTACACAAACAAAGCATTTATAAATGGTTAAAAATAACCACAGACAGAAAATGAAACCATTATTTTCAATGCATATTAACTTATAGTGTTTTTCTCAACACATTAAGTGTACTCTGTGGTCAATGAGAGTAAATATCACTAACTCTGTGGGAAATTAGAGGTACGTAGTTTATGGGGAAATTTAAGTGTGTTTTTAGAACAAGAAATAATAGAACATCACTCATGATGAAAAAATACACTAAGATATCATTTGTGTCTTAAAAGCTGGCAGTAATCAAAGTTTTAAAAATACACTCATCTGGCGAATGTAGGGGAACACATATATTGATAGGATTGACCATTGCTACCATGCAGTCATAAAAGGGCTAATTATATTATTTATGGCATTTATCTTATGATATATAATATAATTTATACTTTAATATATAATATGATATATATATAAAATTTTAAAAGATGCAATATTATGTTAAAAGTGCACTTTTTTTTTCAGTTTTGTTGGCCTACAACTGCCTCAGAAAAAAAGAGATTGTCACTTTGATAACTAGTCTAGGCTATACACTGAACTTAAGGCCATCCTGAATTATATATGTCTCCAAAAAACAAAAACAAGAAAAAAATCATGGATTCCTAATTTAGTCAAACTTGCCTGGTAAAATCAATGACACAATGCTGATGTCCTACACTGAAAAATAAATGGATGAATGAAAACATTTTGATAGAAACACAAAGCACATACCATATGCTTCCATTTAAATAATATTGAACACCAAAAGAAACAATAACATGGAGAATAACACTGAAACCATAATAGCTTTGGATTGTGGGAATGCACAGCTTGATCTGGGGGATGTTTTTGAAGGTATATACTTAAATACAAATTCTTCATACTCGGCACAAAATTTATTCATCTTCTTATACACTTCATCTGTTATTTTAGAAGCAAATGAGCAAAATGCAGAACAATTCATTGTATAATACTCTGTGCTTGGTGGGAAAAAGAAAAATTATATATGTCCATTTGCACTCATTTTTATATGTATATAGTATCTCTGAAGGTGACATGAGGATTGATGTATCGGAGAGAAGTTTGGGGTGATTAGAGGCAGGGAGAGTGCAGATACCTCCTTAAACCTTTTGTGACTTTTGAATTTTAAAGCATGTGAACAGTGTACCTCATCAAAACATACACTGAACTACAAACACATCACCTAGAATTGTCAGAAATTTCTGGAACTTAGTAACGCACATTACCAGTCATCTGGAGTAAACTGGAGATCCAAGCACTGCCCTCTGCTAACATTAGCACTCCAGCCACTTTCCAGAGTTGCAGGCCAGGCCTGCCTAAGAGATCTGGACAATCCAACTCCCAAAGACCTTCTACTATCTCCCAAGAGAGAAGCCTTCATAGTGGCTTAGACCTAGAGAATAACATCCTACAAGAAGTCAAACATTGTGAAGAGCTGGGGATAGGGAGTTTAAAGGGACAAATAACAGGAGAAAGATCTGGAGCAAATTCCCTAAGGTGAGAACACACTTGTCATAGCTGATGAGAAATAAGGGGCCAATCTGACTAGCAGAATTAAGTAGAAACACGGAGCCAGATATAAAGAAGTCTTAGCCCTTTCCTCTGGCTGAGCATGGAAGTCAAGAAATGATTTCAGCAGAGTGGATTGGGAGGGGAGCTATTTGATGGACATATACAAGAATTGAAGACCCAGAAATGAACCCACACACCTACGGTCACTTGATTCTCGACAAAGGAGCTAAAATCACCCAGTGCAAAAAAGACAGCATTTTCAACAAATGGTGCTGGTTCAACTGGAGGTTTACATGTAGAAGAATGAGAATTGATCCATTCTTATCTCCCTGTACAAAGCTCAAGTCCAAGTGAATCAAGGACCTCCACATAAAACCAGATACCTGAATCTAATAGAAGAGAAAGGGTGGAAAAGTCTTGAACACCTGGGTACAGGGGAAAAGTTCCTGACACAACACCAATGGCTTATGCTCTAAGATCAAGAACCAACAAATGGGACCTCATGAAATTACAAAGCTTCTGTAAGGCAAAGGACACTGTCAATAGGACAAAATTGCAACCAACAGATTGAGAAAAGTTCTTTACCAATCCTACATCAAATAGAGGGCTAATATCCAATATATACAAAGAACTCAAGAAGTTAGATTCCAGAAAACCAAATAACCCTATCAAAAAATGGGGAACAGAGCTAAACAGAGAATTCTCAACTGAGGAAATTCATAGGGCTGAGAAGCACCTAAAGAAATGTTCAACATCCTTAGTCATCAGGGAAATGCAAATCAAAACAAGTCTGAGATTCCACCTCACACCAGTCAGAATGGTTAAGATCAAAAACTCAGGTGACAGCAGATGCTGGTGAGGATGTGGCGAAAGAGGAACACTCCTTC
>CM052702.1:91052723-91108532 GCA_028551405.1 Uromys caudimaculatus
CCAGATGTCCCTCATCAGAGGAATGGATACAGAAAATGTGGTACATTTACACAATGGAGTACTACTCAGCTATTATAAACAATGATTTAATGAAATTTGCAGGCAAATGGATGGAACTTGAAAATATCATCCTGAGCAAGGTAACTCAGTCACAAAAGAACGAACATGGTATGTACTCACTGATAAGTGGATATTAGCCGAAATGTTTGGAATACCCAAGTTTCACTTTACAGTAACTGCTGGACTGAGAGTGAGTTTCCCAGATGGAGGAGTTGGAGAAGGGACTGAAGGAGCTGGGGGAGTCTGCAGCCCCATGGAGGGAGCAACAGTGTCAACTGGCCTGACCCCCAAGGTCCTCATAGAGGCTGGACCACCAAGCAAAGAATACACATGGAGGGACCCATGGTTCGGACCACATATGTGGCAGAGGAGGGCCTTGTTGGCCATCAGGGGGAGGAGAGGTCCCATTAAAGGGAAATGTCAAGGTGGGAATATGGGAGTGGGCGGACGGGTGGGTGGGAGGTGGAATTCCCTCATAGAAGTGGGGGAGGGGGAGGGGATAGGTGGTTTCCAAAGAGGAGACCTAGAAAGGGGGAAACATTGGAAATGTAAATAAAGTATCAAAAAAAATTAAAAAATTAAAAAATTAAAAATTAAAAAAAAAAGAAAATAGAAGCTAAGGATTAAGTCCAGAATAATAAGATTTCTTTCTGCAAGGTAATTACTACTTGGGGTCACTCTGTTCTTTGGGTTCTTTCTTGTCAATATGAATTTGATCAGCCCAAGTTCCCTTGACAATATGCCCCATCTTCTCATCAAGAAAAAGCCAATGTTTGCATATATCTGTGTCAGAGACACACCTATCTGAATATGCTATACATTTCACATACCAAAACTTAAAGGAGCATAGTTATAGCCAAGCCATATACATGAGCCCACATGGCACACAAATGCAACTGTACTTCCTCTAAATCCATACCCACTTTAAACTTTATGTTTCTATACTCAGGAGGGTCTGTTTAATTGAATTGCCTCTGAATGAAGAGAACATATTTACAAAAGAATTATTAATATCACTGAAAGCTTTTGGCTTGTGCATTTCAAGACTCCCATGGCAGCGGTCGATGAGCTTTGATTACCTATTGTAAACTGTGTAAACATTTCTGCATCCTGGTCTGTTCCTCAGCTAGTAACATGTAGGTCAGTCATCTGCTCCTCTAACAAAAATGTGTCCCATCCAAAAAGGTTCGGAAAGCCATCTCAATTACCAGTTGAACAGCAAAAAATTTCACATCATTTCTGAAAGTCCACATTCTTAGGTAGTAATTAATTCCTATCTCTAAGAATCAAGTTACTTTTTGCAGAGTTGTAAGTTGATCGTAAAGATTGTGATGATAGCTGGTGATAACTTTCTGTAAATCAGAGATTGTTCATGATTATATAATGACGAGAACATTTCCAAGCAAAGACGACACATGTGCAAAGAAGAGTATCATGGATGCTATTAGAAGGATCCAACAAACATGTATGCATATATGCAGACATGCACCAACGTCATCATCAACAACACCAGCAGCAATAACAACACCACCACCAAATTCTCCACTGGTTAACTATCTACCCAACCTTAGGCAAGTTCTATGCCTAAATGGCTTTGTTTGATAATCTGTGAAGAATATAAATAGTCAAAACGTTTTCCTAGGACACATTTAAATACCAAGAGGTTAAGCATCTCACATTAGGTCATGCTCATCTAATTCCCTTGACACTGACCCAAAGCACATGATAAACTGAGACCTGTTCTTATACTTGTCCTCACTGCCAAGAGTGTTTAGCAATATAAATGGAGTATCCAGCAAAGAAACCAGGTCCAGGGTAAGGGCAAACTAGAAAGTAAGATAGGAACCAGCCTCAGGAGCCATGAAAAAGGCAGGCCTTGGGAATACTCCCATTTGACACACAGAACTCCATCTCACGGAAACTAGAAATAGACACATATCCTGTTTGTAGCAGGGGGTTTACAAATAAAGGATCAAGAGGGTGGATTTTCAGCATGAGACAGACTTTGGCTTTATTCCTGCCTCTGGAGCACATTAAGAAAGTCACCTCATTTCACTCAATCTTGCTAGCTCATATATAATAAAAAGACACACCAAGAAGCTATACTCATCCTAGCCTTAGCCCTGAAGTCCTATGGGACATCACCCTCATGGATATCAAGAGAGGTATCCTAAGAGAGGAGGCCAGCATGGAGAGGACCTGGTTTCTGAATACAGTCTTAATCTCTTATGCTATACTAGCTTCAATATCTATTGTATGCTTTCTGATCTAGTTTTATATATCTGGGCTTCCTCAACTATAAACTGAGAGTGGTAGTTAATTTCAAGAAAGCATGTGAACACTAACATGGTGACAGACATGTAGCAAACTATGATCATTCATGGCCTATGCTAGCTCTTTACTAAATATGCACCATGAGCTGTATAGTAAAAACTGGTGAACCAAACTACATTTTAGACAACCTAAATGGGTTTAAACCTCATGGGTTTAAAGACAAGTGCTATGCTCCTGTATGCAACACCTAGTCTCATTGCTTTTCAGTTCCTTAGCCATATCTCTGTCATTCTTGGTCACTGTTAGGTGATCTCTTGCTTGTCATATGCCTTTAGTATATGATAGCCACAGTAGCAAGGCATTATCCAGTGATAATATGGTTAACCCTGAATACCAGAGGTTAAATTTTGATTTTGACGGTAACTCTGTAGTTCACCTAACTCAAGGAACATTTCTGTAAGCTTCTTAGCTCCTGCAACAGCAACATGGGAAGCCACAATCAGCTATTGAACTCATTAGTACAGTGCACAGCTGAAGAAGTATGACATTCTCATGATAGCTCTCCTGATACCACAGTTGGGATGATATACACAAGGGACAAGGGTGGGGTTTTGGAGACCAAATTTATCACTTTTTCTTTTCCTTTATGGATTAAAGATGACAGTCTGGAGGCCAGAAGAAGACTTACAGGAAGAAGAGTTAGTTCACTTCTTTCATTGCTTAGGCAATCAAAACCATCTCAATTTCCACCACTGAAATGCTGGATATTTTCATTGTGGTAGGGCATTAAATGAGATACAGCCTAAAGTGTATTTTAAAGGAAAACTTCACAATAAAGTTGAGAGGATCTTTGCTACTGATGTGAGGAAACATTATATTTTAAGTTCCTACCACAAGAAGATAGTGGATTGAATGATGATCTCTACCTTCATGAAGTCAGTTTCCTTTACTGGTGCCTCCAGATAACCAAACAGGTCATCACAAACAGGTCAAACTGCAGCTGTGACCATCAATGAGTAGTTGATTCAAGCCCAGAACACAGGCAACCACAGAAACCACAGGTTTCTGCTCTTTGATTTATGTGCCTAGATATGAGTGTCAAAGGCCTAAGAAATCACAGCTGGATTAAAGAGATGAGCTGTGCATGGAAGTCACATTTTGTTTTATGAAAGAAATGTGAGCATTTGGGTTTGAATAGCTGGGCACCTTTTAATCAGAGAAGAGCTGCTCAGTGGCTGCTTCACAAGTGAGCTAATTAGTAACATGCTGCAGCTTTACCTGGCTAATCGAAAGATTAATCACTCAGGAGACTTCAGTTCTCTTGTTTCCTAGCTGTCTTTGGCTTTTCTATTTGGTTTTTTTGTTTTTTCTATTTTTAATTAGCATTTTAATAGGTGGCAGTCACCATTTGGGGTAAAAGAAAATGACATTTTCCTACTTTAACCATTTTTTTTGTGTGTGTGTGAATAAAAAAGAGACAGAGGCCGGTTTTCTGTAGGATTGATTATGGCTTGCCCCAAAACTGTTTGGTTCAAAGGGAATAAGACTTTTGGTAGATGAGGAATGTCAAGCTCTGTGGAAAGGTCTGAGCACTTCCTTATAAATGTGATTCTGGCTAGAGACAGGATAGCTAAACACTGAACCTCCAAGTTAGCTAATGGATGCTCATAACTTTCACTATTTAATTTGCTATTTGGCATAGTTCTGATATGAAAAATAAAAACCTATTTCATAGTTTTGTTAAATAAACTTTAAAGTCCTCTTTAAAACCCTCTTTAATGTTTTCTGGTACAAAAAGAAAAATATTTAAGTGTTTCTGGTACAAAGCACATATTAAAAAGAAAAAACATAATTTATCTGGAATGTTGTAGCTCCAGACATTTCCAGATTAAAGATGATCTGGAGAATAGATATCAAAAATGTTAAGGAGTTCCATTATTTTAAAATAATATTATATTATGTCCTTATTTTAATTGAATATCTTAAAATGATTGTCACCCATGAAAACATGTAAATGGCTAAGCACTACACAGATATCAGTTCCTCATTATGTTAGTATAATCACCCAGGACAGTTTATCCCCAACCCTGCGTTATGTTCATCATCTCATCCTTCATCTTCAAGCACCATGAGAAAGCACCCTTGGATGATCTTAATGGTGTTTTAAATGCATAACAACATAACAACAATTATCAATTTGTTACAGTGATTCCCCTTTATGGTTTCTTCCTGTGTTTGGTTCTAATTAAAGCATCAGCTAGTGCTGCATGTGAAGAATTTCTGTGTGAGAGTAGAAAGCAATTGCACGAACACGTGGCACTTCCAGTGCACTTTTCAGGAGGATAGTGGAGCTGGATCTTGAAAGGATGTGAGGCAATGCAATGGTCAGTTGGTCTTTATCATGTAAAGTTAGTACTGATTCTCAGCCCTCTTTGAAATCACAGGATTTCTACTTGTATTTTTCAAACTACGTGACTTACTCCTTCAAAGCCCTTGTCTTGTTCTTTGATGAACAACTGTTTCTGATGAGAGAGGATCAAGCACTTGAGTGTACAGGAAGGGGTGTGTTTGTGTGTATGTGTGTGTGTGTGTGCGTGTGTATTACATGTAGTGGAGAAGTGATCAATGTATAGTTAAAAAGTGCAGGAAAAGACAAGTTTCAGGTAAACAAAGTACCTCTAAAATAATGTGGGGATAAAAGGGAAGAAACATGTGAGAGAAACATAGATATTGGGAATCCAGCTAAGAAAATTACCTTTCATTAATTGCTTCCTTTTTAACCACCCCCCAAGAATGGCTACATCATCTGGAAACCTCTAATGCAGTCAGAAGTGGTTCTTGGAACCAAAGCTTTATCAAGAAGACTCATAAAATGAAAAATGCCTCAATAAATCCCTTTGGTAAGGATTATCATCAAGATATCAAGCTTAAAGGTAAGTTCTAGTTTGTTCCCAGTCAGCCAGCCCATGGTGAAAGTCCTGAGGGAGGCAAAGAAGTTCCTTCTGAGCTGATCATAACCTGTGGTGTGAAGCAAACCTAGAAATAGAAGGAACAGTGAGTCAATTAGCAGTCTCCTTATGTCAAGCTTACTCTCTCCAGTCAAGAATCTGCCAATCATCAGAAGACAATATTATCTTCATTATAAATTTTGTGTGTGTGTGTGTGTGTGTGTGTGTGTGTGTGTGTGTGTGTGTGTGTGTGTGTGTGTTGGCTAGAATCTTTTGCCCCTGCCCTACATGCCTTGACTACATCGCTCCCTTACTATAGATGAACTTCTGGACCATATTAGTTTGGATTTTCAAAAGTATGGTGGCATTTCATCTGTCCTCAAGATTTCTCCTCCAAGTAACTTCTGGACATCCTTGGCTGAAAGCCTATTCCTAAACATGTCCACTAATCAAACCGTGCTCCAGGCTTCATGGTCAAAATGGCTTTTATCTGGATACAGAATGCACTTGCAATTTTGGAGACTCGGGATCAGTTAGAAACCAAACAACATTATTCCATCAAAAGTAAAAAGAAGCCAAGTGTGGTAATTCATGCCTTAAATCCCAGCCTTTGAGGCTGGAGGTGGGGTGCCAAAGGCAGGAGGATTTCTATAAGTTTGAGGCAAGCCTAGTCTACTAGTAAGTAAAAGGCCAGTCAAGGCTACATATAAAGTTTCTGTTTCAAAAAATATAAGAAAAAAATTGGACTTTTAAAGTGTTAAAATGTGAGCAATGGAGTGGATTTTCCTGTTCTATATAACTTCTAATTGTTGTTTGAACAAATTTAGATTTTTTGTTGTTGATATATTAAGCTATTAAATTATACATAATTGGTTGTCAGGAAACATTACAGGCCATTATCAATAAGTAATAACTTTGAGACAGTTAACAGAGGTCCCAGGATTGGAAACTCACAATCTCTTCAAAATAGCATTCATCCCTGAAGTTAAAGATTGAATAATTTGTCTCTGAATCAGAAAGTAGACTTTCTACTGCAATATATAAATAAATACAGGAAAATCCTGATGTACACCTAACCACATGGAGACCACCTTGACTTTTACTTCTAAGTCTCCATGGCTTTTCGAGCTTTCTCTGCTCCAACAAGCCTTACATCCAATGAAGCAGATGCTTCGCTGTGCCAAAGAGTTTAAAAGTGGTTAAAGTGAAAATTGAGAAGACCATCTCTCTTCCATTCTGGTAAATCCTTCAGAATATGGTATGTACAAAATGAGATCATTTCACCTCAAAGTCTGAAAAAAATATCTATGGCAACTCTGTTCTCTAAGAGCTACCCTTCAGAAGGATCCTCGATATTTCCTCCCAACCAAATTCCATCAAGTCTAAATATGAAATGTTCAGTATTTAAAACAGCCTAGACTTTTAGGCAGACATGGCTTATGCTGAAATCATAACTGGCTTCACCTTAATTATGGATTGCATAAAGTGTCTACAAAACAGAGTAGTACTTAGGCATATTTTTAAAGAAAGAGTGTGGTTCGCGCACACACACACGCACACACACACGTACACACACACACACACAGAGAGAGAGAGAGAGAGAGAGAGAGAGAGAGAGAGAGAGAGAGAGAGAGAGAGAACATAGTAATAATCTCTGTGGAGGAAGCACAATGAAGAAACGAGAATCATCACAAAGTCCAAACACCAAAGAACTATTTTAATCAAATTTCAAAATGTTCAGAGAAGAATTCAATAACATTCTTTTATAGCACACTCGTGGAAACAACTCGATAAATATTGTTGAATGAGTGAATGGGTACTTGCTTCATTATCTTTAAATGCATTAAATTTGGCTATAGCCCCTCATTCCCCCATTAGTTAGGAGCAGGTGGTATTCAATTTTAGTTCCTCTTAAAGGATGTTTGATTTCTCCTTAGACATGTGAAAACAACTTTAGCAGTTCATGCGGTGTCCAATCTCAAGAGATTTATTCATGGTATAGCGCTATCCTTATATATGTCTGTTCTGTGTCTGAGGTTAGTGGGCAAATTGGTCCCCACCACCAGTAGATGGCGCACCAACAGGCGCAACAGCAATCTCATGGCAGCATCAATTCAACATGAACACAACCCAGAGCCTATGGCTGTTCTACATGTTCCAGTATGAACAAAAGGAATCCATAATTCTCTCAAACAAGCTTCCAATGATTGTTATCTTATAAACCCCAGGTGTAGGTCTCTGCCAGCCATGGACACATAGATAGCACATACAGCTCTTCATTAACCAATGTAAAAAAAAAAAAAAGACCTTCCTTTTACGTAGACACTATATATTTCTCTGAAGTAGATGACTCTTCTTTCCCTAAACCTATAACTTAAGTAGAATTGTATGTTTCTATCCAGGTGAGTGACAATCTCACATAAAAACTATCACAAATTCTTAAACAAGCAACTTTAACTTAGAATAGGAGAATCTGCTTCTTTGTTGTGATAAAGTAAAGAGAAAAACTGTTTGCCCTGTCAAGTGCCCCCAAATAATGTTACATTATTTTGCCCTCATCACCATGCTAGTCCTCATATATTGTGGATATAGAGGACAAGATGACACTTACTTTGAACTGGGGATGGAAAGGCTCTGCCATCATAAACCTTCTTCAGCTCATCACGGCCCCATTTTTCATGTGGAAATGCTGTCTATGAACTTCCTAAAACCATTAAGTGAGAAAATGTGTGTTTGTGTGTGTGTGTGTGTGTGTGTGTGTGTGTGTGTGTGTGTGTGTGTGTGTGTGTATGTGTGTGTGTGTCTGTATGTGTCTGTGTTACATGAATATGATTGTATATTGCACATGTGGTACTGGTGTCCACATAATAGTGAAAGATCAACATCACATGTCTTCTTGTTTATTTTTTTGAGTGAGATTTCTCACTGAAACTGCAGCCCAACAATTGGCTAGATTCACTGACTGATGGGCATCAAGGATCTCTCTCCCTGTCTTCACCTGCCCTGCGTTGGGTTTACGGGTGTTTTCCCACAAAGCCTGGCTTTTTGCAGGATTGTGGGAATCCCAGTTCACATCCTCATATTGTGCCTTAAACACTTTTCCAACTGAACTACATCCTTGAAGACCTGAGAAAACAAATTATATCAATTCAAAGGGATGGGTAGAAGGTTCACCAGTACCGACCATGTCATGTCAGTAGAAATCTAAATTTTCTGTGCCTATTCCCCTGTGACTCTGGAAAAAGTACTAAGAGTAATCCATTGGGCCTCCAAAAAAGAGTGTCCCAACTCTTCATGGGTTGATTCTGCTCTTTTCACCCTCAGCCCACACTTCTGAAACAAAACAAGCCCTAGTAGTAACTCATAAGAAATACTAGACAAAAATGACCAAGATATTCTGGGTAATAAAGCAGGTCAGTTACCTGCACAGCATTTGCCAGGTCCCAGAACCTCAAAGGCAGCTTTGTTCACTCACTGGCAGGTGAACTGCAAGAGGAAAGTGCCTCTCAGCCACCGCCCCCTGGAGCTGCACAAAGCACTCATTCAGCACCTGGGCCCTGACCATTCCTCTCATACTGCTTCTGACTTATTGGGTTGCCTATGCGAGATCATTTCCCCATCTGTGCCTCCTTGCCCCTGACCCTGTTACTACACAATGCCACTCTGAGGGCGTGGTAGAATATTACATTCCAGAAAGGAAAGGCTGTGCTCAGGCTAAAGACACCAGGCAGACATAAGGGACACTCCCTGCTGGCTACAGAGCTCTCAGTGTCTCTGTAGACAATAGGCCTCTGTGTAGCCCATCTCCTACTGGAATGACTGTTTACATGTTTTCTTCTTTGGAAACTTCAAACTGCTCAGTACCCAGGAGCAGCTGCACAGGGAATTGTTTGTCCAGAAGGAAAGGGAAGAAAAGGGGTGAGACTTGGCCCTCTAGAACAACTTACCAGCTATCTTGTTTACTCCGAAGGCAATGTCACGGTTTTCACTCATTTAAACAATGACTATCTAGTAACTATGCACTGTGTGTCTTATTAAGAAGCCTACTAAGAGATGCTTACCCTTATCAACACTGCCTGCCCATGTTTGGCTGATGGTGAAGTGAGTGAAAAGCTTGTCGTTAATTAATCTTTATTGGGTGGTCTTTCTCCCATCCATTTCTATGCCTAGCGTTGTGGCATGAATCTTGACTCCTTTCTCATTTATCACCATGTAAGAATAAAGCCAAATGTCAGCTTTCCCAGACAACCTCTTACTGGTGACAAAAAAATATGAAATAAAAGTACATCAGACAGAAATCCTGTGGAGGATACTGTAACAAAATATTTAAACCATGTTTATATACACTTAGATCCAGCTGTATCACTCCTGAGAGTTTACTCTGAATATATACCTCTAATGCTGTGAAACGATATCCATTAAGATATTTATAGTGGCAACATTTTTTCCTTATAAAACATTGAAAACTATCTAGATACCCAAAGCAAGGAAGTTGATTGAGTAAGCCATGCACATATGCATTTTAGAGTATGGTGTTGCTCTGAAAGACAGTGGTGGTATCTATACACCAATACAGTGTTTTACAGAGACACTGTGTTACATGGCAAACATGATATGCCAGATAGAAAATATAATTTGCAACCTTTATATAAAATAAGGAGTAGGGAAACTTGTAAGTCCCTCTTAACTTTTTCCCTCTTTGTTAAGAAGAAAACAGAAGAGGAAAAGCCAGGAAGAGCTAAGCTGGTGCCATGCCAGAGGCGAGGAAAGAAGGGGAAATGGACAGAAACATCGTGAAGCCATGGTGACATCTGTTGATATCTGTTTATATTTGAATTATTTTAAAAAGGAAATGCAACAAAGAGGAGAAAACTTGAAGTTAAATATAATTGTCACCCAAATATGATCAATGTGACTTTCATAACCTCAGTAAAGGGAGAAAAATGTTAAATTGATTCAAGTAAAATCAATACAGAATTTTACCACATAGACATATAGATGATATGTGATACAGATGTATCAATATAAAACTGTTATATGCTCAATTTTAGGCAGAGTAGACAGAAAGAAACAATAAATTCTGACCTCTTTTTAGCTTGCTTTTTATCTTGGGTAAAACAATCCTGAAACCATTTTAGGTATGTTAAGGTGATAAAGCAAGTGTGGCAATATTGTTGGGAGTCGGAATTTTTACTGTGGAAGAACACAATGTCTAGGTATATAACAGAAGAAATAATATCCCATGGTGTTGGGTTGAGTTAAAAGTTATTGGTATGGAGTTTGGATTTTAACACATAAGTCCCAGGAACAAAGGAGATCCTGTCACATGGTTGAAGCCCAACGTTGGTTTCCAGTGCCATTCCTTTCTAAAAAGAACCAGAACATCACAGAAAAATAAATGGCTGATTTCAGAGTAAGGGTGATGTATGCATAGTGTGAACCTAGAAAAAAAAAACAACAAAATTTAAGGTGATGCTGAACAAATGATTAGGCATCATGAGTACAGGAACCAACTTGAAGAATCTTCCACTGATCAGGCATGCGAATAACTGTACAATTAATGAAAAATCAGTGAGAAATGTGCAAACATTTGAAAAGAGAAATCCATGAGTCATTGTGATAACAGATAACAGATCAGATAAACATAAGATGAAAGATAGATAGATAGATAGATAGATAGATAGATAGATAGATAGATAGATAGATAGATAGATAGACAGACAATCTGGTTTGTTGAGTGTAAAACAGTAAAATCTGGAGGGAATTCTAAATTTGGACAAATAGTCATTTGTAGTTGTTACAACTGTCACTATGTGGTTAGTTCAGGGAAAAAAAGGTCATCATTAGGTGCTGAAAACAGTAGGAACATTTTGGTAAGTAGGGTGGATATTCTCAGGGTCTTAAAAAAATATCTCCTTATATTTTGCTAAGTAGCAAAAGGAGTGAGAAATCAGATATTACCACAGCTGAGAGACTGACGCTCCCATCACCAGTGCAGAAAAGAGGGACAATTCAGTGTTCTGGGAAGGTCACAGCATCCCTGGCATGCAGCTCTGAGCTGTAATGCAGAAGATGAAATCACTTATGAGAAATATAAGATCAACCAGCTCCCAGGCAGGTACATTCTGTTTTAGTGGTCGGGCTCTGAGTTACTTTTCATGTCAGTTATCATAAATAAGCAAATAAAACTTATGGAAATACTTCAGTTTTAAGGCGATGGAATAATGGGGAAACAGAATGCATATGTGACCTTAGATCAGAACTGGTAATGAAGGCATAAAAATGGCCCCAGCACATATGCAGCAGAGGACTGCCCTGCTTGGCCTCTGGGAGAATGTGTCTAATCCTATAGATACTTGATGCCCCAAGGAATGTGGGTAGGAGGAAGCATCCTCTCAGAGGCAAAGGGGAGGAACAATGGGGTGAAAACTGTGAGGGGGGAGACCAGGAGGGGGACAACATTTGTAATATAAATAAATAAAATAATTAATTAAAATATTTTAAAGGATATATTGTGTCAATTACTAAAACTGGCATAGCAGATCCTACTGTAAAACAACATCACCATTTGCTGAAGCTGATTGCCATTTCAAGGTTATGTAAGAAGATAACATGAAACATGCTCACAAATGGTGGGGAGAAAGCTAATGAAGCAGAAGGAGTCAAGTATCTATATCTAGCCATCCTTCCCTCACTATTTTTGTTTTGTGGGTTGTCTTTATACATTTTTTGGTTATGTTCATTGTTTTTTAAAGTGGGGGTTTTGAACATTGCGTTCTCCAGTGATGTTCCAGAACAGAATCATGAACCTGATTTCCTCAGAAGATGCTCCAGTAAGTATCGGCACATTTAAACATGGCAGCTTTTGGCTCATCCAAGAGTTTTTGCAAAGCCATTTTACCAAACTCCGACAAGTAAACAATGTATTCTGGAAGTACTCTTTCTGGCTGCTGAGAAGCAGAAAAAGGAGGTTAAGAGGCCCTGGTTTGACTGGGCATATTTGGTCCCTGGGTCACTTGGAATAATCAGCACATACATACATAATTAAGCCAAGAGATTGGCAGCATATTATCTCAAATGAGCTTCTCACAGCATTGAGAAGGGCATAATAATGCTCTTAAGACACAAGATGAACTAGGAGGATTAAACTCTAAGAGCTCTGAGCCCAAACTGTAATTCAGATTGCCTATATCTTACCACCTTAAGGTGAGCAAAATGGGTCCAACTGGCAGATGATACACAACCCTTATCTTACACACCTCAGCTCAAGTGATATGGCCTGAAAGAGCAAACCCAGGAGGCACCAGAGCTACTTTGGTATTCATTACCATCAAAACACAAGGAATAGAAGAGATTTAAGAGAAGGTAATGAGGGCTGAAATCGGACATAGAAACTTTTAAAGATTCAAGATCACTAAACACACATGTACATAATATATATTCCTGCTGCTTTATTACTTACACCACACACACACACACACACACACACACACACACACATACACACACACGCAAGTGTATGCAGGCACACACACACACAAAGATGCACACACATCCCTGCTGATCTATTATTTCTGCATAATTCATTTCTTTTCTGGGCTTTGACTTACTTGAGAGAATAAACTAGTTTTTAAGTTTTTCATTAAACTTTTGACAATTTCTAATTTCTAAATTCTAGTCTATGTTACCTTCTCTTGGCTCTCCTCCACTTTGGACATTGGCAAAAGGAACCACTCTTACCTCAGAGGAATAACAGAGATGGTTTATTCTGGTGCTGCATATGAGTGACTGGAGAACAGATTTAAGGTTCCATACATTCCTATCTTTCAATGAGAAAACAAATTCATGAACTTTTTATAGTGACAGAACAGAGAAAGTCATAGAATAACACACGATCAAACATGCTGGTAGATGTATCAGCTAAGCCACTTACAGAAATGCAGAGGAAATGCTGATACAGGTATCAGAGGCGAACCGATACTTATCCCTTTGGTTGGCTGGACTTAGGGGTCTCTTAAACCCAAAGAATCATACGGAGATGCTAGTTCACATATAGAAGCCAAATTTTGCTGTCATTATTTTTATTGACAAAAAATTATCTGTCAAAGCATCCCAAAGAAGATTTAACTAGTGTTTTCGTGGTGGCTATGATTGTTAAATGCTTCCTTAAGTGTTTCTTAGGCCTGTGTATTTTTTGAGAACTTTCTGTTCAATTACACAGCCCATTTTTATGAGTCATTTGTTTTCTTGATGTTTTGTTTGTTTTTCTTGTTCTTTTGTTTTAGATATTAATCCTCTGTCTGGTGTAGGATGAGCAAAGATTTGCTTTCACTCTGTAGACCAATTCCTCACTTGATTGGCCTTTTTCTTTATGCACAAAACTTTAAAAGTCCCTAAAGTTCCCTTTTCTCAATCGTTTGCCTTATTTCAAAGGCAACAAGAATATACCCATATCTACTCCTATATCTTGTTTCTCTCATGACTTTTGTTTCATAACATTTCAAGATTTAAGTCGCATAAACATGTTGATTTTTAAGCAGGCTGCAAAAGACACATATAGTTTCATTCTTCTGTTTGTAGACACCCAGTTTTCCTGGTCTCATGTGTTAAAGATGCTGTCTTTTATTTAAAGTGTACTTTTGTCATTCTTTGTCAAAACTTAAGTGTCTGTAATTTTGTGGACGCATGTATGAGTCTTACATTCTATTCCACTGATCTACATGTCTGTTTTGGGGCCAGTGCTATGCTGTTTTTATCACACTGACTCTGAAGTACAACTTGATATTGGGTATACTGATGGCACCAACTTGGTTGTTTTTGCCTAGGAGTCCTTGGTTATCTAGAGTTTTGTGCTTTTATATGAATTTTAAAATTGCCTTTTCTGGCTCCTGGAGGATAAGTATATTCGACCTACAGGAAAAAAGTAAAGGAAGCCAAGACATGGGTTAAGCCACAAACGTTTAAAAAATCAACTAAGTAACAGAAATTAATACAACACATCTTTCAAAAATAATTTAGAATATTAACTATCTTAGTTTCCTATTCAAAATACACAGCTATATGATTAGAAGGAAAATGACAGTCTAGCTTCTTACTATTAAGAACATGCAGAAATGTGTATTACCTCTGAAAGTTTATATGTTCACAGGAGAAAAAAATTCAACCATAAAGGCAGCCTTGACAAGGTTCACCCTCAGGGAGGCTGAAACACTGAGGCATATTATTCCAGCATCCTTCCTGATCCTACCTCAGACTGCCTTATTAGCAGTTTCATCAGAACTTGCTTCTAGGACAACTGCAAAGAAAGCTGCTGACTCCAGATGACCTCAATTTGTCCAGCTTTATAGACTGATCCAATCAGAACTTCACTTAAGCCTGAACTTTCTCAGCCTGCAGAGACTGAACAACAACTGTTATGGCTATCTTTCTTAAGACTGATCAAAATCCCAATTTTCTTGGGCCTCCCAAAAAGAAAAACAACACCCTGAGTCAGCAGGAAGAAACTTTAAGATAACTATGCTTCATTCCCAAGAGTTGGGGTGGATGGTTTGGGTCAGTCTATGGATGGTGAATGTTTGTCATCATTTAATGGGGGTGGTAACATATTGTAATGGTCTTGGGTCAGGGACAAAATAAAATAGAAAGGTTAAACTCAGGGATTTCTCTCTTTGTTTTTCTTTCCTCTATCCTTCTTTCTCTCCTATCTAGTATTAGGGGAAAGGGGGAGAAGGAATGAAAAGAAAAATTGGGGGATATAGGAATAATACAGATATAGTAGAAAAAATAGTAGATTCAATTATCTCTTAGACCAAAGAGTATTAACAAGCCAAAAATCTTACATTGATATAGATATTTAGATATTGATATAAAATTAAGGTTATATTTGGTTATGCTGGTTACAACATACAGATGCATCAAGTCTGATTGAGGTATTGTACCTATGTAATTCTTTAAAATGCAGTATTAAATTCTAGTCCATTTGAAGTCTGCTATTACAAACTATTTAGGATAAGAAAGAAATGCAAGTTAGTAGTCAATCAAACTCATGGTCATGTTAGATACTAGTCTAGTTTATTAAAGAAATATTTTCTTCAAAATTGAACAGATAGTAAAAAACAAACAATGCAGATATATGATAGATGATAGGTAGATAGATAGATAGATAGATAGATAGATAGATAGATAGATAGTCTTCAACAACTTCAGAGATCTACAGAATATGGCATTTAAAGTTGTTTTATTATTAAAAGATCTTTTTTGATAAGGAGACAGGTCTGCTCCTGGCAGCACCCTCATTCCATTTCAATGAATATGATGAGCAACAATAACCTCCATATGTAATTTGCTTCAAATGTGCCAGGCTAGCCACTGGGCAAGAAAATGTCATTGCTTCAACTGTAGACAGAATATTGTCCAATGTCCAAACAGGACAAACAAGATGCAGAAAAGTCAATGGCCAAGCCTTGCAGTGACGAGGTAGGCAAGTCTTTCAGAATGCCTGCTTCACAAAAAAATTCTGTCATATACAGTCCCAGAAGGCAGAATATAGATGCTCTATTGTTATAGAAAATTTTCTGGATGACTGTCCAGGTAGCCAAAAACCTCTGTCATTTCAATAGTTGTGGAATCTGCTTGCTCTTCACTTCCTGCATACTCAAGTAATATTTATTTCTTGTTAGGTCTCTGATGGGTTGAAGACTAGCTAATCTCACAATTAATACAAGTTATGATAGAAAACTATTTCAATATAGCACTCTACTTCACCAAGACAGGATAGATAGTAGAGTACGTTCTCCAAAATTGCCAAATACAAATAGACTAGACATTGTGAATGTAATTCTTACCTGATGGTTTTAATAATTGTTAATGTTGTATATAATTTATTGATGACCTTTTATTGGACTGAAAAGGGGACATGTAGAAAGAATCTCTTATCAGCACCAACTGTCAAAAAAAGTCGATGACCAATGAGCTGAGGCAAAAAATAGGAGATGAGACACTGGCAGGAAGAGAGGATCCTGGGAAATAGTAAGAAGATAAAAGAGAGACTCAAGAGTAAGCTGGAAGTGAGTCACAGGGAGACAGGTGTAAATCAGCAAGTAAATGAACTCAGGGAGAAGCTGAGGGAGACACTGAGGAGACATGGAGAAAGAAGCAGGCTGGGACTAAAGAGGTAACTAACCAAATGATAGGCATAAAATAGTTTAAATGGGTTTTAACTATTTATAACTATTTAACTTATTTATAAGTTATGGAGTAGTCAGAGAATGAGCCACAGCTTATGACCTAGACATTTAGTAATAAATAATTAGTCTCAGAGTCATTGTTTCTGGTAACTAAGGTGGCCAGGAGGAAAAACATATTTAAAAATTTTAACATGAGGATCCATTACCTTTTTGAATATATATCACCCTTAAAGTAAAAGGATGGAAAAAGACATTCTAAGCCAAAGAAACAAGTGGGTGTCACTTTCCCACTACATAACAAAATCGTCTTTAAGCAAAAACAAATCAGAAGATATAAAGAAGACCTTTACATTCTGATCAAGGGAGCAATCCATCAAGAGGGAGTTACAATTCTAAATGTAGCCATCAATCTCAGGTGCTCCCAGCTTCATGAAATGCATCCCAGGGGGCATTAAGCTATACAATAGCTTCAGCACAATAATAGAAGATAATTTTAATACTTCACCTCTACCACTGCACAGTTTATCTAGACAAAAATAAACATAACATCATAGATCTAACATATAGGTAGAATAGTTCCCCAGGAACTATAAGAAACACATTCTTCTTAGCAGCCTGGGAGAGCTTATCTAAAATAGATCACATGTTGAAACACACACAAAATCTTAGCAAATACAAAGAAATTGAAACAACTCCTTGTATTCTATCTAACCATAAAAATCTTCCCTCCTTTATATTCATGGTGTCTGCCATAGACCTGGTCTATCAATGGATATCATTTAAATGCCACTGAAGCTGTATTGGATTTTGGTAAGTGCCTATTGAACTGTTAAAACAGTTCTAGGATGTTCGCCTTTTATCTATACAAAAATCGAAACTTAAACCTGAGAACTGATTCAACAACTTGATAATATGTCTTATAAAAACTGATCTCAATAATAGAAGAATCATATGTAGAAAAATGTAGAAAACATCCTGATCTAGTGCAGAGAACCAGCCAAGTTAGACACAGCTGAGTTCTACATTCACATACAGGTAGACAGAGGCAAACTGGAAGGGGCCAGACAGATTATCAAGCACAGGTGATACTCAGACTCAATATTATGGGAATGGAGACAAGAGCAACTAAAACTGATGAGAGTTCAGAAAGTTTTCTGTGGCTCTTTTTTTCTTTTCTTTTCTTTTCTTTTCTTTTCTTTTCTTTTCTTTTCTTTTCTTTTCTTTTCTTCATTAATTTATTTATTCACTTTACATCCTGATTGCAGGCCCCTTCCTCTCCTCCCTATCCCACTCTTACAAATCCCTTCCTGCCCTCCATCATCCTCTCCCTTCTCCTCAGAGAATGGAAAGCTCCCTTTGTGTACCACCCTACCCTGGGACATCAAGTCACAGAAGGATAAAGAGGATCCTCTCCCACTGATGCCCAACCAGGCGCCAGCTAGGGGAATGGGGATCCAGTGGCAGGCAACAGAGTCAGAGGCAGCCCCCACTGCAATTGTTAGGGGACCCACATGCAATCCAAGCTACATACATGCTGCAAATGTGTAAGAGGCCTACGTCTAGCCCATGCATGCTGTTTGGTGGGTAGCACAGTTTCTGTAAGCCCCCATGGGCCATTGTCAGTTGACTCTGTAGATCTTCTTGTGTTGTCCAACACCCCTCCAGCTTGGTCAGTGCTGTCCTCCACTCTTCCATAAGATTCTCTAAACTCTGCCTTTTGTTTGACTGTGAGTCTCTACATCTGTTTTTATCTGCTGCTGGAGGAAGCTTCACAGGAGACAGTTATGCAAGCATAGCAGAACATCATTATTAGTGGCAGGGGTTGGCTCTCTCACATGGGATGTGTCTCAAGTTGGACCACTCATTGGTTTGCCATGCCCTCAGTCTCTGTTCTATCTTTATCCTTGCATATCTTGTTTGCAGGACAAATTTGGGTTGAAGGTTTTGTGGATTGGTTGATGTTATCCTCCCTCAACTGGAAGTCCCGTGTGGCTACAGGAGGTGGCCACTTCAGTCTCCATATCACCAGTTGTTAGGAGTCTCAGTTAGAGTCACCCCCATAGACTCTCAGGAGCCTTCCCAGTCCCATGTCTCCAGATTCTCCCAGAGATGCCCCCACCAATTTCCATTCTCCCTCCCAGCCCTCTTCCACAGGTCTCTCCCAACACCTGATGCTCATCACCTTTCCCCTCTTTAACCCTCTCTCCCACCCAGTTCCCTCCATCAACCTCCGATCTCTATTTTATTTCCCCTCTGAGTGAGATTCATTCATCCTCCCTTTGACCCTCCTTGTTACTTAGCTTCTTTAGGTCTGTTGATTGTAGCATGATTATCCTGTACTTTATAGCTAATGTCCATTTATAAGTGAGGACATACCATGCATGTTGGAAAGTTTTACATGGCTCTTTCTAAACTCCATAGTGTGTTCATCTTTTCTAGCTGAGTGTCAAAGAAAAGCCTGAGCTCATGTGCAGCCACTGAGAGGACTTGGGTTTTATCTACTAAAGCATACTCTTGGGCCACTCTCCAAAAAGATGATGAATTATTCCTAATAATAGTGCGCTCTCTGTTCAGAGAATATGGAGGCAATGGATGACAGACCATGCAGTAAGAATGGTGATGGAGGAGTCATGCTCCAACAAGCGCAGGAGCATCTAGATTGGTGGATCCAACATGCCTATCCTCAATCCAGTGTAAAGCTACCATCGACCAAAAACAAATAAGGGAACCGAAAGACAAAGTAGCAGGGTTTCCACAACACTGGGTCAATTCAATTTAAAGTGTTACCTCTCCTTACCAAATTGTGCTTTTTATGTTTCAAATTTCCCTGCCCTGTTATAAAGGGGAATGATCAGAATTGTTTCTTTGGTGGCAGTTTTCTCTTTTATTTTGGTTTTTGTTTGTTTTTAATATTTGTTTTGTATTGGTTTTCTTTGTTTTGTTTTTCTTTGTTTTAGGGGTTGTTGCTGTTGTTTGTTTGTTTGTTTTGTTTTATTTTGTTTGCCCTTGACTTGGCAAAATCACATCTTTGTTGGTGCCAAAATATATTTAAAAGTCACAGTGACCTATGACAATTATATCTGCTATCTTATGGAGCAGAGCAGGACTGATGGCCCTTCTGCCCTCAAGTTCTACATCTCAAACATACACTCTGAGATCTGAGTCTGCCAACCAGGCATGGCATGAAATACAAGCCTTGGAGTCATACTTGACTGGATTGACACCATGCTCCAGTTACTCAATAGGCAAGAAAACCAGTTAGCTTTATTGCATCTTTGAACTTCAGCTTTCATCCTTAAAATAACAAGACAAATGAACGCCTGCCATATAAGACCATTGGTTTGGATTCCAAACACATAGGTTTATGGAATATATAACAAAAATGTCTGTATCTCTTTGTTCTTTATCTAACAATGGGTAGCATGTACTTCTCTATCCTTTACACAAACATCAGACATGGACCTCAAGTATCTGAACACATGTTCCGCTGGTCACAGAATGCTCCCTGTACTTCTTGTGATCTTTTGTCTGCTAGCTGTAAAGGTCTAGTCATTACTACTGCTGAAGTCGAAAGTCATCCAACAACTAGAAGCCATTCAGGATCAGGCAGATTTGCTCAGTTCTCTTCATCTGGTCCTGGATGTTGGAGCAAGCCCAAAGGACTGCAGTTAATCCTTCCCTAGATCATCAGAAACACCCAACTGAACCTTAAGAAATGAGAAGTAATGAAAAGGCTCTTTGAAGCCACTATACTCTATGGTGGTTCATTATGCATCAAAACCCAAAAGGTTCAGTTTCCTTCCCAGATTTTATTTTCTAGCCAAGTGGCTCTGAGCAAATGATTCCCAGTGCCTGCTCATGGATTTCAGCCCTAGGAAACTGCACAGTGGCTATTTGAGGTAGAGTCCAGCCTGTGATTAATAAAATATTATACAGAATTTAATCAGCAAGCCTTTGATTGAGCTCATATTTCTGAATCATGATCTGTGCTATTCAGCAGTACAAAATGGTTGCTAAGGTAGCCTAAAATGCAGAATTGTCATTCTACTGTTTCAAAGGTTAGTGACACAACATTTCCAAAGATGACGAATCTATAGGGCAAGGACAATGGGGATGGGTGAAGCTGACTCTTGAAGGTCATAGACCAGTCATTTTCTCCAGGCTTTATGTAATATTTGTAGCAGTCTTGCAGTGAGCATTTTCAACTCTGTGAACAAAAAGATTGAGGGACAGGCTATATAGGGAATGTCCCATGATCCTCTGGTCAGTGAAGGATGTGGCCCATGTTATCTACAGGTAAGATGTACCCTGAGTTATGATTTATGCTCCTAATGAACCACTTTCTGCTCATAAGGTCACCTAATTCTGGGCTACACAGATACTTTCTCAAATAAACAAATGGAAAAAAGTGACTGATGCTATGGGTATGTCCATTATCTTGATTAACTCTTTCCATAACTTATCTATCAGTCAAGACATCATATTGTACTTCATATATACATACTCAAGTCAATCACCTTCATCCCCATCTGTTTCCTTGTGCTCTTCTCCTCTCACCCTTGTTAATGCCCTTAAATTAAAAGTAAATAAAGCATTGGAAAGCTGGTGCTGCTGTTTAGCTAAATGAATACCGTATGCCCATAAAATCCCAAATAGTGTAGTCCATGCCCATAGATTAGTACTGCTGCCAACAAGAGTAAGGGAAGCCTCTTTTGCAGTGGTCAGCAGTGACTTTGGTACCCCCGACTGAGCAAAGGACTAAGAACAGCTGTTGAAAGCAAAGCCATAAGTGGAACATCAGTCTCATCTTCTCCAAGGCTCACAGACTGAGAGTCAGAAAGACTCTAAAGGCAGGAGAAAGGTAGAAGGGCAGCAGTGTGGAACACTGACTTCTAGTCATGACACAGTAGCTGCTCTCTTAAACTCAAAGCACTTATGATTACCAGCACAAGATCTCCCCAGAACCGGGCCCCTCAGTACCCTGCCATGGGGAGGAGAAGGATACATCGAGCTTCACTGCACTTCTAAGATTCAGACATAGTTCATTGTTTATGGAAGAGGGGAAGAGTTCCTCCAGTGATCTAGCCACTGGTGAGCTACCCACACTCCTGGAAAAAACACTAATGAACTCAGTAGGTAACAACAAACACTAAAGGACATGAAAGAAGCAGGAGGGTATTTGGGAAGAAAAAGGGGATTAAAAGGGTGAAAGGGGGGCACCAGAAGGTATAAGGGGCTAAGTGAATGTTATTGAAATGCATTATGCACTTGTCTTAACAGCTCATTATTGTACATAAATATATTAAAAAATAAAGCCATGTTGCAATGATGATCTCATAACTCCTCAACTGCATCAAATGCTCAGAATTAACACATATTTTATTTCATTTGTAATTAAATTTGTTTTTTTATTTTGCTTTGAGAATTTCATACTTTAGTGCCTCAATGTAAAATAGGAGATGCCAAAGCTGAAGAGGGGCACAAAGATTTTAAGAGTCAGGATGCCTGCTGCGAGAAAGCATCTTCTAAAGATGGCAGGGAGCTGGCTTCATGAAATACCAACATTGTGATTACCTAAACCAAACCTGCATAATAACCACGCCAGGCCACCTGCTATCATGGATGTGGAAAATTTCACAACACCCTCTGCTAGATGAAGATGAAGCAATCAATAGCTTCAGAGAGAGGGAGAATCCATTTTCTCCGGTATGAGCTCCCTGATAGATTATCCAATTCCAAGTGATTAGCCATAACACATAGGCATATGACCAACACTCAATGGATCCAATGATATGCACATGTGTGTGTATGCATGTGTGTGCATGTGAAACAACAACATTTGAAAGAGATCATGACTTTTTGGGGAGTGCCTAAGGGCATGGAAGAAGTTTATGACGTTAGAATAATTTTAAATCGACGTCTAGGTGGTTGAGGGTGAGAATACTCAGGAAGTTCATGGAGTGAAGGAATGACCAACTCTTCAGTCTTCAAAGGTTTGATTTACAAACGGTATAATTATGTTAGGTATTTTGTACACACAGCACCCCAGAGTGAATGGTATATAATGGGTGGGGAAGTCTCTAACCCTGCCTATACATTTTCCAAATCTAGCTTATCAAATATAATAGACAGATGCTCAGCTACAGGCAGGCAAACCTGGGGCCAGAAGGACTAGCTCTGTGGAGGAAATCCACTGTAAGTACACTGGGGCAAATTGACCTGGCCTGCATTTCCAGGGATGCAGGATGAAAGGAGGCTTTAAGGCTGCCTAGCAACACTGTGTTTATGCAGCAGTCCTCAAGTCTTGGAGGAAAAAGAGAAAGAAAACAAAAAACCTGTTTCTGGAGGCTGCCTGAGAATAGTATGAGAGGTGGGAACAGAGCAGGAGCCTGGGAGCAGGCCTGCCACTGCCAAGCAGGTCATGTGATCCCCAGATTCCAGGGCTGCTGCTGACATGGGAAATGGGCCTGGTGGCTCCCAGACTGCCCCTAGCCCCACACTAATCACAGCACTCCTCTGCTGAGCCATTGTTTTCACAGCTGTTCAGCTGCTCCTGCTTGGGAGGAGGACAGACAGGCCGACTCCAAATCATGGAGAATAACAGCCAGAGTGCACAAAAGGGAGGGGGGGATCGGGAGGAAAGGATGGAAATTTCTTAACTCTTTACTTGACTGCATTAAATACAATGGCTCTTTTTATGCCAAGTAAGAACTTGGAGATGAAAACTGTTCTGCATCTCTGAGGTTCACTGGGGACTAGATTTTTGCATTCAAGATTCGTCCTGCTGATAAAAATCACCACAGAAATTGTGTTCATTTATCCTTAACACACTCAGTTACACTCACAGCTGGGAAACAGGAATACCTGGATCAGAGTGTAAAAGGGTGAAGTAAAAGTCAATAGTCTACAGAGAATGTGTAGCAGGCATTTACAAACCGTTCAGTGGGTACTTGGGATAATTTAAGCAAAATTTCACAGGTCCCCACACAACCCGTAAAGTAGATAAAATCTCCACACTCTAAACTCAAAGTTGATGTACTTAGTGACTTGCCTACAATGACACAGGCAGGCCATGACTCTAAATAAGGTACTGTGACACTCGAGTCAAGGTTCTTGCCGCCAGGTGCACTGCATCTTTTAATGGCCCTTACCAGTTTGCTGTGATTGCTGGATTGAGCCATAGGATGACTCATGCAAATGATGACTTAACCCAAGATGAGCTTGTTATCTGGCTGTCTGGAGGTCAAAAGTCAGATATTGGTTTCACTGAACTAAAATCAAGATGTTTCTTCTGAATACTCCAGGGGAGAATCTGTTTTCTTTTCTTTTCCAGACTGTCGAGCCTGCCAACATTTCTTGGCCCGCTGTCCCTTTCTCCACCTTCAAACGAGCAGCATGGCCTTTTTTTTTCTCCATACTAAGTCCTATTCCTGTACCTGGAAGTGCCTCTCACCCTTCATGGCTGGCTTAATTCTTTTCCATCCCTTGAGACTCAGCTTGAGGCTTCCTTCTCTAAAGATCTTCTGATACTCTCAGAGTTGTGCACATGAACACGCCTTGCTGGGTCCTGTTGTGTCTGCCCTGCCATGTGCTGTGTGTGCGCCCACACACGTGACAGCTGGGGGTAACTGGATATGGCTGACTAGAGCTAATAGTGACCATTTGCCTTCCTCAAATCTTCATTTGTTAACATCTTATCACTAGCTAGTGTAGGAATATTTATATTACAGAAATAGGAAGTCAATATTCCCACCTTAACTAAACTGGCTTAATTTCTCACTCTGAGTTTTCATACCCACTGTCTCTTCTTGGCTCTACCTCACTGCTTTTGTTTTGCCCTTGCTAACCATAGTGAGGTGCTCACTCGGGCAGCTACACTGTCCTCTTTCTCTACCCCTAGTGTGGAGGACTAGAAAGGAATGATCCCATAGACTCATGTGTTTGAACGCTTGGCCCACAAGGAGTAACACTATCAGGATGTGGCCTTGTTGGAGTAGGTATGCCTTGTTGGAGGAAGTACATTACAGTGGGAGTGGGTTCTTCAGTCTCCTATGCTCAAGCTATACCGTGTGGCACACAGTCTTCTGCCTTCGAATCAAGATGTAGAACTCTCAGCATCATGTCTGCCTGCATGCTATCCATCATAATAATGGAGCCAGCCCCGATTGAATTTTGCTTAATACATATTGCAATAGTCATGCTGTCTTTTCACAGCAATAAACCCCAAACTAAGAAGACACCTAGCATATATCAAAATTTCTGACAAATTCTGGATGGCCATTCAAATATCTAAAGACAAACAATAACAATCATGAAATCATGAGTACTTTCCAAACTTACCTACAACTCAATGCACTAACTCAAGCAGACTCAGAGTGAGGCAGATTTTGTTTTATATACTAGAGAGATCAGAGCCAGAGCTCACACATACACAAAAGTACTCTGTGTCTGAGTAACACTTCCAGCCAAAGGCAGTTTGATTTCTCCTGATAACTACAACTGCTTCATGTATCAGTGCTGCCACCGTGTCCTAGTGGAGGAGTGGAGTGTGACAGGAAAGAGACAATTCTCCGATATCTTAAAATAACCAAGTAGCCATTCAACAATATCAGCCACATTTGGCAATATGTGGATGAATCCAACTAATATTGTCTTAAATTCATTTCAGGTAAAACTTCTCAATCCATTTGTGGGATTCTACCCTCCCATCCCTGCATCTACTGCTAGGGAGTTATGAGGGGAAAAAAAAAAAAAAAAAAAAAAAAAAAAAAACCATGAGGAGAGGTGGCTGTGGTCAGCTTTGCACATGCATTTCACAGGCATGTGCTGCTTCTCTCCCCATGCCTTGTGCTAACATAGGGGTAGAATGAGTAGGGGAGCAGTCTATGTCCTGGGAGCATGTGAATGGATATACTAGCATCTATCAAACTTTTACTGTCTCACTTCTTTTGCCTAGCATTATATTGAAGGAACTGGAAAGAATTGCTTCAGTGCCATGAACCTGGCCTGTAGGCATAAATTTTTTGCAACCTACTTTTAATAAGGGTTCAACCCCTCCTCTAGCCCACCATCCAGCAGAGGTAGTGGAAGAGAAAAATTATTAGGATATGGGGGAGGTGGACCTGTTCAGCAATAGTTCTTTGGGGGTAAGCTAGAACTTTGAGAGCAGTTCAATCCTGAAGTAAACATCAAATATGACTTAGCAGCTGCAGACCAGTCCTCTAGGCAGGCAGACACCAGGCATGAACCAGCAGCTACAGTCCAGTCATTTCAAAAAGCAGACACCGGGCAGCTGTAGTTCAGTCCTGAAGAAACACTAGGCTCACCAACCTCCCTAAAGTACCTGTTCCCAAACATCTTTGAACCCTGTTAACTAAGCAATGGTTTCAAAAGTCAAATCCCACCTCTGCAGTGATAGGAAGCCTAAGATAATTTTATCTCAGTTTTTAAAAGATAACTTTTATTTATTTCTTGAAAATTTCATACATATATACACTGCATTTTTTATCATATCAAAATCTCACTCCCTCCAGCTCCCTCAAAGTCCTCAAATGTATCTCCCTCCAAAATCCATACCCTGCTATACATAAATTTATAAACTACTAAGTTAAATTACTATTTTCCATTTATGCATTAAGTGTGGGTTCATCCACAAGGGCAATGTGCAATTTACCAGTTGTCAAATCTCCAAAGAAAAATGTTTCTCCTTCCCTGCAACAACCGTAAACAGCCAGTAACTCCCCGCTAAGAGCATGGCATGGCCTTTGTAAGCATAAACAAAACAAAACAAAGCCAAAAAACTTAGCTGGGTGGGATCTTCTGCAATCATCACTCCCTAAATCTCTTTATCTCCTTCCTTAGTAATTTTCTAACAAGTTGGCTCACAGCGCAGCTGATTTTGTTCCTTTAGATTCATGAAGCCCCTCATATAATTCACGCTGCATCCCCAGTTTTTGCATAGTTGAGAAATTACCTATTTTTGAACTCGTATTTAGAGCTCTTTCCCATAGTCTAAAGGACTGTCCTGAAGGTCCCAGTGTTTACCATTTTGCTGAGACATAGTTTAATTTTCATGGAGTCATTAACATTAACAGGTTAACAGGAAGGAGATTCCTTAGAAGAAAAGTCCTCCACTGCTAATCGGTCCAGAAAATATGTACATTATTACACAAACAAGCCTTATGCTCACAGCAGCCATCAACACTCAGCAACTTGTAGAGGCTCATGTCTGGGTCCTGTCCCAGGGGCAGGAACCACGTCACACTGTCCCCACCAGGGCCACACCAGGGCTCAGCATCACTCATTTCTATAACTCTTGAGGTTTCAGGGGGTAGAATATAGGTGTAAATGTGTCTATGGCTGAGCATTTACAATCATTTATTCCCACATTTTGAACAGTTCTCTGAATTAACCACTATCTACAGCGAGAAGACACTTATTTGAGAAGCAACACTCCTCTATGAGTGTAAACACAAATATTTAGAAAGCAATTTGACAACACCTTGACTAGAGAAGCCATAGGCCCTGCAGAGGGGGACGGGCAGCTACTGTTACTGTCTCTTTTAATAGTGAAGAGTACAAGAGTTTGTAGCTTTTTTTTCCTTTTCTTTCCCACTCATAAGAAAATCAGATTACAGAAGTTCCAGAAATGTTTCTAGAAAGAAATTAGTGAACAGCAAAATTATCTCTGCAAGTACTTTCTTGTTTTGCTCTGACTAAATTAAACCAATTGTATATTCCCACCCAACACTGCCACTCTCCTTAGCCCATTCAGCAATGGAAGTTTAGCTATATGCATTCAAGTGTAGATAATGTCTCTAAATCAAGAAACAAAAACTGCAATTCAGAATGAATGAATGAGTGTTGCTTTAAATATCTACAAAAATGTATTTTTTTTTTTAGTTTTCTACAGTTCATGGTATACAGATATTCATATTGACACAAATAGTAATTGAAGTTACATTTTAGTGGGTTTGAAATGGGTAGGAAAGGTTTTCTAGGATTCTAGAGGAGCCCATGGCTAGCTCTATGGATTGCAGTGTGCCATTGATCAAAGCAGCATATATTTTCTCCTCAGGAGTAAAGAAGGGGAACATGTCAAGATTCATCTGTGTGGTGGATTATTGGACACTCCTGATCCCATCTGCTTCTATGTCACCCCACATGGAGGCCTGTCCTGTGTTCTCTATACTGTGAGGTATTCTCTGTCTCTAACTCCCCTAGCCTCCATCTGGGACCCTTCCATGTTGGGGAAATCACAAACCTCACCTATTTCAAGTGAGCAACCTACAGTAGTCAGCGTTCTGTAACTATAGCAAAATGCCTGAGATAATAGCTTTGTGAAGTGCAAAGATTAACTTGGGTTCAAAGTTCCAGGGCTTCTGTTAAATGTCAGTGGCTCTAATGATTTGAGAATTAGCCATATGGCAAGAGGAGTGTCAAGTATTTATATAAAGTTAAGTCATTACACAATGACAACTGTTTTCATATAGAACTTCTCCAGAAAGAGTAAATAACCTGCCCATGGTCTCACAGGCAGAACATAACTAAACAAGACCTGAATAAGTCAGTCATTCATGAACTCTTATATAGGAGCTAAATAGCCTTTAGAAATTATATTTTTTTTAACTATTTGAGAGCTTCTTTTGTAGCAAATATTCTCTGTATAAGAATCATGTCTTTCCTCAAGACCTCTTCACATCACACACTGTACATCTCCTGTTCACACCCTTCACACTACTCTTGTTCTTCCTCCATTCAAGCTCCCTGAACACCAATAGACATGTTTCTTCTTTAAGAATTATGCTTTAATGCTTTAGTCTGTGACCAGATCTTTCATTTGGATCCACTCTCAATTTTAGCTTGGTGATAGAGCATTAGCCCAATGTTTATAAGGCTGTGGGTTTGATTCCCAGAATGTCAGGAAAATAAAATGGCAACATTTCTTTTTCCAACCATGTACAAGGGAAGGGGCTCAGTGAGTCCCTGATCTTTTTCCCATCAAACTTTCGTGAGCCAGAGGAATAATAAAGGGGAAAAACACATGTGCAAATAATACCACATTATTTCCAGACCTATAAACTACAGAACAGATTGCATTTGCAATATCTGCTTGAAATAAGCCTGTAGTATGTTAGACCCAAGGGACAAGTCAAAGTAACCTGTCACAAATACCCAGAGCCAGATATTGGGAGCCCTGGTATAATCTGTGTATTTACAGGAGGCCTCCCTTCAAAGGTAGCTCAGATCCGGATCTGAAGACCTTTATTTGAACTCTCCACTGCGGCGTAATTGACAGGGAGAATTAAAGGGGATATGAAGACCTGGGCCTGAACTTTTTCAACAGTCTCAGCTCAGCTCACATTGCTCATGATATTAGAGGCTGCCGTGATGATATTAAATGATGCTGCACTGACAGAGATTAACAGACTATGCAATTAGATTTAAATGCTGTAATTGGAACATGCTGTTAAGTGCCTACCATCAGTCCTGGGCTCCCTTATGACAAGTGAGTCTCTCCTTGGGCTGCTTTGTAGATTTAACACTGTCCTAGCCAGTTACAAATTCATTACCACTTGCACAGAGGCAAAGAACAACTCACTGTTATGAAGGGATTGCCACATACTCTATCGCACACATCCACAGTATTGTGTGCTTACAATATGCTTCAGGTCCTTGGAGCTTTCTGACTGTTTGTGTGTGAGTAGAGGACACCCACCCCAGGGCTGCATCATAGGATCAGCAGCAGAGAGAATGCCTGCCCACTCCTCAGCCGTTCTATGCTGTGAATCTAAACTAGTTCTCCAACTCTAGATTCCCTGTTCTTCTCATCCTACATCTTTGCCTGCCTAAGTGTGATTTAGAACTAAATTTTGCCAACTGAGCAGCCTTCTCTCTAGAGGTGAAGAGGCCCAGACCCCAACAAGACAAGCAACTGCATTTTGCTGCCCATTCTCCTCCTCACCATAGGTCTCCACCAGTGAAATTACCTTGATTAATCACTGACTGTGCCATGGGCCAAGCAAATCCATCACCTCCTGCTTGGGAAACACCATGCAGTGCCTGGTCAGTGATAAGCCTAAATGAAATTAGATCTTCAGTCTCATTGACTATTTTTATCTGTCAGCTTAATTTTCTCTCTTACAAAATACAAAAATTAATAGCTAACATTTGCTAAGATAATCACCTACTGTCCAGACTTTTATAGATATCTATATGCACTAGCACTGATTTTTAAAGTTGATTTTCTTTCACTGTGGTAACAGAATTCCACAGTCAGGTTACAAAGGTCATCATGAAGCAGTAAGAGTTAATGAACCTCTGAAACTACTTCCTAGTCTTCACACCAAAAATAAAGCAGATTTCAGGGGTCCCCCATTACTAAAATGTAAGTAATTTAAATAAATCATGTGTTTTCTCTAGTTTAAACTTGGAAAAGTTAACTGAATGAAAATTAATATTCTCTTCAAATCCCCTAGCTACTCAGGACATCTCTTTTTAAAAGAAGAACAAAACAATAAAAATATCTATAGTTCTGACTATAGAAGGAAACTTGAGAGCCTATCACTCAATTTTCCTTCTTTCACTTACACACACACACACACACACACACACACACACACACACACACACTCACACACACATACACACACACACACACTCACATTTGCACACGTACACACATTTCTCACTTCCCACCATGCAAGTCTTATACTTGTACTCAGATCGCCAGGCTTGGCTTCAGGATTCTTTTCTAGACAAGTCATTTTGCTGACCCTATAATGTCACTTTTACTATTTGATCCATTTCAAATTTATTTTGATGTACAGTATGAACAGAAATCCAAAATTACTGTCCAAATGGATACCTGACAATTGCCATAAAAAATGTCTATCCCCAAATCTGCCAGTTCACACACATGTACCGTGCTGTGAACTGACTAGTTAATATGATATATCAATTGCCATGCATGTGCAAGTTCTACAGGTGGGCTCTCTACACTGGTTCTTTGGTCTTACTTTTCAGCCAATGTTTTTCTGTTTATTCAAGATGCAAGATATATGTTAATATTTCCCAAAGAAAGCTCTTTCCTTTTCTATGAATCTGGTTATTCTCATTTATTTTTCCATGAGGATTTTATTAACTTTCATTTGGTGTTATATTAGGATTATATGTGATTTAAAGACCAATAAAAAATCTTTCCATTTATTTTAGAATGAGTCTTCCTATCAGTGAACTAAGTATATAAATTGGTTCAGCTCTTCCTTCACATACTCTCAGGAATGTGAGTGTATGTGTGTGCTGTATGCATGTAAATATGTATGCAGTTGTGTTTGTACACACACACACACACACACATATATATAATAGTATTATTTATACAATGTGTATATGTTGTACTAAAAAGTTGCCTTTTATTTCCATTGGAGAATGATTATAGACATAGATGATTATAAAATAAAAAACTGTATTCATATACAAATGTATATTTGTTCATTATTATCTTCATGAAATTTCTCCTTTTGATCATGCTGGAGGGCTCTTCAATTGTTGCTGCTTTATCTAGCTGATAACTCAGTTGAGTTTCGAGTCTTGACTACAAGACTCTTTTCAGACTTGCAGAATTGGCTTCATTGGATAATCTTTAAGATGACTTTAATTTTTACTACCCACTGAGCAAAATCCAACAGACATTATGCCATTAATTAAATATTACAAGTTTGGTACTGACAATAAGAGAAAAAAATGAAGAAAGTAGTTCCTTACTCTCTGTGGTAATTACAAATCTTACACAGTAGGTCTCAACCCCTTTGGGAGTCAAAGGACCCTTTATCGGAGGTTGCCTAAGACGATCAGAAAGCTCAGATATTTACATAATGATTCATAAAAGTAGCAAAATTACAGTTAGGAAGTAACAGTGTAAATAATGTTATGGTTGGGGTCACCATAACACGAGGAACTGCATTAAAGGGTTAAAGCACTAGGAAGGTTGAGAGCCATGCTCTAACACAAATATGCCACCTGATGTTTGTTAAGTGTATAGACAGAAACCAAATATTCAGTGGGCATTAAGAAATACATGACACAATTAGGACGCCATGCTGACTTACAGGGTCACAGAAACTCATATGAAGGGCTGGAAAGAACTTGGACTATGCTATACACTCACGTGTAATCTAATCTAGCTCTTCCCCCCAGTTGAATCCTAAGATTTAATACTTAATTCAGTTTCTTAATCTGTAAAATGGAATCATTATAGCATTCCGTTTATGGCGAGTCTTAACTGAAGTACTCTATGTAATTAACACACATATTGTTTTTAAATATATTATTTTAAAATTTAATTTTTATTTTAATAATCATAATATTTTTAAAGTTACTTTTCTCTCCTAGTACCTTCATCTTTCATTCCCTGCCTTTATAAGGAAAATATACCTGCTAGGTAAGGATGCCTACAATAGAGAATAAAGCATGCATGCACACACACACACACACACACACACACACACACACACACACACACACACACATAAATATAAACTTTTTTTAAGTAGCCTTGGACTATGGTAGGAGCTTAGATTCAGATTCTAACCCCAGGTCAGCCATGTGACCATGCTTCTGTCCTTTAAATCACTAATTATTTAGGGGTTTTGTCTGTAAAACAGAAGTCATAATACTATTTCATGAGTCCATTTGCAGATAATGACAATACATATAAAGTGCCTGGGACAAAGCAGGGACAATATCCCCAGTGTCCTTGCACCATTCTGATAGCTGCACAGTGACAGCTGATATATGGATTACCTGCTGGTTGCCAAGAATGTTCCTTTTCAGTCAGCCTGCTCACATAGAGGGGGGACTTTGAGCTGTCTGGTCAAAAGATATGACAACAGGAAGAAGCCCCAGCCCACTCTCTTTCTCCCCGGCCTCCAATCCTCTGGTCATGTGAACCCCTCACTGCAGAACTTAATCACATGCTGTCGTGTGCGGTTACTCAGCTTGCTGTGTTCTATCCACCAAAGCGCCGTGTCCCACACTGTTCTTTTATCTCACAAAGCGCCTCTTGTTGGATTGAACCCAACGTCAGCAAGCAATTAAACGCTGTAAATCATATAATTTTAGGGTTGGAAGGTTACTGAGAGGTGTGATATATGAGTCCCCTCAACTACAGTTGATTAAACTGTTTGAAAAAACTCCACCGAAGGATTTCCTTTTCTCCCACATCCTGTCCCACTAGGAAGTCCCTCTTACCCAGAGCCTGCACTTGCATCTTTCTCAACCTGAAACATGATCCGCCATCCCTTCCCGTTTTTCAGCCCTATTACTACAATACTTGGCAAGTGACTTGCTGACCTCCAAGTCAGATTAGTACCACCTTGCAGTGTACCATGATAGCCTCTCCACCCCTCCTGCACTGCCCTCCCCACACCTAGTACTCACCAACTGTTGTGGTGATTTAAACAGTAAGCATCTCTCCCCTTCACAGGCCTTTAAAATCCAAAAGCCAGGAAAAGTTCTGTTTCTGCTCTTAGTATCACTAGCATGAGCCCCTCCCTCTACACCTGGTCCATAGCACAGATACAGGTTTAAATACTAATATGTTGAATTAATCCATATAGGAATAAAATTACTGTAAGTATTTCTGAATGTGACTGCATTTTACTCTCTAACTGAATGGAGTCTCACCTCAGCCCAGCCACACAGTTGAGTTTTTACCCTTTCCCTACCTTGCAATTTCCTCTCCTTAACAGCAACAGGTTACATCTAAGCATCTGCATGTGACCTGCCATCTGGAAGAAATTCAACCTTCCTTTTCTTTCTGGCCCAACTCCTACCCTGCTCTTTTTTTTTTTTTTTTTTTTTTGATACTTTATTTACATTTCCAATGTTTCCCCTTTTCTGGGTCTCCTCTTTGGAAACCCCCTATCCCCTCCCCATCCCCGCCTCTATGAGGGAATTCCACCTCCTACCCTGCTCTTAACATGCAAACTGGACACACAGAGCACGTTCAAAAACTGTCCTTGCCAGCAGGCTCTATATGTGGTTTCTGTACAGTGACCTTACACACACACATTCTCTCTCTCTCTCTCTCTCTCTCTCTCTCTCTCTCTCTCTGTGTGTGTGTGTGTGTGTGTGTGCATGCGTGTGTCTGTACTTTATCTATGATGTTCATTAAACATTGATCAATCCCAGAATTCCAGAGTTCTCTGTGACTTTCAGGCCAATTTGCTATCAATCCATGCCTTACTCTTCCCTGCGGTTGATGCTGGGTCACCTCCACAGACAGTGGTGCCCATGGAGTTGGTAATCTACAGAGGCTAGAGAGGAAGAGGCAGGGAGAGGCCGCCATGTCCATTGTCCATCCCCCCCCCCTTTCTCTCTCCATCTCATTAGCTTGCCATGACCTATTTTTCTCAGTAACTTCTGCCCTCAGGCTCCAGAAACACCCTTGCTAGATTTCAGGAGATGGTTCTTTCTGAGGCTCACTCATTAAATTCCCCAACAATGCTGGGTTTTTTTTTCTCAGTTGGACTGGGTCACATGAAGACGAATACAGAAAGAGAGAGGTTTTTTGTGTACTTGTGTGTGAGATTTATGCGATTTATTTTTTTATTGGATATTTTCTTTATTTACATTTCAAATGTTATCCCCTTTCCTGGTCCCCCCCTCCCAGAAACCCCCTATCCCATACCCTCTCCCCTGCTTCTATGAGGGTGTTTCCCCACCTACTTACCTACCCATTCCCGCCTTCCTGCCCTAGATTCCCCTACACTGGGGCATCTATCGAGCCAGAAAGGGAGAGTTTTATTTCCGTTTCCGTTTGTGCTTCTCTGTGTGCTCTTTATCCCGTCTTAAGCTGCCGTTTCAACTACTGTGCACTCCCTACGTCCCCACACCAACACCCTGGGCATCTTCTGCACATTAATACTTCCATAAATGTATGAAGTGAACCTTGGGGGAAAAGATATTGAAAGCATTGGAAGCTTTCATGTCTATTATAAAGTGGATACATCAGAGTGTCAATAAGCATCTTCTTCAATAATATTCAATCGTGAAGTAACGTAATTAATTCAAAATTACACAATCAGTCAAGGTATGCTTACTTTTCTATCAATCAAGACATGATTGCTCAGCTGTGAGAAAGTTCAAAGGGGGTGTGTAAAGTGTCTAAGGGGGCTTACATAGCATAGGACTACTCAGGAATTAGAGCATTGCTGAAATGACCAGATAAGGCTGTTTAAATATCAGGCACAAAAATAACATCGGTGCATTTTTTATTTCACTATAAATTTCTGGCAAAATTTTTCTAGAGGTGACCAGATCTACTGTCTCTGAAGGTCTCTCTCTCTCTCTCTCTCTCTCTCTCTCTCTCTCTCTCTCCTGAAGCACCCACATACATGCACACATACATACATAAATTAGAGTAAGTATAAATAGGTAAGGAAGATAGATTAGTTAGATAGATCAGGCCAACAAATAGACAGATAGATAGATACATAGGTAGGCAGATAGGCTGGCAGACAGATAGGAAGATGAATATATTAAGTAGAGATAATATTTCAGAAAGAAATTCAATAGTCCCTTCATTTGTGGCCCTGGCAGAACAGAATGGAAACAGAGACACATGACAGGAACTTGTTTAGCAGCTAATCCTAGGGTATAAGATAGAAATTTGGAAGAGGTGATAAGGAAAAAGCAAAATGTATTCTTAATTCTCTCTCCCACCCCCTCCAGTGTTCTTGTCTTCACTCATCAAACACTTAGTAAAACATGGACTGAGTGCCTCACAGTGTCTTTACAGATGCGGGAGAATTCAAAGACTACCTGCTCTCAAGGCTGCACTTATCTCTGAGGTTCATCTTGTCAGTCTGGACATACTTCCTGTATTCCACTTTCAATTAGCTATGTATCCCAGCACAGGGCTTCCCAGCTGCTCTCTCTTCCTGCTGTGGCCCTTCCAGAATCCCTACACTTCTATGTGTACAAAAGCTTTCAGCATTTTTCATAGAATCTTCATGAAATTTTCTTTAAAAATCTAAGAAATTTGTGTTGTTGTTGTTTTACCATAAGTAATAATGACACCTCCCATGTGGTCAAAGCTTACCACCATCCTGCAGCAGTGGAGACTCTCCCACTTTCACTTTCAGTGCTGTGCTAAGGCTCTCCTCAGCCAGAAAGAATGACCTCAAAATGAGCAGGATGTCAATTGTCCTTAATGATGCACACAGTAATTGAGAATGCAGCCTGCAGAAAAGACCACTGCAATAAGGTGTATTCAAGCCAAGAAGGCTACCTCTGGTGTTTCCTCTGACCATCAACACCATGACTTCTATCCGGAGTTTCATGGGAGAACAAGCACGGGCAGTATAGAACTAGAAAAAGCATCTTGGTATAAATTCTGACTTGGCCTCCAAGTCCCCAGTTACCTTGACTGAAGCACTTCATCTCTCTATATCCATGTGCCTCGTGTCAAAAACAGAGCTAACACCCAACTCCTCAATGATCATTCTGCTGCTTCTGCAGGAGACTTGCAGGTGCATGGAAACCCATTGGCCCTACAATAAGATAGACATGTTCTGAAGGCTCTAAATTGAAAAAGGAAAGGTCTCAGCACTCAATGTTTTCCAGACCAAGAAATTCCCTGAAAACTAAGTCTGTGAAGATCATGCCTTCACAGGCAGGAAACAGCTTTGGGTACATCTCATTTGTACCAGCTCCTCTGCTTCACTTTAAAAGTTAGGTGAGCTGGATATGTGTTCTCCCTGGTCGTTTGCATCTAAGGCATGGAACTGGACTAGGATCATAGATATGTCAGCTATCCTGCCCTCCCTCCCCTCCGCTGTCTTTTTAGATCCCTCTTTGTGGAGCCTGACAACAGTTGGGCAGGGTTGGGAGCTCAGGCAAGACTTTCCCATACCTTCTCTGAAGTGGTATGAAGACTCTGTGCACTGCCTGGAATCTTCACACTCCTGCTTTATCAGACTGAGATCCTGTTAAGGACTTACAGACAAAAAGCTTATGAAGCCCAGACCACAGATGAGGGTGTGGGGAGAGAGTAAAATAGGGATATTTCTCCACCTTCAGATGTTCTTCTCACATAAGAATAGAAAACTATCTGACACAGTGCTCCAAAAGACAAAAGCTAAAGCACCAGTAAACACTTTCTGACATTGATCCAACTCGGCATTGATGTTTTGGGAACAGACAGCCAATAACGGTGGCTTCTCCCACCCAGAAATTTGGGAAATTTAAGCCAGATGTTCAGGGAAGCCATTTTTCACCTTGGAGTCTCTTTAAAGAGGAATCCAGGTGGCTTTCAGCATGAAAGCCAAGTTGTTGAAAAAGGATGAACATTTGGAGTCTTTTCTAGACACCAATCCACATTGCTTTAACAGGATTCAATCACATTAAACTTGATAGTCCCTCCAAAACTGTTAATCTTCTCTCAGCTACTTCTGCTGGTTAGAATTGACTGGGCAGCTATTCCAAGAACAGCCCAAGGAGAGACAAATGTTCTTCTGTGATACCTAAATAAACTTTGTCAAGGAACTAGAGTCCCAGTTAGGGAATTAGATCTTTAGGAAATGGTCATATCCTGGACTTCCTTGCCAATTTCTATTTTGACCTATTTTTATTCTATTTTTGTCTGTGAAATTGGGGGAAGAATACACTTATATGATTCAGGGGATTCTAATGTAGGTATACACATGTACATGGGGGGGGCTAAAATATATGTATCCACATCAAAAAATCTTAGCTGCTATTATTAGTTCTACATAAGCATTGACACAGTGAGGGGTGACTGTGGCATAGAGGCTGGGGAAAACCTGTAGGCAGCAAATAATAGATGATAGTGAGTGATTAAAAAAAGAATACACATGTAGCAACCCATGGTGCTGGCCACAAATGTGGCAGAGGAGGGCCTTGTTGGACATCAGTGGGAGGAGAGGTCCTTGGGCCTGAGGGGGTTTGATGCCCCAGTGTAGGGGAAATGCCAGGGCAGGAAGACGGGAGTGGGTGGGTGGGGAGCACCCTCATAGAGGCAGGGGGAGGGGGCGATGGGATAGAGGGTTTCTGAAGGGGTGACCTTGAGAGGGGAAAACATTTGAAATGTAAATAAAGAAAATAAATAAATAAATAAATAAATAAATAAATAAATAAATAAATAAAAGACATTAGACTTCATATGAATTCAGGCAGTTGACTTCAAGTATATGAAATTCTGACTTCCTATTTGTACCAGTATACACATTAGATAGTGAGCACTACATGATATAAATACAAAAGGCTCGAGAGATGTTTATAGTAGAAACTCACTATAGGATCTTCTCCATCTCGCCAGCACACTGAAGTATGAGGTCCTCATTCTTACAGAAAAGTACACTCCAGGTATCCACATGGCCAATCGTTCAAGTGAGCAGCCACCTATTGCTAAAAGATTTCCTGAAACACTGACATGACTTTTTGCCTACTCTTATTTATGATTCCTTTAGTTGCTGCAGACATAACACAGGCTGAAAGCCTATAATGTTTACTTTCAGATACTTTATACAGAAACTTGGCTGACCTTTGTTCTAAGCTCTAATCAAACCCAACCTCTCTATTCACAGTTCTCAAAATGTAAAAATCAATATAGTCAAATAATTTGCCTAAGGCACAGAGGATACTTAGCAAACCACAAAATAAAGAATGTCCTCTACTGGGCAATAGTGGGACCATGGTGCAATATTATTATCAACCCAGGGAAAACCTGATTAGAATCTCAGTGCTCATTATCAGGCCCACAGCCAGCTGGGAATTGCAAGCTTGCTTTCCCAACGACTGCAATGCTAACATTTTTCTTGGTTTTTTGTTTGTTTGTTTGTTTGTTTTTTGTTTTGTTTTGTTTTTTTGTGAGATCCTTGACAAGGACAAGGTACATACTATCTATCAGTGTCTCTAATTCAGTATAATGACTTTTCATGAAAAATATACATAACTAGAATATAAGAAGTAAATTTTTAAGTGGCAGGAAAAATATAATCGCATACTTACTTGACACGGGAGTTAATCCTAGAGAATTTCATGGGAAATACTCTGAGTTTTAACCACTTGTAGAGAGTCCAACATGACCTGCTCTGGGTACAAATGCTAAGGAAGTCCTTGGTTGATAGCTGACACTGTGGGATCCAGATCAGAGAATATCTTACATGTATGAATTGCAGCCCACTAACTTCTTGTATCAGGCTTTATATTATTCCTTCACACTTTTTGAAAAGAAATTATTTTCTGTGTTTGGAAGCCAAGGACCTACTTAGTAGCTGAGGATAATCTTACCTTAATATTAACATATCACCATGAAGGAAGTCATGTTCTAGATATTAAAATGCAATTATCTTACAGAACAATAAGATAAGTTTAAGGCTAGCCTGGGCTATATTGTGAAACAAGTCTACAAAAGCAGCAAAAAAAATGAAGCATTTAAAACTCTAGATAGAAAATAATGAACCAATATTACAACTGCTATGACAAAGGCGCATAATTTTCTTTTAATTTGATTGGAAGCAGAACCTCAATGACTCAATTGAAGCAAAAGAACAAATCCTAGATACCACGAAGCTCCACAAAAAAGCAGAGTCCATTTTTCTTTGAGGTGAAGTGTAGCATACTAAATTTTGCCTGTTCTTTTACCTAAACAGATTAAGAGTACTATCTTTAGCAATCATAACAAACCTATGGTAACTCAATAAAGAGGAATATAGTACATTGTAATTATCTGTACTACTGCTACGACAACTTGAAGCTAATGAATATTTTGTCTTGAGTAAAGATTGTACTGTTAATAATTTCTGTTGACGTTAGTGGTGAATATCACATAGTCATTCCTTTGTTTGTGTGTATCTTCCCACTGACATTATTGCTGTAATTGTTCATGTGAAGAACAATCAGTAGTTACTGACAGTGTCAGGTATAGTTCCTATCTCATGGAGCAGACCTTTAATCCGATCAAACAGCAGTAGCATGTTCCCATAACAGCCATGTCACTATTGAACCAGTGGACATAGCTTGCAGGCAAGTCATTACTGTAGGCCCCAGTATTTGTAGCCGAGTAAGACTGGTTCCCATCAGTAGAATATACAGCATTTTCTATCATGATGCTATCCAGAGGAAGGCAAAATTTACAGTTGAATGCCAGCTAGTTTTTTCCATGTTCAAGGTAAACAATAATATTGATGATACTCTGTAATATTTTGCTCCCTCGTATTACATGATAAATCTATTTAAACTCTTTTTATATGTGTGTATATTTTAGAAAGCTTCTACAGTGTGGGACTTCATATGGTTTTTTAAGAAGTCCTTTATGTTAACAAAATTCCAAAGTCCCTCCTCGACCCTGTCTTATCCCCACCACCACCTAATTCTTTTCTTCAGATTTTCCCTTTTTCCCTTTAGAGCACCATATTCTGTTTGCCTTCTTTGAAAGAACACTTCTTCCAATCAATCCCT
Source organism: Uromys caudimaculatus (assembly GCA_028551405.1). NCBI lineage: Eukaryota > Metazoa > Chordata > Mammalia > Rodentia > Muridae > Uromys > Uromys caudimaculatus. The sequence goes on from CM052702.1 coordinate 91,092,679, forward strand.
TACCAGCTACCTAACTTCTGTGATTATTCTAAATGAAGCACGTATATCTAAAAGCATAAAGCATAAAATAAGAGAAAACATAGTATTTGTCTTTCTGGGTCTGGTTACCTCACTCAGAATGATTATTTCTAACTTCACCCAATTATCTGCAAATTTCATAATTGCACTTTTTATACCAGCTGAATACTATTCCACTGTGCAAATATACTAACTGCATTTTTATTATCCATTCGTCAATTGGTGGATAAAAAGGCTTTTTCCAATTTTGGGCTACTATGAACAGAACTGCAGATGAGCAAGTATCTTTGTAGTTAAGATGTAGAGTCCTTTGAGTATAGACTCAAAAGTCATATAGCTTTATCTTGTAATAGACTGTGAAGTGAAAACTTCTAGTTTCTTTGAAAACCCAGTTATGGCAAATGATGGTTTGCTGGGACACACAGGTGAAAGGATGTTTTGCTGGAGCAGACACAGGTGAAAGCATGTTTTGATATAGAAAACATGTGAAAGAACCCATGATGAAGGAGTATCAATATGATCCCACAGACAGCTGGAGATGAGCACTGAGCATTGGTTTGGTTTGGTTCGCCTAGCTATTCTTCCCTAACATGTGGTAATGGAAACTCACCCAACAACTGCTTGTAATGTTCCTCAGCCTTGCTTCAGGCTGGTTGATTAGCCTTGTGGTTTCTTCAGGATTGAACTACAGCTGCTGGTTCATGCCTGGTATCTGCCTGCCAAAAGGACTGGTCGCCAGCTGCTGAGTTGCATTTGGTGTTTACTACGGGACTGAACTGCTGCAAAAGAAGATCAAGCTCAACCCCAAAGAACTATTGCTAAACAGATCCACGTCCCCCATATCCTAATAACTTTTCTCTTCCACTACCTCTGGAAGTAGTGGGCTAGAGGAAGGGTTGAACCCTTACTAAAAGTAGGTTGCAAAAACCATATGCCTACAGATCTGCTTTCAGTGTTTTTAGGAGCCACCACACCAATGTCCAGGGGTCTATATCGGCTTGCACTCACACCAGCAATAGATAAATGTTCCTCTTTAAATAGATTGCCAGCTTGTCTTTTGATTTGCTCTATTCACCTTGGCTATTCTAACTATAGTGAGATGAAATCTCAAATCAGTTTTAATTTGTATCTTCCTGGTGGGTAAGGATTTTTAAGTGTTTTGCAGCCATTTGTGTTTCATCTTTTGAAAACTATCTATTTAATTCTAACTGTTACTTTTAATTGGGTTATTTTTTTCCTGACGTTCAGTTTCTTCATATATTCTACATGCTAACATGAGGCTAGAGAGGTCATAAGCCCTAGGTGAAAACCTATTATTGTTACTTTTGCTAAGTGAGCATAACAATAAAACAATGCCTAGTGACATTGCAAAAAGCATAGATCAATGCATTGCTCAACCCTCATCAGAGAAGCTTCTTATTGCAGTAGATGAATATTAACATAAATGACCAACATGCGGAGAATGAGAGACTTTGTAATATTCAGCCCTAAATGGGATGCCTGCATCACACTTCTCTATGTGATAGAGGGGTGGAAGAGACAGACATAGAAGGTGAGTTCAAGAAGGAAAGAGCATTTTCCAGACACAACAGGAAAGATGAACATATGAACTCACAGAGACTGTGATAGCATGCACAAGACCTGCAGGAGCTCAAGCAAGACAAAATAAGGGAGGGAAATGGGCATGAAGCCCCACTTCTAATCAAAAAGCTATTTGCAAATTCTACTACTCAAAGAAGGAAAATAAGTTTTCTTCAGGTTAGTGATACTAAATATACCAACCACACTCCAGGGTAGGCACCATGCTCCTTGGCCAACAAAAGTTGGTCTCCTTGGGTCTAAGTTTCTTTAGTTTCATGTGGTTTGGTTTTTTAAGAAAGAATATTAAACAATCAAGTATTACCAGATTGTGGAGTTAAAAGTCTGAACCATGAATTGATGTCCTAGCACTTCAGTGCTGGCTTTCTGTTTTATTTTCTTTTGCTAAAGCACCTTCCAAGTAAAATCCTCTGACTGAGAATCATGAAAATGTTGCCAGGCATAAACGTTGTAGGAAGGTAAATGTAAACCAGTGATAACAGGATGTGTGTTCCCACTGTGGAAATCAATTTTCCAGTTTCTCAGAAAACTGGGCATAGTCCTAACTCAAAACCCAGCAATACCACTCCTGGGCATATAGCCAAAAGATGCCCCACTATACCACAGGGACACTTGCTCAACTATGTTCATAGCAGTAGCTTTATTTATCTGTAATAGATAAAAATTGGAATCAACTTAGATATCCCTCAACTGAAGAATGGATAAAGAAAATGTGTTATATCTACATAATGGAATACTATTCAGCTATTAAAAACAAAGACATCTTGAATTTCCCAGGTGAATGTAAGGAACGTGAGAATATCATCTTGAGTGAGGTAACCCAGACCCAAAAGGACATGCATAGTCTGTACTCATTTATAAGTTGATATCAGCCACAAAACACATGATACCCACACTACTCAATGAAGCTAAACAAGAAGGAAAGCCCAAGCAAGGATGCTTAAATCTCTTTTAGAAACTGGAATATAGTCATAGGAGGCAGATGGAGGGAGAGAACTAGATGGGAACGGGGATGGGGAGGGAAATGAGGCTGGGGAGTTCAGGATCGGGTCTTGGTGGGGACAGGGAGGAAGAAGCATCTCGAGGACATGCCAAAGACCTGGGATGGAGGAGGCACCCAAGAATTAATGGAGGTGACCTTAGCTGCAACTCATAGCATTGGCGATATGGAACCTGAAGAGGCCACCCCATCTAGCCAGGCAGGAACCTCAGTGGAGAAACATGGACACAACCCATCCACAAAACTTTCGACCCAAAATCTATCCTGTCTATAAGAAATTCAGGGATGGGGGATGGAGCAGAGACTGAGGGAATAACCAAGCAGTAACTGGCTCAACTAGAGACTCATCCCATGGGCAATCATTAATCCCTGACACTGTTAATGATACTCTGTCATGCTTGCAGACAGTAGTCAAGGCTGTCCTCCGAGAGTCTCCACCCAGCATCTTAGACAGATGCAGGGACCCACAGCCAAACAGTGGATGGAGCTTGCAACTGGTGGGGTTGGGGAGACGGAGACATCTCCAGGACATGCCAAAGACCTAGGATGGGGGAGGCATCCTTTTCTGGAAGAATAGGAGATAGGAAATCTGGAGGGTATAGGAAATCCACAGGAAGACTAACAGAGTCAACTAACCTGGACCCTTCAGCTCTCAGAGACTGAGCCACCAACTAAAAAGCCTACACGGGCTGGACCTAGGCCTCCCTGTGTACATGTAGCAGATGTGCAGCTCAGACTTCATGTGGGTCCAGAACAACTGGAGTGGGAACTAACTCAAAAGCTGTTTCCTGTCTATGGGATATATTCTCCTAGCTAGGCTGCCTTGTCTGGCCTCAGAGGGAGAGAATGCACCTAGCCCTGCAGAGATTTAATGTGCCAGGGTTGGGGGATACACAGGGGGTCCTCCACTGTCTCAGAGAAAAGGGGGGGGGAGGGATTGTGGGAGGAGATGAACAATATCTAAAGTGAATAAATAAAATAAAATAAAGTAACAAGTATGTGTGTTCCTTGCATGGATAAGTCATGTCTTCATGCAAAAGGATAGACTCGATTATTAGAAATAAAATTCATTAATACATGGGGTTTCTAGTTACCAATTCATAAAGAGATAAATAATTTTCTTCAAGGGAATAGATCATTTGACCACAAAGTCTAACAGAATCACCTTTGGCTAAAGGACTCTAAGTGCTATTGGGATACTTGAAAATTATCCTAAAATTAAATTAAGGATGTCATTGGTTTCTTTAACCTTTCCAGAATATTCAGATGATAGAAGCAGAGCCATTTTTGAGGTTTACATAGAATCTTACAGAATGTTCAAAATAATGATTCCTATAAAGTGTTTGTAACAATCAAAGAGAACACTTTTCATTTGCTTATCAGGCACAAGGGCCTTGGTTTTGGCCCATATCATCAGAAACATATTACATCCACTGAACCTAAGAAAGCTCAACTCCTTTTCATTTCATTTAAGCATACTTCAAGTGAATGTTTTTTTTTTTTCCTCTCCTACCATCATGTTGAATGTTTGATAACAACCCAAATCTTCTATAATAAAATTGTACTACTTAGAGATTTAAGCATATTAAGAGAAATGTAATTAATATATTGGAATAACAGTGAGAATACAGATAGAATGCAGAGATTTTTTCTCAGTAATAGAACATTCCAACAACCTGTAGTCTGTTGATAGTTGGTCAAAAATGATGGTTTTGGACTTGGTAGATCTCAGAACCCCAACCTGATAGTTACTTGCCTCTAAACACAAAAGCCTTGCTTGGCAAGTATACAACTAGAAGAAACTATATCTTTTGACATAAACCATAAACCAAGATCTTAAACTAAAAGCAATTTAAATAGTGAGGGAAACCTACCTGGCTTTATTGATCACCCAGAACTAAGTTTATCTGTATGGATTCAAATCTGTTAAGAAGCACAAATCCATTAGTCTATGAGGCTGGTTCACAAAATAAGCCTATAGAACCTATGTGGCAGTTGGGGTGGTAAGAGGACAGGACAGGAGAGGGGAGGGAAGGGGAGGGGAGGGGAGGGGACGAGAGGAGAGGGGAGGAGAGGGGAGGAGAGGGGAATGGAGGGAAAGTGAAGAGAAATAGGAGAGAGGGGGGGCTAAGGAGAAAGGAGGAAGAGGGGAGACAGGGGGAGGAAGAATGGAAAAAAGAGCAGAGAAGAGAAAAAGATGAGGACTAATTAATTGTGATGATCTTATTCCACCACAAAAGCAACTAACCTAAGAAATATAACCAAGACAAGACACTAGAGGAAAGATTTCAGAGCCAGGATATAGGTACCATTGTAAATGTTTAGCAGACAAATTGGAAGAAGCCAGGCATAAAAGCTTCTGAATACCCAGCACCTGATCAAAGGTTGTGATCCAAAGTGATGAGCAATGTAACCCACATGTTGATACAACCTACAGAAAAATTACAGAAGTAAGTGAAAACCATTCACATCATATAAGCAGCTGTTGCTTATTCATATTGTGTTAGCAAGAGTCAATCAGCTGACACTTTCCCTTGACAGAGACACAGAGGTGGACAGTGAAGCAGACATCTTTTCAGTGAAAATAGGCAAGCCTTCAGGTATGCACAGCTTGTCAGGAGGAGAGGCCTAAGACAGGCTCTCTAAGAAGGCATCGGATGTCACTGGTTTGTAAAGCATATTTAATTTTCACTTATTGTTCTTTGATTGGAAATGGAGCCAACAGCATTGTCAGTTAGTGATGAAGTCCTGAGCCAATTACCCTGGAGCTGTGGGTTGGATTCTACTTTCCTTGTAGCTCCTAGGCTTGAGCACCACTATACTTTGTCCATTTATACATTCCACTTCTCAATCTTTGAATTGTCTGCTTCATTTGCTGCAAATTATTTCTGTTCTTTGCATTTTAATTTTTAAAATGACACAATCTAAATACTGACCACTAGGCAATGATGGATAGCTATTTAAACCATATCTTCTAATCACCTAGGAGCAGCCACGAACAATCTTTAGCAGAAGTTTCAAATAGAGGAGAGAATGACCGCTAGACTTCTTGAGGTCTCAGCTAGGCTGACTCTGGGTAATATGAAATCTAACTTGAGATAGTCCAAGTGTTTTCAGTACCACAAGTGAATGAAAAAAATAAGGCAGAAAGAAATAAATGGAATCTGGGTGGGGGAAACAATATTTAGCAATAGCTAATATTTTTTTAACTCATTGAGTTTCGTTAGTATTATTAACAGTACTACTTTATATACTAAATTGAAACAAAGTTAACTTGCTACCCAAGATACATAACTGGTAATAAAGTTGGATGGAAGCTCATGCTGGCCAACCTTACAAACCTCATGTTTCCAGCTAACATAAATAAGGAAGATATGTGTAAGTGCAGACAGAGCAACTCTTTGGTGGTTAAAACGGTTGTATGAGTGTTGTCCTCCTGCAGTGCATTCTGACAGTGCATCTCTGAGTTTCCTAACCCACTCATTTCTAAGTTCCTCATCGGAAGCAAGAAAATTCTAAGCACAAGCTGGGTGAGGTCTGTCGATACTAACACAGTTATTACAACGTGTCAAAACATCACTTACTATGGAATGAAATAGAATGGAATGGAATGAAAGAAAGTATTTCCCAGAAGCTCTTCCACAGAATGAAGAATATCTAGCTAGGAGAGATATTTTAATCAACTTCTGAGAGGGAAGGACAGTATTATGTATATAGTTGCTAAATTGTTCTAGGAACAGGCGTGTCATGTTAATAATAGGACTTTTGTTTCTAACCATGTTTATGAAACCTTAGTCTTCAGCTTAATTGATTTGTAAAATGCCTGACATGGTCAACATTCACTCTTTATCCACGTTCTTCAAACTTCTTCAGATCCACTCCATGAGATGAAACACACACTGCTAAGCTGCTCAAGAATCTGAGTCTAGCTAAACAATGGACCTATAAGAAAGTCTACTATTATTCTACTAAAGGAACATACCAATGACTCCTAATACTTTATCTATAGATCTGAACCTCATTCACCCTTCATTAGAGAAGATTCTTCTTGCAGTAGATGGGAATTAAACAGAGACCCACAACATACAAATAATGGGAGACTTTGGACCACTCCTAAGTGAGATGTCTTCATTTAACACCTCCTTTCAAGGACAGAGCTATATGAAAAAGAAAGCAGAAAGACTGTAATAGCCAGAGGTGATGAGAGACTCCATGATAACAGTCTTTTCCAGACACAACAGGACCAATTCACAACAGGACTGCTGTACATCTGAACTCATAGACACTGTAGCAACACAAATAAGACCTGCACAGGTTCAAACTAGCCCAAACTGAGCACTGAAAAGGGAGTGGACATAATAAGAAGCTACCTGTAACTGACACTCTCAAGCAAAAGGAAAAGCTGTTTTCTCCTGTGGAGTGTCACTGAGCTTATCAGCCATCCTCTAGGGCAGGCTGCATGCCCAGAAGCAGTTGACCAATACAAAAAAAAAAAAAAATTTTTTTTGCTTCACTTTTGTTAGTTTTGACAATTTTTTCATTTTGCTGGATTTTTGTGTGACTTTTATTTTTTTGTCTTTATTTGCCTACTGAGAGAAAAAAAGAGAGAATAGGAAGTTGTGTGATTGGGCTCTGGGAGGAGTTGAGGGTGGGGAAAAATGGGATCAAAATATATTGTGTGTCTCTTTCTCTTGCCTCTCTCTTATCCCTTACCTCTCCCCGTTCCCTTCCCCCCCTCCACGTGGTCATGGTTGGCCTGCACTCCTCTACTTATCTACTCTCTCCCTCTCTCTGCCTTTCTCTGCCTCTACTACCCTCTTAATTCCCCTCCCCATGCCCTAAATAAACTCTATTTCTATACTATATATATATATATATATATATATATATATATATATATATATATATAATGAAAAAATTAATTAAAAATAAAAAAGATAACGTTCTTCCTAAAACGAGAGGAATATGCTCACATGGTGCTGAAACCTGGAGCTTTTGATGCTGCTGCTTTCACATTGGGTGTTTCACTGAGATGCTGTTATGAGCAGAGGAAACAGAAGGTACTTCTCCAAGGTCATGTGCATCTAGGGATCACAAGCATGGGCTTTGGTCTCCAAATGCAGAAGCCCATTTCCAATTCATACCAAGAGCACCGAAAACATTGAAACAAGATTTACTTAATCAAACCAAGGAAAAACACTTCAACTTGTGTAAGATGAATTGTAAATACATGCATATCCTAAAGAGCTGGTTCTAAGGTAGCAATGGATTAGTTCTTCAACAGACAGAGACATTAAACTTGAGGGATGTGTTACCTCACCTGTCTAAGGGTCCCTCATAGAAATCCTATATTTATTTAAAACATACATATGTCTGAGAGCCAGAGAAGGAAAATGGTCTAGTAACTTCTATTAGCAGTTTCTCTGTTGTGTTTTGCCACGTCTGCATCTCTAAGAACAGTCATCAGAAAGTTAACATTTTCCAAGAACATTCTTCCAAATGACCAGACCAGCCAGACCTTAAGTAAGTCTAAGCATTTCCCCTGGTACACACACCTTGGGGTACATGAAGATATTTATGGCATATCTCTTCCAAACAGCACAGATATCTGGCCATGAAGGAACAAAAGTGTGGGAGATACAGAGATATAAGTGAGATGAGATGAGACAAGAAGAGATAAGATGAGACAAGACAAGATGAAATGGTGAGATGCAGGACAGATGCTTGTGTTGTGCTATTCAGTCACTATCTGTCATCATTAATAATATAAAATTTATAATAATGTGATAATGCAATATTTTTTTACATCAGCTATTAAGCTCCAGGCTTCTATGCTCAAATGTCTGCTCAATAATTGTTCTCATGTATTTCATGGGGATCACAACCCCAGGGCCAATGCTGAACTTAAGACACCCACCTACATTTTGTACCTTCTGCACTGTTTTTGACTTCTTAAAATCTTCACACCAAATCTACTGCAATGGTCTCACCAAACTTGGAGTCGTAAGTGTTAATAGAGAAGGATAGAAATATCACCTTCTTGGCTCCTTGAACTGGTGACAGACTTGTGCCTATCATTTACCAGTGGCAAGGAGGGGCAAGTCTATGTGGTTGGTGCTCCATACCCCTGAGTGCCAGGTCTTGAAACTGTGTCTGGGTCACCGTATGCTCTCAACAGTCAGACTTTGTATCGCTGTGTTGCCTAATCTCAGAAGTAACTAAATATGTAAATGAATAACTGAAAATGAGTATTAAAAATGAAAGAAGAAAAGTGAGGGATATTATTTTATGGGTCACAACTCATCATTTCTTATTCTTTTACCACAGGTCAGATATTAATTGAGACTACCTTCTCCAGATAAGCAAGTTCCTTGGGATCATTGATTCAACCATAAGAATGACTCCAGGTCCATGAGAAATGCCTCACTGCAATACACAGGACTGAGACTTGAAAACATGTACTTCAAATTTTATTAGTAGACAGTGCTCAAGAATCCCTCTCTTCCGAGACCTGGGACTTTGAGATGTCAGGCCTAAGATGTGCCTACTATCTCCAAAAAACTTCATCACCTATGCTCAGAAAACATGTTAAGTCACTAGACTCTAAGCTTACTGTGGACAGATTTTCCATTTATTTCAATTTCCTTATAAAATCAAATGACTTTTATTGAATTAAGGCTCTAGAATTTCAGTGAAACATTTCTTATAGTCACATTTCAATTTCTGCCTTGTATTAGTCAGTACATTGGAATTGATTTTAATGAACAGTTCAATACATTAGTGGAGAATTATGTGTTCCGATTGCTTGAGTTTTTGATAATCAGCGTTTGAGTGAAGAATTGAAGGCTAAAATCAAGTGTAGGTTTGTGTTGCAGACAAGAAAGCATCCACTCACTTTGCAGATATGTAGCACTGATCTGAGAGCAAAGGAGCCAGGTAGAGAGAATGTCTTATGTATTGTATGGATGCACCACCTGTCAATTAAAAAGCCTATGGCGCATTGGTTAGGCAGGAAATAGAAGGCAGATTCTGGGATACAGCCAGCAGTGGGAAGATCCTCCCAGGAAGATGTGAGGGGACAGACACATGGTACCTGAGCTCAGGTAACCAGCCACATCATATGACAGCATGTAGGTTAAAATAAATGGGTTATTTTAAATTATGATTCTAGTCACAGAAGAGCCTAGCTATATGGCTAAGATATTTGTAAATATATGAGTCTGAGTCTTATTTCCGAGAGCATGGGGCTGGCAGGAAGAACCAGGCTTAACTTCTACAAAGCTATACATGGACCTATATGGGAACCTTTGCTCTCCTGTGGATCCCACAATCCTCTAGCAGTTCTCTAACATGTGACACATGTGTGGAAGGGATGAAGCCACAACAAAAGCACAGTGGCTACAGACAGTATCTGGGGTTGAATTGGGATGATGGTGTCTCTTGCACGGTCCTGGAATGAATTTTAGGCTGTTTCCCTTTGCTTCCAGTGCCTGCACACCTGTTTCATATTTGACATCTCATAGCAATTCTGTAAGCTTATGAAATACACAGAAGTATAGGCATGGTAGGACTATGGGCTGGGTTGTTTTGTTTTTCATTTTAAGTAAAATTAAAATGCATAGAAAATAGATGTTAAAGAGAGCCATGAAAGACATGACTGCTAAAGATATTTAGAGTCTCCATAGACAGCGCAGTCTCGCACTGGAGAAGTTCCTGGGGCTGAACAGTGTCATAGAGTGACTGCCAAAGCCTATTAACAAGGGCCTTTTGTCTGACTCTCCAGTCTAGACTACTGGGGACTCTTGAAAACAGTGCACCTGCCTTTGCATCATAAACAAGCATCAGCTAAAGGGTGAGCACAGGAGATGCTGTATCCTTTAACTACTTTCTCCAGCTCACATATCCCACTTTTATGATCTAATGCATCATATATGATGGATTAAATTTCATGTTTAGTAGCTAAATCTTCAATCCCAGTTTGCCTTCTCAATGCACCGAACATTTTGGTATTGAATCAGGATCGTCAACCACAAAGTTCACACCTATACAATGTAATTATGAAATAAAAACAAAAAAATACAAAACTCATGATATTTTAAGTAAATTTACAATTTCTTGTTAGCCACAATCATAGCCATCCTGGGATTCATGTGTCCCTCCATCCATAGGTGTCCCCTTGTCATACAGAATGTTGGTTGTGCTGAGCCTCACAATTGCTCTGCTTACTCACACTGGCGTCTATAGGCAACTGATCCCAATTCCTCAGGCCTAAACCTTATGTCATCTTTCCAGGGACAACCATTACCAGTTTGGGACAGAAAAGGCTTGGACATACCTTGAACTCTTCATCACTTCACTCTGACAATATAGCACCAAAGTCTTTGAGGAAAATAAACTAAATCAATGGAAATATCTGAAAAGGATAAAAGATAAATAAAGATTAATCAAGAATTTAAAATCCATCCAATGTTTTTCTTACCAGTACTCAGAAAACAAATAAGGCCCAACTCAATGCACCATTTCCATCAGATTATTTTTATTGTTATTGTGGTTATTGTTATGTTGTTGTTGTTGTTGTTGTTGACCAACTTACTTTCAATTAAATAAAATGGAATCTCCCCAGAATCCATACACTTTCTTCTCTGAATAAAAGAAAAATAAACAATTTTAGCTAAATGCTAAGTAGGTACAGCAACCTCCAGAGATATCTGTTCTACGTAACCTAGCCTACAAGTCAACTGGAGAAGGAAAGATGCAAAGGAGAAACAGAGGTTAAAGGGAGATCTAATGGAGGTACCATCCACTTTGGAGTTATTGTCATTCTCCTTCATGGTAAGAGAAATGAACATAAGAATTCAATGCCACTCACAGTGACAAAGAACCATGTGTAAGTAAGTTTTCTTATCCAAATTTATGTAACTAAAATGTAGCAGAGCTAGTCAGTTCCTCCCAAGTACTCTGAGATGGCTATTTCTAGAGTTAATTCTCAGTAAGTGCTTGGTTCATTACTTAGCATCCTGCTCTGTGAGATAAAATTAAGGCAGCCTTAACACAATGATTCCCACTGAAGAAGGATGTAAGCAATTACAGCAGATCATTGCAAGAAAAAGCCCTGTCCTTTAGCTGAACCACCTACAGAGTCAGATTTCAGAGACCAAACGAAACAGACAATTTCCAATACAATTATATGGTTTAATAAAGAGCTTGGGTACTGTGAGCTTCATCTTAAGAAATCCTTAAATACCTACTGTGTGCCAAATATTTGATCTCTTTTGGGGACTCGGAGTTTGATCAAAACAATCCCTAATCTTAAGATTCCACTTTCCAGAAATGAGATTATCTCTCTCTGGTGAACAGCTGATTTCATGGAAGCAAATGTAGATTGTGAAGCAACCACACAATGTTTTTAGTTTAGTGCTGGTAGATTAGTGGAGGCTTTATGGAACTGAGAGCATATGAGCCTGACCTTACGTTATGACTAAGTCTACAGCAGAAACATACACACGTGTGTATAGGCAAAGAAAACAAACTAAAAACTCAGGCAAGATAGCACTGTTTACATCTGGGAAATCCTGAGAGGGCTGGTTCAGGGAATCCAAAAGTGGAAATCTGGGGCGTGAGCTAGACCAGAAACAAAGTAATACAGGGCTATTTTAAAAATCTGGGTCATCAAAAGCAGCATGAAGTCCATGTAGCAAATATTGATGGTTCCCATTCTACATCTTTGGGGATAAGCCAGTCTAACCTTCACCTGCTACCCACTGGATGGTCTGAGGTATCTTAGAGCAGCCAGAAAATCTTGTCTGCATGCTGGGCAGGCAATGTTCTAGGCCATTGCTGTCTCTGCTCCTGCATCCCCAAGCAAGGACTAATGGTGACAAAAAATGCCCCGTTACCAGCATTGGGAAGCTCTGAAGCTGGTGCCACACAGCATTTTTAGGATTCTGTTGCCCACGTTATCAATTTTCATAATTATTTTTGTCAAACCTTCCATGATGACTACTATTCTCTCCTCTAAAAATGTTTCCTAGGATATTACCTCCTAAACTACCATTTATACTTAACCAACATTCCCTGGGGAGCCAAACTGAGATGCTACCATGGGATTATCATTACCAACTAGATATCTAATTATTATCAAATTTGAGCTAATGGTAAGTTTCGATGATCAAGATAGGGAAAGAAAATCCAGTAAACGGAAATTGAGGAAAAGGGGAAGCTGTGAACTAAGAAGAGAGTGAGGATGGGCTTCCTCAGGACCAGGGCTTCAGAAAAAAAACGCTGTGAGAATAAGCATTAGATTTGCCCCTTTCTTGACATAAGGGTAAGGATTAATGGGTTCTTAATCATTTTGATTTTTGGTATCCTTTGAGAAACTGATGAAAGCTTTGCATTTTCTAACTAGAAAAACAAAAAGTACATACAAATAATTTTGCCTGGAACTTCAAGGGATTCACCAAATCCCAGATTAAGAATCTCTGATTAAAGGCTCTGTATGGGCTGGACGTGAAGCCCTGATTGCCTGCAGAGACCTTTGGTGTTCATTCCACAGGCACTGGGGAACCAGCAAATGTTTCTGCTATCACAGTTCCCAAGTGGTTATAGTTTTCCATTCTAAATGGAACCCTAGGAATCTAAATGTTTTTAACAGATTGAAAGAGAGATTTGGGGAAATGTACATAGGTAATTGAACACTATGTTGAAAAAAAAAGTTTTCAACCAAATGTACTACAGGCCTTCAAAGAGCACTGACTGCAAAATTCAGATGCACATCAGAGATGCCCTACAAGTTGCTGCACAGCCAAATGTGTTGGCCTTAGATATTCCTGAAGCAAGCTGGATGCTGAATGGAGCTGGAAGCTAGATCAGGGCAGACACAACTTGCATCTGATCACATCTAAAAGCCAGAAGTGAAAAGCCTCTGGCAGAGTGCAAGGGAGAGGAAGAACAAGAACAAAATAATCCACTTGAAGAAAAACAGAGTTGAGATCTAGAGAAGGACATGCTGTATATGGGATTGGAGGAAAGAAGCTGATGTGAGAGCAAAGAAAAAAAGTGTTAAGATAGGGAAAGATAAGAACTAGGCTTAAAGACCCTTGAATACCAAAAGAAAGGCTAAAAAGGTTAGGGATGGGATGTTTGGGTTTTGTTTTTACAAGTAAACTTAAAGAATGGCTCTCATTTCTGAGTACCTAGTTTGCAAAAACATTCACAGTCACTGTGCTGTCAATTCTCATGTCAACTTGACACACAAACTAGGATTATCTCAATTGAGAAAATGTCTCTCTAAGATCCAATTATGGGGCATTTTTGTAATTAGTGATTGATGGGGTAGGGCCCAGCCCATTATAGGTGGTGCCAATCCTGGGCTGGTGGTCCTGGGTTCTATAAGAAAGCAGTCTGAGACCTTCAGGTTTCCATCCATGGGTGGAGACCTCTGCCTGGGCCACCAGGGGTCCATAGCCAAGGAGCATCAGGAGAAGGCTACCCTCCCAAGAGCTTGGAAAAGCAGTGAGTGGGGTTAGGGAGAGCACCATTGCTCACCAGGACCCGCCCGGAACCCTCGGGTCACAGGGACTGAGGTAAAGTCGGGGACAGGAACTTTACTGTTTCCATCTGTGCCTGGGGACCTCAACCTGGGCCATGGGCTCCAGTGGAAAGCTGGTATCCCAGAAGTGCTGACACACCTTTGAGCACAGGCAGGGCCACCATTTCTGTTCAAGCTCAGGATTAAGAGGGAACCTTGCAGAGCCATCAGGACATAGGAGCCAAGCAACAGCTGGAGACAGGATCCTTCTGGTTTCCATCTGCACCCCAGAGCTGACCCTGCACCACAGCTCTCCAAACCCAAATACCTCCCAGAGAGAGCTGATCTTCAAGGAGTATTGACACAGAGGCCTGCAGGAGGGACAAGCCACAGCCAGACAGAGTAAGACCATCTAACATCAGAGTTAACAAGATAGCAAAAGGCAAGGGTAAGAACATAAGGAACAGAAACCAAGGCTACTTGGCATCATCAAACCCAACTCTCCCACCACAGCAAGCCCTGGATACCCCAACACACCAGAAAAGCAAAACTCAGATTTAAAATCATTTCTCATGTTGATGATAGAAGAGTTTAAGAAAGAAATTAACACCTTTAAAGAAATACAAGAGAACAGAGATAAACAACTAGAAGCTCTTAAAGAGGAAACACAAAAATCCATTAAAGAATTACAGGAAAACTCAAACAGCTGGAATTACAGGAAAACAGAATCAAACAGACAAAGGAAATGCACAAAACTATCGAGAAGCTAAAAATAGAAATAGAAACAATAAAGAAATCACAAAGGGAGACAACACTGGAGGTAGAAAACCTAGGAAAGAGAGCAGGAGTCATTGAGGTAAACATCACCAACAGAATAGAAGAGATAGAAGAGAAAATCTCAGGAGCAGAAGATACCAGAGATAACATCGACGCAACAGTAAAAGAAAATGCAAAATGCATAAAGCTTCTAACCTGAAACATCCATGAAATCCAGGACACAATGAGAAAAAAGAATCTAAGGATAATAGGTATCGAAGACAGTGAAGATTCCCAACTTAAAGGTCCAGCAAATATCTTCAACAAAATTATAGAAGAAAACTTCCCTAACCTAAAGAAAGAAATGAACATAAATATACAAGAAGCTTACAGAACTCCAAACAGATTGGACCAGAAAAGAAATTCGTCCCGTCACATTATAGTGAAAATATCAAATACACAAAACAAGGAAAGAATATTAAGAGCAGTAAAGGGAAAAGGTCAAGTAACATATAAAGGCAGACTTATCAGAATTACACCAGACTTCTCACCAGAGATTATGAAAGCTAGAAGATCCTGGGCAGAACTCATACAGACCCTAAGAGAACACAACTGCCAACTCAGGCTGCTATACCCAGCAAAACTCTCAATTACCATAGATGGGGAAACCAAAGTATTCTATGACAAAACCAAATTTACACAATATGTTTCCACAAACCCAGCCCTACAAAGGATAATGGATGGTAAACATCAACTCAAAGAGGGAAACTACACCCTAGAAAAAGCAAGAAAGTAATCTTTCAACAAACTCAAAAGAAGATAGCCACATAAAAGTAAAAATAACATCAACAATAACAGGAACCAACAATCACTATTCCTTAATATCTCTTGACATCAATGGACTCAATTCCCCAATAAAAAAACATAGACTGACAGACTGGATCCATAAAGAGG
>CM052702.1:91109032-91134967 GCA_028551405.1 Uromys caudimaculatus
GGTAGTCTGTAGCCCCATGGAGGGAGCAACAGTGTCAACTGGCCGCCGCCCACCCCACCCCCCCACCCCCGGTCCTCCTGGAGGCTAGACCACTAACCAAAGAATACACATTGAGGGACCCATGGTTCGGACCACATATGTGGCAGAGGAGGGCCTTGTTGGCCATCAGGGGGAGGAGAGGCCCCAGTAAAGGGGAATGTCAAGGTGGGAATACATACAGGAGTGGGTGAGCATGTGGGTGGAATTCCCTCATAGAGGTGGGGGAGGGGGAGGGGATAGGTGGAGACCTAGAAAGGGGGAAACAGGGAAACATTGGAAATGTAAATAAAGTATCAAAAATTTTTTAAAAATTTAAAAAAAACAAAAAAACAAGAAAGCAGGTTGAGCAAGCCAGGAGAAGCAAGCCAGTAAGCAACACTATTCCATAGCCTCCGTATCAGCTCCTCCAGGATCCTGCCCTGTTCGAGTGCCTGCCTGGACTTCTTTCAGTGATGATCAATGCTGTGGAAGTGTAAGCTGAATAAACTCATCTACAATTTGGTTGGGGTGTTGTTGTTGTTGTTGTTGTTGTTGTTGTTGTTGTTGTTGTTTGGTTTATTTTGTTTCTGTTGTTTCATCATAGCAATAAAAACCCTAACTAGGACAATTAACCATGTATAATAATACTATAAATAAGACATTATCCTCATAAGATAGTACACACTGTATTAAATGTAAATAAATGTTAGCTATTGATTTAGTTTATTACTAAGAGTTCATATGGTAAATGGTAGAGAACCACTAAGAAGTAGGGCCCAGTGGAAGATTGTTAGGTCATTAGGGATGCCACCCTCAGACATATATGGTTATGGTACTTCTTGTTGGATCTTATTTAGTTCTTTTTACCATCTATGCCTCTCATCATGTGATTTCTCCCTTTTACTAGTGTATCTACTATTATGCCCTTTGTCTTGCCTCTTCAGAGCCAGTAGCATTCATAAGGTTTAGAATTTCAGCCTCTGAAGTGGGGGCTAAGAATCTTTTTCATGCGTAATAGAGTCTTAGAAATTTCACTACTAGGACAAAGAATGAGCTAATCTAGCCGACAGCTGCACACAACTCCAAATGAGCAACAGAAGACCTGGAGTTTGGGCCAGATCTGACTTGGAGTTATGTGTGTGCCTAGTTCTTGTTTTCCTTATTATAGATCTCATATATGTAGAATAAGTACAGCCTAAGTGACAACATATTATACAGTTGAGATCCCAAATTATTAAATAACAATTGTTGATGTCTATATACTTATGGATTAGAGTGATAAGCAGGTAGGACATTGTTATTGCTGGACCCTCTGAGCGTCCACCTGATGATCTCTGAAACATCGCCATGTTCATGTGGTCAGGAAAGGACCTGTGGGAATATGGGAAACCTTGGTAGTCCAGGAGTAGAAGGACTTACGATTGGGTCATTCAGATGGCTAGCCTTGTGTTTCTGGAGTGGCCTTGAATGGATACTGAGCTAGGCATAAGAAGTTGAATCCTGTTCAGCTGTATACTCAACAACCACCAGACATTTCCCATCCTCAACTTCTTCACTGACATAAATTAAACTACCTTTCCTCAGAAGGAGGACAGTGATGGTATAAAGAACATGAGTTCAAAAGCCAGCAACTTTGCATTCCAAAATTCTTTGTAGTCTCTTTTCCTGTTTGAATATCATTTTCTGAGACCAGCAAACCAAGATCTGCCAGCCCTCTGGTTGCAGTTGGTTCCTCATTTCCCCTCAATTGACAAATAGTAACAAAATGAAGAACAAATCTTCTTAGAATTTTGAAACGTAGAACACTTCAACTCTGCTCTAACATCTCCTTTCACCATGAACCTGGAAGGGAAAGCTTCATCTTTCTATTCCTTTGTAGAATAGGACTTGGGATTACATGTGCTAAGTCCCAGTTGCACAGCAAGTGAAGGGTCAAGCGGGCTGAACAGATCAGGGTGGTGGAATCGGATTGTTAGGCAAGTTGTTTTCTTTGGAAATTATTTTCTTTTTTTGCATTTATTTATTCACTTTACATTGTGATCACAGACCCCTCATCCTAGTTCTTCCCTCACACAATCCTTCCACCCTCCCTTTATCCTCAGAGATGGAGGAGCCCCCCCCCCCCCGGATACCAACACCAACAACAGGACATCAAGCCACTGCAGTACTAAGTACATCTTCTCCCACTGGGCCAGAATAGGCAGTCTAGTTAGGGGAACAGAATTCACAGGCAGGCAACAGAGTCAGGGACATCCCCCCTCCAGTTCTTCTCTTTTAAAAATGCTGTTTCAGTGCTATTGAAAGACCCATTTCTGGTCTATTTTTCAATAGTTCTACTCCAATTCTGTTTGAAGTTTACCCAGCAGAAGTTTATTGGTTACTTATTATTTGTCTGGGGGTTGAACATCTCCTCAAAGTTCATGTACTAAAGGCTTAGTCCCCGAGTTTGGAGGCAGCAGAATCTTTAGGAGGTAACTGTAGGTATTATCCTTAAAAAGGACTGTGGGCCAAAAGTAGTCTACTTGTTCTGTCATCCTCTCCCCATGATTGTCATGTGACTGGTCCTCCAGATGCTTAAAAGCAATGACTTTTTCATAAGCTGGAAACTCAACAACTATGAGCCATAATAAACCTTTCATAAGGTAATTAGATCAGGTATTTGACTATGGTGATGGAAAATTGACTAGTGCACTGGTATACATACACATATACTACATTTACACAACTCCTAATGCTTTGATTTTGCCTGCCTCATAGGAAAATATTGAATTCTCGTATTCTTATTTATAATCAATACATATTTTATAAGTATTAACTGTGGGTTTATTACAGTGTGTCAACATGTACATAAATTGACACAAGAAAAAAATTCCCATTTTCTAGAACCTCAAGATTAGTGTGGAAATAAAAAAAGGAAATCCACAGCCACAATTCTTATCAGTTGTAAATAATATAAATACAAATCGTACCTGAAAACAAGACTTTTCTATAGAGTAAGCTTTTACTAACTGGTACAAGTTCAAAGTAAGGGTCCTTGAAGAAAGGTTTGTGCAATGTCTCAATGATGCTTTCAAAACTGTACTTCTGTCCAGTTCCAGTACATTAGCATCTCAATCTTAACTCTTCTTTTCTGAATACCACATGGCTATGTTAAAGTTCAAAAGACAAGGAAGAGGAAGCAGAGGAAATGATATCATATTATGCATGTCTCTTCTGACTAAAATATGTTTCCCAAAAGCTCTCAGAGACTTCTCTTAGCCCACTGACCATGACAGTGCTACATGCCCACCCCTCCACCAGTGCACAAATGGAGGAATTCAGCTGTTACCAACAACCATAACTTATTCCTAGGTCTGAAGTGTGGTTGTTTCTCCTGAGTTGCTCGGGAAAGAAAGAAACAATTGAATCAAATCAAGTTCATGCAGCAGAGAAGACCATTGTATAGACAACTAGCAGCACCTCACTGCACAGTTCATCAGCAAAGGAATAGAAGAGAAGCAAGCACAAGGTTCATCAGAAAGACTCCTAAGGTGGCCTTATGGGAACTGTGCTAAATTCAGAAAGAAAGGCATTTCTTTGAAATGAGATTTAAGGCAGAACCAGAAATGTGACTGCTTTGGCATAGACTGGTGGGACTTACAGTCTTTCCAGTGCTTCTGGTGGTATCTGACACAAGCAAGATAGTACCCACCCCTTGCTGCAGTTTCTAAACCAATGCTCAGTCCCAAGTGAGACAGGCCACCCTAAGGAATGGGAGATTACTGAAGGGACAAGCAAAGGACACTCTGTCATCATGACACCATATTCAAGGTTACTCTACTGTGACTGAAAAGCTACAGGTTCTATGAGGCTAAACAAACTTTGAGTTCAAATCCAAGATCTATCTTTGTCTATGACACAAGAGAACCTCCTATGAGGAGCTAAGGAAGCTCTGAGTAAATGTATGCTTTTGTCACTGGGCATGGCCATGTCAAGAACCCTAGCCTCAGTTCCATGGGATAGCAAAGTCTCACCCCACACAGAGTAAGGCTCAGAGGCATAGAAAAACCTTCTTCTGGTCTATGTGTGGGTATTGATTTTGTGTGCAGAAAGTCTTCCCCATAGCTTTCTCCTAGATGTTTATGCCCTGAAGATTTCACCCCTAAAGAGACATCTCCTACCAAGACTAGCTAAGCCTGTCTTTTTGATCCAGCAGTCTAAACAATGTCTGCCTCCTTGTTTATCTGTACACAAAAATTCACCTCCCTATACAACTGTATATAGTAAGCATGCTAAACTTCTGGGTGCTGCAGTTTCTCCATCAGAAAGCCCACCGGACTCCCACTTTTCTGTGTATTTGTATGCCTGTGCCTGTTGGTTCTTTTTTCATTCCCTCACTGCCCTAGTCAGGCTCGTCCTGGGAGCTATGCAAGAACACATCAACCTCCTAACTGGTACAAATTAAAAACAATATATGCAAAGCAATAACAGATTGCCTGGAACAGAGCAGTGATTTGGGTCTATTGCTAGTTAGAGCAAAGGAATGAAGATAATGGAATGGAAATGAATTAGAAAAGCATGGATAAAAAGAATTAAGCAACTATAAGCCACAAATTCAAAACTCACAATCGAAAGGTAAGTAATTTAATAGTTCTTTATGATACACAAAGCCCTATTCTTCCATGTAGTGCCCATGGGCTCTTCACAGTCAACATTATTATCAGGACTCCCTCTTTTCACCCATCAAAAACAGATTGATCTAAGATTCTATCCAGAACACACAGTGGACCAGCTCTCTCTCTCTCTCTCTCTCTCTCTCTCTCTCTCTCTCTCTCTCTCTCTCTCTCTCTCTCTCTCTCTCTCTCCCCTACCTCCCCCACCCCCCGTGGCATAGCATATCTGTCCTAGCATATCACTGACCATAACAAGCAGCATCACAGCCACTAGTCATCATGGTGGCAACAAGGGTCAGCATCTGAGATGCCACCATCACTGCTCCTTGGTCTGGAGATCCTGGACTTCACAAAAGGTCATGCATTGATTTACTTAACAAAACCTCGAATTCCTACACATTACTTTTCTAGGCACCAGTATCACATGACAAGCCCACACCCCTGCTTAGAAAGTTTCAGGTTAGCAGTTAAACCTGCCAAATTGCTAAAGAATTCCAATGTCATCTGAATGTTCAGAACATAGCACAGGTGCTGTGTTAGCCTGGGGATCATGATGGACCAAAAGGAAAAGATGATCTTATACAATGTCGGTACATGGCTAAGAAAAGCGAAGGCAAACAGAAAATTGCAAATAGGGGTTTCATGGAGCACTGAGTGAATTTGAAGGTAAATATTTTGAAAATATTATATCATATGACTGTTCTAAGATCTAAACTTAAAATTTTAACTGGACAAAATCCTAATGTTTATGTGAAAGAAAACACAACCCACTTAGCAAACTATAAGTGATTGGCATCCAAGGCAAGTCACCATACATTCTGAAGGAAGAAAGTCCCTGGGAGTACATTTGCTCAGGGAACTCAAGCTTCAAGACAGAGACAGCTGCTGTCAGAAAGTCAGACCCAGAAATGCTGTGAGACCACGCCACTGTCATAGCACTTGATGTAAGTCTCCTCAAAGAGTCCTCACAGAGCACATTTCTAACCTGTGTCATGCAGGTCCAATATCTGAGAAGAACTGTGAAATTGTAGAGTGCCAGTCCAAGCCCCAAACTTTGGGATCAATGCTCCAGGCTATGGCTTGATAGTCTGAATTCTCATAAGGTTCTAGATATTACTAATGGTGATAAAGTAGGATCATGCTTTGAAAACCACTGACATAAAGAGAAGACCACCACTCCACAATGCAAGCTTGGACATAGAGGTGAATCTGAGGTACTCCGCCCTATGGAAGGAAACGTTGATGGTTTAATTCTGTCAAGCTCCTTTTGATAACAATGTACACACAGATTGTGTGCTATACTTCTGTACTATAGATTTAAATAAATACATAGATCTCTTTTTCCAGCTTAGAATCATAGCCACAACTTTATGAAAAAAGTGCTTTATCACTGGGCTACATAGTTAGCTCCGTGTGTTTGTTATGCATGTTATTTTAAAATACAAATTTGACTATTTTACAATTGATCTACAGTTTCTATTTTCTTCTTACAGACCAGCGAATTTTCTTGAGCTCTCAGCTTAGTGAACACTGGAGTGACCAGGGACTGTCCAACATATAGTCCCATTAGCTACACACATATCAGCCAAGATGTTGTTAGTGGAAAAATGCTTTGACCTCTCCCTAAATCTATCAAAGAGGAATCTTCAGGCAGGAATAACTAATGATTTACAGAATGCTCTATGTAAGTATATGAGTAATAAAATGAGACCCCTGGCAGCTACCTCCACTAGAAGGAAAAACATTCTTGAATCTAAAATAACAGCTAAGGGGACTGAAACAAAGCCCAATACAAAGCTGAGCTGAGGGTATGTCCAATTCTGAGATTCTGAAATTATTCATTGTAATTCAGTATTTCCTTCCCTCCTTCCTTCCTTCTTTCCTTTCTTTGTTGTTGTTGTTTTGTTTTGTTTGTTTATGGTTTTCAAGACAGGGTTTCTCTGTGTAACAGCCCTGGCTGTTCTGGAATTCACTTTGTAGACCAAGCTGGCTCTAGCCTCAAACTCACAGAAATCTGCTTGCCTCTAACTCCTGAGTGCTGAGATTAAAGGTGTGTATCACCACACCTGACTTACAATTCAGTGTTTCTAAATTAATGTTTTAAATTAATGGTGACTATACCATTTTCTAAAAAATCTAGTGTTATTACAGTAGCATCATACCATGAAAGAAAATTGTTGAATTCTATGATATTCTATAAAGTTTACCAGTTATAGAAAACAATGTTCCAGCTTACAGGAACCTGAGTAGAATCCCAAGCACAGAACTTTCAATGCCACCCAAGAAAGTCTGGAAAACCCAGGATGAATTATTTGGTCACCTTCTTTGGAGTGGAGATGTTCGTTGTCTCTACAGAATCATCTTGTTTTCTCTGTTTAAGCTGACTACTGAGTTTCTTCATAAAGTGCTATGAACAGCCCAAAAGGGCCCAACTTACTTAGCCAATTCTGCAATTACTTTATAGCTGTGTGATATACACAGGTCAAGTAATCCATGTTAATAAAACTCAGTTACTCATCTGCAACATCACAATCAAAACTCCCATGCCTATGCTCACATTATCATTACCAAGGCAAACAGAGATAGTTTTATAAAGCCACATAAATACTTTTGTGTGTCAGAACTATAAGGAAGACCCCTTGGCATCATGGGGACAGGCTACACATATATTGGGACAGTCTAGTCCTAGTTTCAAACTCAGACCAGAATTTATATGAGCACATTATTTTATCTCTTTGAGATGATTTCTATCCACAACATAGAGATTCAAGTTAACATTCTTATAGCACACTGAGAAGATTAAACAAGACAGTGGTTACAAAGTACCTGGCATACCCAGAGCTCCAAAATATGAGTTCCCTTCCCCATGATTATAAGACATTCAAAGACTTAATGATAGTTTTTTTTCTTCAGTTAATGCCATGAATAGCATCATTATACTTGCTTCCTGAAGTGAGAAGCCACAATAACACTCCTCCCTGCTCCCGGGGCTCCTTTGATGTGGTGGGGTTATGGGGGTGTTGTTACCACTGGGTAAGACCAAGTCAGACAAAGCTTCCCAGCTCTTACCCATGGAGTACAGTGAAGGCTTAGAGAAGCCTAAAAATGAAGTGATCTTTGTAACTGGGGAACGTTAGACCTCAGACTTCACCTGTTGACTTATTCCCTCAAAAGATCTCATATAAACAGGACAGTCTTTGTAAGAATTATTTCTTTAACTTTTGAGATTATAATATATCAATTCTCTATTTCCTTTCCTCCCTCCCAACCCTTCCATATACACTTCCTGACTCTGTCAAATCCATGGCCTCTTTTTTTCATAAATTATTGTTACATATATGTGTGTATATGCACATATGTACATGTCTGCTCAGTCTGTATAATGTTATTTGTATATATTTTTAGGGCTGACCATTTGGTATTGGATAAAACTGTCTCCTGTTTCCAGGATTCTTTTATTGCCTATAACTCTTTGTTTAGGGTTGAGACCTAATGGGCTTTTTCCATATTGGCATATCTATTGTTGTCTTTGTTCAGCTCATATAAGTAATCATGTTGGGGAGACATTATGAGACCTTACAAGCAGACAAAATTTCACAGAAAACTCTCTGATCCTATGGCTTTTTCAATCTTTCATCTCCCTCATCTGTAATAATCCCTGAGCCTTAGATGTAGTTGTTTTATAGATGTGTCCTTGGGACTCGACTCCCCAAGTCTGCAATTTGATTAATTGTGGTTTTCAATAATTGAGTTTCTTTGATAAGGGTGAGGACTATTCTTATCTGTGAGTGTAAGAACAAATATTTAGAATTTAGGTGGATATTATGCTGGGTTAGTAAAATGGGAGTTCTACGTTCTTCTCCAAGATCTCTAACTTCACATCCTCTAGGTAGTTAACTAGGTTTCCAGTACTAGGCATGTTTTTCTCTTGAGGAGCGGGTCTTAAGTCCAATTAGAGAGCAATGAGCTGCTATCAATATATGTATACCACCTCTATACCCTTAGAGCTATTTTGTTATGCTGTTTATTGTTATGGAGAAAGCTTAGCATAGCTAGGTAGGACTGTTGGTTGTTCTCCTCCTTTAGAAGCCTGCATGACACTTTCTGGTACCATAAAAATTAGTCATTAGGAAGAAAGATTTTAGGTAAGTTTTAGCTCAGGGTCCTTTGGGCTCTGATGGACAGAGTTTTAAAAGGAATCGTCCCCTCAAAAGCAAAGAGTTTCAGCTTGTCCCAAAGAATAGGAGATCCAACTAAATATCTATTTTCATGTGGGAATCATGTAACATTTGTCTCTGAAATGTTTCATTCATTTATCCATCACTTTTGATAGGTATTTTGAGTTTCTATTTTGTGTCAGGCTTGGCACATAATTAACTCTGCTTGGCCATATGTTCACATTTATATAACCACAGAACCACAAACCAAAACTGTCCTGATGGGGTCAAGTCTGAGGAGTGGTGATGGCAAAGAGAAGGCTTAAAAACCAGGTGGATTCCTGCTGGAAGTGGGCCCACCTCCATGTGTATATTAAGCTGACAGGCATGCGGGTAACTAAAACAATGACCCTTTGAGACTAAGGTATCTATTGCACTTGCCTTGGCAAGTGACCTTCTCTAGATTCCTGTGACTAAATCATAGACAGAAGAATCTAAGCATAGGTGATTGCATGTATGTTGAATCAGGCCATTATCTTAAGTTAGAAAAATATATTCACCACTTCCCTTATCATATTGATTCTACATAGAACCAAAGCCTAGCAGTGAGCAGTTTTAGACAACGAGGTTAAGAAAATGACAAAAAAAAATTGCAGAGCAACAAGAAAGAAAAGATGTTGGGTACCTTCCTTCATAATTCATAAAATGAAGTTAATGTGTCAGCAAAAAGATTACAAAAAACAGAGAGTTAGGCATAAAGTACAAATGACCATATTATCTTGGGTCTCATTTCATGCAGTCATCATTTCACGCCTGTCTACTGGGAAATTTGTTTATCTTGATGAACCCTGTATATTTTACCAATGCAACTGGTAGCTATTCAGAACAGCAGACACCTCCAAATGCAAGGTGCCATGGGCAGCAAGTTATCATTAGAAGCTTATGTGCCCATCTGTGAGTTCTGCCAGTAGTTTATATGTCACCAAGAAGTTGTGGTAGTAGAAAATGTGACAAATTTCTGTAGAGGGCCGCCAGTGTTGCATGCTTCCAGGATCTCTGGTTCCTCTGTTCTTCTGAAGTGGCCTGAGTCCCAAATGGAAACTTCAAAGCTGTTTGGGGGAAGAGACAGAAGAATTACTTCCTAGCTCTCAGCCTCAATTCTATTTTCTTCTAATTCTACTTCTGACTTTTGACTCCAATATGGTTCCCAAGTTCCTAGTCCAGGCTAAAGTCTAATCCAGAAGTAGATATTTTTGTTAATTCATAAGTCTATCCCCAGCTAGAATAGGACCAGCATAACATAAATAGTTATTAAATAATAATAGGTAAAGGGGTAATTGAATAATATAGTATATTTTACTAATGTCCTTCACCAAAGCTTTCTATGCAATGTCCAATCTCTGCTCCAAAGAATAAGAAGACTATTAATGAATACTCTTGGCCACCACACACTATGCACTGATTTTTAGATGGCACAAAAATGCAGTCTAATTTTCACCAAAGTCAGTTAGCGCATATTAAAATATATTTAAGAAATTAAGAATAAATAGATCTAGGATTTCAACCCAATCTTTTAAGAGTGGCTACCTTTTAAATTAGCTACTTCTGACTCAGGGTATAAAATACACAGCCTTCAGTTCAACATCACTTAACATTGTTACAGACTCAAGACCTAACTTTCTCTGTGAGAATTTCACAATTAATGTAGTGAGATATATCTATCCTTTATGAACATCCTCTTCCTTCATCTTTGCTTTTGGATGTGTGCTTGTGTGTGTGGCTTTTGTGACATTTTCTGCTTAAAACTTTACTATACATTTTCTTTCAATAACACAAGAGTCCCTTCATTGTGGTACAGACTATAACGCACCACCTGCTTCTCACACTTAACCCATGTGTGCTACAGTGACTGCCTGGTCCTGACTGTGGTCTTTATACTATTCTAGCTAGATCCCCTGCTGAGCCCAGGGGCTCAGATCCCCTCTTGGGCATTTTTCTCATCCCTGATCTAATCCATCACCTGCAGCCCAGATGGGAGACCACAAATCTCCAGGAATGCATCTCTAGTGGAGGACATGTGCTTGCCCCAAGGCTCACCATTCATTCCCAGACCTGGAATCTGGCAGCCTTAGAGAGAACACACGGTCTTTGGACCAAAGATGTAAGAAGAGCCTTTTCTTATATTCTTTAAACAGAGGCCTTTGACGGGACCAAATCACCTCAAAATAAATGATAACTCAAAAGGTCTGATAAAGTTGTCTCCACTATTACCCATCCCCATCACGCTTTCTGAATGAAGTCACCCTCACATGAAAGATTCTAGCATTATCTTTCTGATGTGCTGTGTTCCTTTACCTCAGATTGTTTCACAGACTAAATATGTATTAAATTCACATTCCTCAGCTGTTCCTATTTCTCAGCAGCATTTTCTGTCATGATAACACTTAATTTTCTTATCTTATAAAAATGAAAAATATAATTGGTAAAGTAACCAAACTAGAAATTAAAGTCTAAAGTTTTCAGAGAAGTTTAGTTCTTGCTTTAAAAATGGAACCTCTGTAAATGGACGCCCTTTGACCTACTGTGACACATGGGACATTGGGAATGTGTAAGGCCACTTACATATGCTTAACTAGACTGGTATGACCCACTGTGAGCTTACAGCCTACATTTGCCAAGTAACATGAAAAAATGACAGACAATAATAAAATAACTACTCTTTCCACCTCTGTAGTTCACTGGGAATTGTGCTATAAGCAATTCTGCTTTTTAAAGTTTCATATTACATGTAGTGTAAAGTAAGTAAGTGGTGTGTGTGTGTGTGTGTGTGTGTGTGTGTGTATGTGTGTGTGTGTGTGTGTGTGTGTAGGGACACATGCCACAGAATGCCTGTGGAATACAGAGGGCAACCTCCGATATGAATCTCTACCTTCAACCCACTTTGTTTTAGACAAGATCTCTTTGCTGTTTCTTCATGTACACTTCAGACCAGCTGACTCATGAGCTCCCAGGATTCTTCTGACTCCACCCTCCATCTCACCACAAGAGTGCTGGAATTACAAACACACTAGAGTGCTGTTTTTACATGGGTGCTGGGGATTTGCATTCGGATCCACCTGACTGCACAGCAAGCATATTATCCACTGAGCAGTGCCTCTAGCTCCAAAGGCAGTTTTTAATTTGCCATGTAATTCTGTGTCTTTGGACACTGGAAGTGGCTGTATAGTGTAAGCCCATTTCCATGATACAGAGCACAAGATTCATGGAGTAACTACATAATTTAATGAATTTAAAAGACTCCATTTTGAAAGTGAACATTGCATTATTAATAATTATGCTCTCTTATGGAAGTAGAGAATTATTCCTAGAACTTCAATGCAGGGTCATCCTCATCTTTATCAAAGCCCTTTCTATCTTCTCCACCAGCTGTCAGGAATATGGGGAAATAGAGAGAAACTGGAAAAAAACAGTCTCCAAATGAATGTGAAGTGCTAAACATTGGCCAAGGCCAATCTTCATGATACAAGGAGGTAAAAGTGTAAACATTTTAAGGTTCCTAAGAAAACTGAGGTTGCTAATCTTAGTGGCACCACACAACTGAGCAAGGCAGAGTACCAGGCTGAAGAAGATGTGAGTACAGTGCTAGGTCACAGCTCCAGTCACCACTGACCTCTGAGCATCAAAAATCACTATGTACAGGTTAAAGAGACATGGGGAAAAGCACCAGGCTGTCCGAAGGCAACTTTCCATCCTTTCCAGAGGGTTTTTATTCTGGGATTTAGTGTCCTTCATTACAAACTGAGCAGCTGTCTAGGAAAAGGCCATCTATTTTTCTTTGTGTGTTGAAGGTAGCAGAAGTTGTACTTCATTTTTCCAGAAATATAGAGGGTAAAACATTTTTCAGTGTACTTGTTTTATTAAATAGTCTCTTAAAATTCTGTCGGTGATAATACATACAACCCCACTTGGAGGTCAGGTGACAGAAAGCATTCTAAATTATAAAATATAAATTATAATACCAACATATCTTTAGCTTACGGGACTTCTACTCAGATTTCTAGAACATATGAGGAATACATTTTTTACTATTTAAATTGCCTTCAAAAACCTACTTGGCAACGAATAGACTAGCATGACCTTCAGATAGCAGGGTCATGGACCAGGAGTATTCGTTATGTTACCCAATGTCTCTTACTGGCTGTTAAGAAAAGCCAACATTGTAAGAAGTAGAACCATAGCTTTATATAATGTTTGAGCTATAAAAAGTGAGAGAACTAAATGCTAGAAATATAGCCACCTCTTCAGAAACAGACATGACTCAGTGAGTATTTCGGGAATAGTGGTACTGCATACATGGGCAGTACTTAGAAATTTGTATAATCTAATCAAGTATAAGGATTTTTATGTCAATCATAGACTTTCCTATCTTGATCCCACTTCTTCTAACCCTAGAAATGCAAATGATGTAATAAGAGTACCATAAAGAGTATTTTCATGGAATTATACCTGCTTTATAACTTGGCTATCAAGGAAAAATAGATATATATCAATAAATATGTGAATATATACTTAATTTTTAATTCTGTATATATGCATATATATTTGTGCTTATACATATAGACACATTGCTAACTGCTGAGCCCTTATGTAGTGTTCAGCAGGTTTTCAAGAAATTGGTCACCTTTTCATCTCTAGTTGTCATATTTCTACCCTATTTATTCTCAATTGCACAAAACACTCTCTTCCACTCATAGAACAGAGATATTCTCAAATTCTTTTGGTGTAATAATAACCTGATCATTTGTTAAAATTACAGTTTTAGCAAAATGATACTGGAATCCAGGAGTCTGTATTTCAACATAGCCTTTGTTTCACTCTTCATTGTGGCTGGTCTACAGACAACACTCAGGAAAACTCAAAATGGAGAAATTATATTGAAATTATATCTCCCATTAACACCTAAATTTTTCTGAGCTTCAAAATCAAACAGGGAAGAAAGAAACTACTCATTTAGGAGCCCTTTCCCTCAAAGTAAGCCACTCACTGAAAGTTGTGTGGCATGTATACTCAAACACTAGCCATTCAATGCCAACCTAAAATTACAAGCCACTACTTTATCTTGTAAGGCTGGCATTCTACTCATTCTGACTTCAGTGGCCAATTTGCATTAAATCATCCAAAGCTACCCTACACAGGCTATGAGTACTGTTTTCCTGAAAGAATGGAAGGATTTCTGTATCTAGCAAACCAACCCCAGACTCTCATTCCTCACTGGTGTCTATCACAAATCTACTCTCCCCATAGTCAGTCTTTATCACTGTTGTTTGTATAAAACATATAGTAGGTAGATGACAGCAAAGTTCATTCATCCAATAATAGGAAAACAAATTTCTTTTAAAAAGGTACCAGAGGACTCAACAATTCCAACTTGGCTTTTAGAGAAGTAGGAATAATAGTTAATAAGATGTTCTTTTTTATTTTTTAATGTTAATCCAATTTTTAAATTATTTTCTTTT
Organism: Uromys caudimaculatus; assembly: GCA_028551405.1. Lineage (NCBI taxonomy): Eukaryota > Metazoa > Chordata > Mammalia > Rodentia > Muridae > Uromys > Uromys caudimaculatus. The sequence continues at coordinate 91,123,376 of CM052702.1, forward strand.
TTATTCATTCTTCCCTCATATATTACATCCCAACTGCAGATTTCTCTCTCTCCCCTCCCTCAGTGTCTCCCCCACCTCCCTTCTCCCCTAGATCCATGCTCCACTTCTGTCTTCTCCCAGAGAAGATCAGGTCTTCCAGGGACATCAGTCAAATATGGCATAACAAGCTACAATAAGACCAGGAATATATTTGCACATCAAGGCTGGATAAGGCATTCTGGTAGCAGAAAATGGATCCCAAAGGTAGGCAAAAGAGTCAGAGACAGCCCCTGCTCCCACTACTAGGAATCCCACAAGAACACCAAGCTACATAACCATAGCATGTATGCATAGGACCTAAATCAGGCCCACACAGGCTTTCTGATCTCTGTGATCACTTGAGTCCCAGTCAGTTGATTCTGTGGGCTGTGTTCTTGTGATGTACTTGGTCCCTCTGGCTTCTATAGTCCTCCTCCTCCTCCTCAGGACTCCCTGAGCTCCCCCTAATATTTGCCTCTGGGACACTGCATCTGCTCCCATCAGTAACTCCATATCTAACAGACAGGTTAATATCCAAAATATATAAGGAACTCAAGAAACTAGACACCAAGAAACCAAACTATGCAATTAAAAAAATATAGGGTACAGATCTTAACAGAGAATTCTCAACAGAGGAATTTCAAATGGCTGAGAAACACTTAAAGAAATGTTAAACATCCATAACCTTCAGGAAAATGCAAATCAAAACAACTTTGAGATTTTATCTTACACCTTTCAGAATGGTTAAAATCAAAACCATGAGGACAGCTCATGCTGGCAAGAATGTGGGGCAAAGAAACACTCCTATATTGCTGGAAGTAGTACAAACTTGTACAGCCACTTTGGAAATTAATATGGAGATTTCTCAGAATATTTGTAACTGATCTACCTCAGGACCCAACTATACCTATACTCCTGGGCATATTCACAAATGATGCTCCATCCTACCACAAGAACACTTGCTCAACTATGGTCATAGCTATGAACTTTATTTATAATAATTAGAAACCAAAAACAACCTAGATGTCACTCAACCAAAGAATGGGGATATATATGTATATGTGTATATATATTTTTTTCACACAATAGACAATTAGCTGTTAATGGGATGTTTCTTCAATAAGCATCACTGTATCCATTTCATGTAGCTCACCTTCTTACACATGAAATTCAAGTACAGCCATGAAGCACATGTCTGATGTAACAAACTGATGACCTTTTGTCACCATAGTTCTACCAGACTTGAAGCCATACTCCACTTGTCAAGTATTCTGTGCCCTCTTTTACTTATCACACTAAACTTTCTGCACAGAACCTGTGCACATGGATTAAGATACCAAGAGTTTCAACTCTCAGTCAGAAACTCCCTACAATAAGGCCCTCTTAACCAGACCAGCTCTAGTCCTATAAGACTAGACAATTTAAGGACATTTCAGTAGAATGTACTCAAATCCAGTCATGAACAGATTACAGAGGATTCCGGAAATACCCTGAAGGTCATTGCTGGATTCTAGAATAAACCTATAAATCCACATTCCAGAAATAAACTAGCAAATGCTTCTTTTTTTCCTTTGCATGTTATTTTTTAAAGAAACTTTAGTGCTTGTAGTGAATCAGAAACCCAAAATGTTGATTTCATCCCTGCTCTGCAGGAATACCTTGAAAAACATACAGGTGAGGGAGGTAACCTAGTTTGTGACATTTCTGCCTTTACAGCACATCCCTGCTCAATTCTCCAGATTCTTCAATGAGGAATGATGACCATTTCCAAGACTGGGTCCATATCTGATTAGCTATCATGGCACGTTTGATCATTTTCCATGAACATTTACTGTTCTAAATAATCTCTACCTTCAAGAAACGCTAATGCTAAAAAGGCCCTCCCACTGGCAAGTCTTGAGACTTATCATTTCGTTTTTAGGAATACCTCAGGAAAATCATTACAAGTCATTAAAATTTTCTGTATATGATATAATAGGGACAATATTAAATCAGTATTTTTCCTGCTCCCTTACAAATCCCATCCACCAGGAAATCACATTCTCTGAAACATTTTCACCATTTATAAGTAAGAAAAAAATCAAGCCAGGAAAGAGAGAATTTACTGAGTCAAATTGATCTTTTGTTAACTAGAAATCAGCTTACTAGATTCTTAGGCAAATCTATAGTCTCAAAAGCCAAGATTGAGAAAAAAAATAGTATTTTCTGCATTATAATAGCTCCATTTTCACATACTGATATCCAGACTAAGTTAGGCCTCAGAAAATATCATTGATCATTTTAAGGTCAAAACCTCTTATTGATTGCTTTTTATGATAAGTACTAATATAAGTATTTCATATTCATTAACTTCTTTCAACTTCACAACAATTTCCAACTGACTTCCAGAGAAAGGGCAGCCCAGTCAGCCACAGGAATTTGGACGCATGGGGATAGCATGGCAGCAGCCTGCCGTGGGAATTTAGTTGAGTCGGGCGGAGAGACTTCAGAGCTCCAGGTCAGAGTCTGCCGAGATGAACACAGGCCTGCCAACCAGTGCCTGGCCAGCCAGCCTGCCGGTGCCCTGCTGGTGATAGTGTGGAATGGTGCCTTTCTATATTTCATGCAACAGTAATCCCCTCCTCCTCTCAAAAATAATGATAAACATTGTATATATTCTCAACTTACCAATAAATATCTATCATGTAAAATATTAAGGGCTTTTCATTTTAATTAATATATGCCAAAACTAATACTTTATAGAATCTGCCTAGAATATGAATTCCATTTCTAAGAGGGCTCTATGTTACATAGTGTCAACTGTGGTTCAGAAAGATAATGAGAACACTTGAACTTAAAGGTTTACAAAGAACACATCATTGCATTGGATTATTCCTATTGCTTTAAGTTCATCCTGGGTTTACTCTATTGCTTTACTTAATAATTGCCATTTATTGGTGTTAATAGTTTAACATTAGTTTAATTTATCATTGGTTGTTTTATTATTTATATGGGATTTAATAATGCATATGTGTATTCTGATTCTAGCAGTCTTCACCAGACTGTGACATGTACAGTTTAGATTACTTGTACTTCCTTTATAAAAGGAATTTATACACAACCACACCTTTGAAAATGTATGTCAACATTTTATTGGTACTGCCTGTGAATATGAACCATTCAAGTTTGGTATAACGGGATCCACTGCGTTCAGTTATACCTGCTCTTAATAAACCAGCCATATGCAGCCAATTGTATGCACTAAACAATGCTTGATACAATAACTAATGGATGACTAGAGGTTGAAAAAAATGAAAAGAGATCCTGAAAAGATGGAAGAGCACAGTAAGCCTCACTGTTACTGTTGTAATAGATGTAACTCCACAAATAGGTCACAGTTGATGCAACAGAATAATGAAGTCTCCTATAGGTGTCCTGCCATCTTTCTGTCCTAAAAACAACTAGAGAAATAGAGCTTACTGAAACCATGTGTGGATGAGTCTCAAAAGGAAATACTTGGCAGCAAGTGTAGGATTGAATAGGTCAGCTCAGGAACTTTGAAAAATTCCACTAGACCCCTGAGCACATAGGCATCCCTCCCCTCCTGGAAGAAACAGATTAGAGAGCACATAGGCTGGAAGGGAAGGGCTGATTAAGCCTCTGCTACCTCATTCCCTAAAGACCAAACAATTTAAAAGTCACACTGTTCTGCCATCACATTGTGCCTAATGGCTGCTGCTCTAAAAACTATAAAAGCTCACCAAATGGGTTGCATGTGATCGTTCCCTCCCTCCTTTGTGTGCAGGGCAACCCCAGCATGCTAGAACAATAAATTCCTCTTGCTTTTTGCATCGATCCTGACTCCATGGTGTTCACTTGGGGGTCTCCAGTAAGCTAAGGCTCCCCAGAGTCTTACATTTGGTGCATTGGCCAGGAACCGATCCCCCGTGGGGACAAACCAGAGTGGTGAATTGGAGGTCTTGAGGTTCTTGTCTGTCTTGCTGTTTGTCAGAGTCTGACTTTGTAAGTCTGATTGAACTTTCAGTTTGCTGGCAAGCATGGGGGTGGGGACTCGGAGAGCCTACAGTGTCTGGTGTGGTCAAAGACAGCAGACAGATGTGCCACAACCACGGGTATCTGGGGGACACCCCAGAGACCCGGAAGGAGCTGGGAAGGCTCCACTCCTTCTGGAAACAGCAAGACAGTGTCAGCAGGAGCCAAGGCTTGCTTTAACCTGGTTTATCTGGCTCCTGCCTTATCGGCAGGGGCTCCTGGTTTATCTCAGCATGGCTGGAGCTGGCCAAGCAAGTCTGTTCTGCTTCGATGGAAGGGTCAAATTATCTATAACTGGGCCCATGGAAGGGGCGAACTATGTGTTGATTGTCTTTTTCTGTGTTCTTAAACCTGGACATCCACACATGGCAGGGTTGAGCTGTCTGTGTATTGATTGTTTTCCTCTGTGTTTTAGTATCTTGTTCTGCGTTCTTGGACTTAAACTGATGATATATTTTTGGACATTGGACAGACTGAATCTACCCCCATTAAACATCCTAGTTAACCACTGGAAGGAAGTTAGGGAAAGAGGAGAAAACTTGTCAGTACCACCCAGACCAAGTGCCCTATATAGTTACCTGAAAGAATCTAGTGGAAGACCTTCCTCCCCCCTCATAGATAAAAGCCTTTCTTTCCCCAAGACCCACCTCACAGTTTCTGACCATCAGGAAGAAGGAATCACAGGAAGAGAGATCTGGACTTGAGACGAAGTCGATCCTCCAAGACCATTCAACAGTGGACCTGTTACTCCAAGACCCTCCTCCTCCATATCCCCCTACCCTGGCCCCGATGGTCCCACCAACACCAGCACTGGTCCCGGGATCTTTAGCCCATATGGGACCAGGGCCGTTGTACCCACCTTTACTGGAGGAAGGAGCAGGAAGAGATCCCCAACTTCCTAGTCCTGCCATGGGGATCCAAAGTCTGAAAGTCACCTCCCCTGATACCATGATGGCTCTCCAGCTGAGGGCATATGGGCCTCTAGATAAGGACAATCAAGCTATGCAATAGTGGCCCTTCTCTTTGGCCAACTTGTACAACTGGAAGGCTCAACCACCCCCTCCCCCTTTCCAAGGAGCCAATTAATCGCTTTGAGACTGTTTTATTTACTCATCAGCCCACCTAGGATGATATCTAACAACTCATGAGAGTGCTCTTCACAACTGAAGAGCAAGAGAGGAGAATGCAGGAAGTCAGAAAGAATGCCCCCTCAGACACCATCGATTGACCAGGCTGTTGTCAACAGCGGGCTTGCCCTGACTATGGCAAAAGGTAAGGGGCACCTGAAGGTCCACCACCAGACTCCATTGGCATGTCTCAAGGGGGCCGCACGATGACCCACAAATTTGAGGTACATGAGGTTAGACAGGGATCAGATAAGTCACCTGCTGCCTTTCTAGAGTGACTCATGGAGACATTCCACCAATATACACCCTATGATCTCAGCAGCAAAGAGGATAAAGCTACTGTAACAACGGCTTTTATAGACCAGGCTAGTAGAGATATCAGGAAAAAGCTTCAGAGACTAGAAAGACAGGATAAGCCATTGAGGGAGTTAGTGCAGGTTGCTAAGAAAGTCTACGATAACAGGGAGACAGAGGAAGAGAAGGAGCAAAGAAAGAGAAAGGAAGAAAAGCGACAGGGAAGGAATCTACAAAGAGTCCTGGCTACAGTAGTTAGGGAAAGCAGAGAAGAGAGACAGAAAAGGACCAGTGCATATACTACAAGGAGAGAGGCCACTGGGCCTGAAAGTGCCCTAACAAATGGAAGCCAGGAACAGGAAATCCCAGGCCATGGGAAAAGCGTCCCCAAACAGCAAAGATGTTAGCCCTGGTGAAGACAGTGATTATGGGAGGTGGGGTTCAGACCCCCTCCCTGAACCTAGAGTAACTCAGAGAGTAGAGGGGAAACCCACTCAATTCTCGGTAGACACAGGGGCTCAACACTCAGTCCTCCAAGCCAATGGCCCCATTTCCAAGAAAAGATCTTGGGTCCAAGAAGCCACTGGCACCAAAATGTATTCATGGACTACCTGAACAACAGTGGACCTAGGGATGAGCCAGGTATCCCATTCATTTAGGGTCACCACAACTGTCCCTACCCTCTGTTGGGATAAAACATATTCTCTAAAATGGGGGCCCAGATACACTTCCTGCCCAAAGGGCCACAACTAACTGGTCCAAAAGGAAAGACCTCTCTGACTGACCCATGCTGAAAGCCAAGGCTACCTGGTCTACAGATGGGAGCAGTTTTCTCATTGAAGATCAGAGAAGAGCAGGTGCTGCTGTGGTGGATGGCAAAAATCTCATCTGGGCAGAACCTCTACTCCTCAGCACCTCTACCTCCTGGCACATTGATGCAAAACGTGGAGCTAATTGTCCTCATCAAGGCCTTGGAACTTGGAGCTGGCAAGAAATTAACATGAACATGAATAGCAGGTATGCCTTTGCCACAGCCCACGTCCACAGGGCTATATGCCAAGAGAGAGGACTGCTCACATCAGAGAAAACAAACAGAAAATCTTAAATCTCTTGGATGCCCTAATAAAGCCAGCAACTGTGAGTATTGTTCACTGCCCAGGACATCAGAAGGGAAGAGACATAGTGGCCAGGGACAATAACCAGGCAGATCAAGTGGCTCGAGAAGTGGCTATGCAGGAGCCTATCCTGGTTATGGGCCTGCAAGAAACACCTGCTGGGAAATGGGACTGGACTAAGGGATGGCCTCACTTAAAATATATAGAAGAAGAAAGGATTCAGATTGCTAGCCACCCTACCAACTATTACCTAGAGAAGGAAGGGCAATGGTACACACAAGAAAGAAAACTATACTCCCTAAAAAGCAAGCAAAAGACTTACTAGGCCAAATACACAGATGGACTCATTTAGGGGATAAAAAGTTTGTCCAAGCAGTTAAGGGAATATATATATGAATGACTCAGATTTTAGGCCAGAAAGATAATAAAAACAGTGTAAGGTATGTCAGCAAGTGAATGCTTATGCAGCCAAGAGTAAACAGGGCAAAAGACCTAGGGGAGAACAGCCTGGAGTATATTGAGAAGTTGATTTTACAGAAGTTAATCCAGGAAAATATGGTTACAAATATCTTCTGGTATTTGTTGATGTTTTCTCTGGATGGGTTGAGGCATTCCCCACCAAGCAGGGAATAGCTACCATGATATCCAAGAAGATATTAGAGGAAATTTTCCCGAGGTTTGGAGTGCCCAAGGTAATTGGATCAGATAATGGTCCTGCTTTTGTCTCTAAGGTAAGTCAGGGATTGGCAGAGATATTGGGGACTAATTGAAAGCTCCATTGTGTGTATCGTCCCCAGAGCTCAGAGCAGGTAGAGAGAATGAACAGAACCCAAAAAAGAGACCTTAACTAAATTGACCTTAGAGGCTGGCTTGGACTGGGTGGTGCTCCTCCCCTAAGCCCTGTTCTGAGTCCAGAACAACCCCTACCATTTTAACCTGACCCCTTTTGAGATCCTGTGTGGTACCCCAACTCCCTTGGTGTCCGCTGGGCCCTCCCTGGATGTAACCCACAGCATGAGATTTGGCCCAAACTGTCTGCCTTAAATGCTCCAGGGATGCCAGAGACCCCTCACTGCTTCCAGGCTGGTGACTGGATCTATATAAGGAGGCATCAGACACAGTCGCTGGAACCCTGATGAAAGGGACCCTTCCTGGCGCTGCTAGCTCTTCCCATAGTCCTCAAGGTAGACGGTATTGCGGCCTGGGTGCACACTTCTCCTGTGAAACCTGCAGACGCCCTGCTCCCCAGAGACCCCCGCTGGATGATACAGAAGATTAACAATCTAATTAACAAGCTCAGATCACTCGACCTTGATCATGACTGCCTGGTGGTACCTTTGGATTCCGGATCCTTCCCCCATCCTATGTGCCTATCCAGCAAACCTGTTACAGCACTCACTGTCTCCCTTCTGTTCTGGTTGAGGGTGGCGGGGGCAGCTACCGGGACCTCCGCTTTAGTTTACAAAGGGAAAATTATGACAGTCTGAGGACAGCCATTGATTTGGATATAGAGAGAATAGAAACTTCCATCAGTCATCTTAAAGAATCACTGACTTTGTTATCATAAGTAGTACTACAGAATAGGAGGGGATTAGACTTAACTTTTCCTCCAGCAAGGAGGGCTATGTGCTGCCTTAGCTGAAGAGTGTTGCTTTTATATAGACCATTCTGAAGTTGTTAAAGATTAAAGGCCAAGGTGAGAGAAGTGTTAGCCAAGTGGAAGAGAGAGAAAGAACAGATTCAGAGATGGTTCAAGTCTTGGTTTAACTTTTCCTCTTGGTTAACCACCCTCATATCTACCCTGTTTAGACCCCTAATTGTTCTGCTATTGTTGACTTTTGGCCCCTACATTTTGAATCACTTGGTCATTTTTGTTAAGGAACACATAGATACAGTACAGCTAATGATCTTAAAACAGAAATACAAAGAAGTAGATATAGAAGACCAGGAGTATGAGCTATCAGAATACCAACAATAGCTTCAGGATTGAAGCATGCACAAAGAAAAGGAAGGAATGAAGAGGCCAGCTCAGGAACTTTGAAAAATTCCACTAGACCCCTGAGCACATAGGCATCCCTCCCCTCCTGGAAGAAACAGGTTAGAGAGCACATAGGCTGAAAGGGAGGGGCTGATTAAGCCCCTACTACCTCATTCCCTAAAGACCAAACAGTTTAAAAGTCACACTGTTCTACCAATCACATTGTGCCTAATGGCTGCTGCTCTAAAAACTATAAAAGCTCACCAAAACAGGCTGCACATGGTCGTTCCCTACCTCCTTTATGTGCAGGGTGACACCAGCATGCCAGAACAATAAATTCCTCTTGTTTTTTTGCATCGATCCCCAACTCCATGGTGTTCACTTGGGGGTCTCTGGTAAGATAAGGCTCCCCAGAGTCTTACAGGATACCACAGATCCTACATAAACTCTATCCAAATATTGGTCCAGCATCTGTATCATGTACACCATGGGCAGATCAGGAACTGGTAAGAACAAGAGAACTAAACAGAACCTTTCAGATCAAAACAGAAAACTTCCAGATCAAAAAATTAACATATTTTATAAGAACACATATGCTCTTGAGTCTACATAATATAGTAACAATGTCAGAGACATAATTCATAATCACCTGATATAAAAAGACATGGAAAAAATGAGCCATTCCCAAAAGACAAAATAATCAACATAGCCCAATCCTAAATATCCCAGAAGTCAGAATTAGCACCTCTTAACAAGCTTCTTTTTTTTAATGGATTGAGTCTATGAGAGAGATCTACTCTTGCTCAAATCACAGAGCATAAATTAATATGGAGCACCTAGGCTCATTAGGTTGCCAAGAGCCATTTAGGAGAACCTAAAAACTAGCAGGTGATCTTCCTGAGAGGGTTCTGCCATAGACTGACAATCTATGATGGATTTGCTTCTCTAGGCAAGGCCAAGGATATTATCTGGGGAAAAATTTCTGCTATTAATATGCATTTCCTGTTATTATTAAATATATAACAATCACTAGGTATTGACCCACCCTTTTGAGCAGATTTCTGTAGACCTACAAAGATGTACTATCTTGTATTGATGCTATAGAGACAAATAGATAATGATTCTATAGAATTCCTGACTTGATTCAAATAATTTTAGGAAGAAAGTTTTTAGAGATGGCCGTAGTTGCAAGAAAGATGTAATAAAGTTAGAATCAAGAATAGAATGTGCCCACTCCTCATAAGTAAATGCTGCATAATAAGAAATACAATGAGTTTTCATAATTACATTAAAAAGAGAAATACACTTGGGACAATTTTGTGTTTAAGGAAAAACATTTAAGTCCAAGGATAAAGTCACAGGTGTGTACTTCAATAAGGCAAGGCCATGTAAAAATTGTTGCTTTGAACTTATAATGAGTATATTAGAATGAAATACTGCTTTGAACTTAATATCAAAATCCTTCTGTAACTCCCACTCTATGCAACATTTTATCTCTGAGATAATTTTCTAAAGAACTTTTTGTCTAAGAAGACATAAGAGACCCTCCTAAAAAATAAAATAAAAAAATATAGTTGTTGGTTGAATGGTTGGGTTGGGGAGTTCTGCTCCATCCATCCATTTATCCAGCCAGCCAGCCAACCAGCCAGCCAAATGTATATGTCTGTTTGTCTATCTATTTGTGTAGGTATATGTGTAAGGATGAATGAACACTTGTGGAGTTGATTGTGACAGTTAGGCCCAGCCAGAGTGTGGGTGTATGAATATTTGAATGTATATGTGTCTGTGCATATTTGACTGCATAAAACATCTTAATTCTTTTCCTTTCCTTCCTCTCTGGTTCACAAAAAGTTAACCAGCTTAGCCAGAGAGACTTCTGGCTGATTCACCAGAGAAAGAAGCACCAGCAATAAACCTTTTTACTTAATCCCTCCTATCCCTGCTGTTTTACTTTGAGGTGCTAAAAGCCAGAGACTACTGCAGTTTCTGGCCTCAGAGGAACTTAAGACAGGTAAATGTTTTCTTATTTTTAAAAAAGGCAACTCTAAATATTTCACAAGAACAAGTCTTGCCCCCTCGAATGCTCATCCCTTCTCAAATGCTATTCCCCCATAGTCCCTGGCACTAGGTGTCTTATAAACTACCTAAAACTAAAAACTCTAAACAGCAGCCAGAGCACACCAAAGAATCACACCATTACTGACTTGTCACCAGAAATACCCAAGACCAGAAGCTAGTGAAGGGGGGCCCTTAACACACTGAAGAAAAAATGATTGTGAGATCATGGCAGTGACCTTGCAAAATTACTCCACAAGAAGGGAAGTGAAGTGAGGAAATCTTCAGAGAATATAAGCTAAGAACTGTTCACTATGATGAGCCCGAGTGGGGGAATACCCAGAGGAGTCCTACATTCTCAGAGAAGGGGAAGAGGGATGGGGGAAAGTCTCTATGAGGGGGACTAGGATGGGGGCAGTATTTGAAATGTAAATGAATAAATAAATATAAATTTCAAAAGGAAATTATTTTTAAAAAGTTCCCCAGATACAAAGGAGCAAGAACATGAAAATGGGGAGCTGCAGAGATGGTTCAGAGTTGGAACCACACACCTCAGAGGACTTGGGTCAGCTCCCAGCACCTCTATCTGTAACTCCAGTTCCAGAAAATCAGTAGCCTGCTGGGCATTGGGTATGCCAGTGATACATATATACATGCAGGTAAGCGTTCATAGACATAAATCAAAAGATTAAGTGAATCTCCTCTAAAATATAAGCAAATTTAGATCTTTGAGAAAAGAATGTCTGGATAAATATAAAAGACGAGATGCACTCTTGGTTTTGTCATCTGTTGTTACATGTAAAGCAAAAATTCATATTATTTGTGAAGCTTATAAAATACATATGAAAGCTATAGTAATATCAGTGAGATGGATTTTTGTAGTTGTAATTCCTTACATTTGGCATGAAGTAGTAAAATATTTTTTTTTTTGATATTTTATTTACATTTCCGATGATTCCCCTTTTCTTTGGAA
>CM052702.1:91135467-91162753 GCA_028551405.1 Uromys caudimaculatus
GCTGATCTTACTCTGTCTGGTTGTGGCTTGCCTCTCCTGCAGGTCTCTGTGTCAGTACTCCTTGAAGACCAGCTCTCTCTGAGAGGTGTTTGGGTTTGGAGAGCTGTGGCACCGGGTCTGATCCTGGTCCTGGTGAGCTGTGGGGCGTGTCTTTGGCCCTCTGCTGGGTCTTGCGATCTGCTGAGAGGGATCTTTGTCCTGGCGCCGATTAGCTGTGGGGCCCTGTGGCCCAAGCTGAGGTTTCCGGCCGTCGCTGGAAGCTGCTGGCCGTCAGTCTCTGTGACCTCGGTCCGTGTGTCTCGCGGGTTCGGGGCGGCACCTGGTGAGCTGTGGGGCGTGTCCTTGGCCCTCTGCTGGGTCCTGCGATCTGCTGAGAGGGATCTTTGTCCCGGCGCCGATTAGCTGTGGGGCCCTGTGGCCCAAACGTAGTAAAATATTTTTAGTAGCAAATTTTAAAATGTATATTGTAATCTCCATAGCAACCCACTAAAAAAGGTAATACTACTTTAGGCAAACTTAATGAAAATTTTTTAATGTATAAAGAGACCATGCAAGAACCTTGAGACACTATTTTAAAAATCTATAAATTATAGGTCATAGTAAGAATTTCAGATAAAGGGCATAGAAAATGTTTTTAACAGATTCATAAAAGAAAACTGCTCAAATTTAGGGAAAGAAAAGCCAACAAGATACAATTGGCTTACAAAATACTGAACAGATAACACTAGTTACAATAATGAATGTCCAGAAAATATATACACAGAAGCTATGTTGAGATCTGTAAAAGAGAATGGCCTAGTCACATACCAAGACAGGCCCATCAGAGTAACTGCTAAGTTTTTAACACAAATCATAAAAGAGGAAAGGGCTTGGACATATGTCTTTCAAACTAAAATGTCACAGCTTTCAACCCAATTAAACATACACAGAAAAGCTATTTATCATGATTGAAGTTGAAAACAAATTTCCTGTAATAGAATCAGGCTAACAGAATTTGTGAGCACCTTCTACAGAAGAAACTGGGGAGGGAGGCAGTTCATTCTGGAGAGAAAAATAAGCATACCTGAGTCAACAGAAAGCAAAAATAATCAATGAAGCTAAGAGATTCATGAAGCAAATGAAGACTAAGGAATTCCTAGATACTATATGGTCAACAAAATAACAAGGAGCTTTATGTACTTTTCAAAAAATAACCCTGAATATTAGTAGTCTCAAATTCCTCATCAAACAACATAGTCTATCCAACTGAATTATAAAACAGAATCCGTATTTGTCTTAGGGTTTCTATTCCTGTACAAACATCATGACCAAGAAGCAAGTTGGAGAGGAAAGGGTTTATTCAGCTTACTCTTCCACACTGCTGTTCATCACTAAAGGAAGTCGAGACTGGAACTCAAGCAGGTCAGGAAGCAGGAGCTGATGCAGAGGCCATGGAGGGATGTTTCTTACTGGATTGCTTCCCCTGGCTTGCTCAGCTTGCTCTCTTATAGAGCCCAAGGCTACCAGCTCACAGGTGGTGCTACCCACAAGGGCCCTCCCCCCCTTGATCACTAATTGAGAAAATGCCTTACAGCTGGATCTCATGGAGGCATTTTCTCAACTGAAACTCCTTTCTCTTTGATAACTTCAGCTTGTGTCAAATTGACACAAAACCAGCCAGTACAATATTTTTGCTGCTTAACGTGAAAGGTTGGGAAACAATATTCCAAGCAAATGGGACCAGCAAGCATTTCTATTCTCTTAGCTGGTAAACATTAACTTCAAACTAAGTCTTGTCAGAAAAACTAAAGAATGTTACCTCATACTGATCATAGGAATAATCCATCAAAAGTAAATTACATGTAAAGACATATTTATGAAATTCACCCAATTTAATAAAGCAAACACTACTCAATTTAAAATCACACATTAACCCCAAACACAGCAATAGTGGGTGACATTGTCATCCCACTTTCACGATTAGAAGGTCAACTTCACACACACAAAAATCCAATAAAGGAATACTAGAATTAAATGACATCGTGTATCATTTTGACCTAACATATCTACAGAACACTCTACCAAACACTAAAAGAATTCACATTTGTAAGCAGCCTATGGACCCTTCTCTAAAACAGATCACATATTAGGACACAAAGCGATTCTCAGAAATATAAGAATATTGAAAAGCATCCTTTATTTTACCTAGACACAATGGTATAACGCTAGAAGTTAATGGAAAGAAAAACTACAGAGATCACTATTAAATGATTAATTATGGATTCAAATAATGGATTATTTGAACTAAAGGAAAGTCAAAGCATAATATATCTACATCTATAAGAGAGAATGAAGGCCGACCTAAGAGGGAAGTTCATAGTTCTGAGTGTCTATACTAGAAAATCAAAGAGATTTCAATTATACAACATGTTGGTGAGACTTAAGGCATTGTAAATACAAGAACAAACCAATTCCTAAAGCAGAAGATAGATGAAGAGAAATAATGAAGATTTTGGCAGAAAAATAAGGAAATATAAATAAAAGCTAATTTAAACAGTAAGAAAAAATCAATGAAAAAAGAGCTGGTTATTTGAAATAATAAAGTGACAAATCCATAGCCAAATTAGCCAAAAGAATGAGAAAGTGAAATTAATACAATCATAGGTGAAAAGGGAGACTGAAAAAGTTCAGAGAATAACTCTAAAAGTGACATTCCCCTAAACTGAGCAGGACTGTGCAAGGGCCTCTTTTTTGGATATTCTTTTGGTCCACATCCAGGAGTAGCACAGTGGGCTCATATGGTAGCTCTAATCCCCAGCCCCTTGGAGAAAGTTTAGATTGATTTCCAGAATGGCTGCCCTAGATTAAACCCCTACCAAAGTATATAAGGGTTCCTTTGCCCACATTCACACTAGCATTTGCCATCTATTAGATTACTTATGTTCAGAATTCTGACAGGGTGAGATGAAACTTTACCTAGTAGTGTTAACCTCCATTTCCCAGCTAAGGGTTTCCAACTGTGTGAAGAGGTTTGGAGCCATTTAAATTTCTTCTTTTAAAAACTTTATTTTCAGTTCTATTGCTCATTTTTTGTTTTGTTTTATTTGTTTGGTTTTTTGGAGACAGTTTTTCTGTGTAGCCTTGGATGTCCTGAAACTTGCTCCGTAGACCAGGCTGGCCTCAAGATGCTCCTGCCTATGCGTCCCTAGTGCTGAGATTAAAGGCGTGCACCATCATCCATCTTATGCCTCATTTAACTGAACTGTCAGATATATAGTTGGCAAGGTATTCTCCCATTTTTGAGATGCCTCCTCACTCCACAGTCAGTTTCCTTAGCTCTAATATTTAAAGTGCTGAAACTAACCAATATGTGTATTCAGCCATAGAGGGTATACATACACACGCACATGTACACGCACACACACACAGGCACGCATGCGCACACACACGCATACACACACACTCAGAGAACATCATAGAAGTGGGAGCAGAATGAATGTCAGAAATGAAGGTTGAGGCATGTAGAAATGCTGTCCTCTGGACATGACATGGTTATTTCATAGCTGCTCTGGTTACCTGCACAAGACCTGCTTAACATCAAGCCAGTTAAAAATTCTATCATAGACTGGGGAGGGGCTCACAGGGCCTCTTCACTACCTAAGAAGCTCTTGACAATTGATGGTTACTGGGGGAAGGAAAGTCAGTTTCCTTCAAAGCTGTGTCCTCTGATGGGCTAACCATGCTTTAGAGGATGGCCCCACACCCATGCCAAGGTGAGACAGACGATAATGAAAGTAGCAAGAAGGGGTAAGGGCTAAAGCTATGATTCAGCCTTACTTCAATGTACTCGATAGGAATCAGATTAAACAAGTATTCCTGTAATTAATACAGCTAAGATTCCTTGATGAATCTCCACAGGGCTTCAGGACGAGTGAGTTCTAAGGGATGGGGAAGGAGGCATCATTTGTACTTCTGACTTTTCTTCAGTGGACAGCCAGGTAAGTTTGTAGTATGAGGGAAGTGAGTACCAAGAGTCTATTTGGAAATATTTTCATCTTGGGTGACCAAACTATCTAATTGAAGATATTAGGTAAGTGTTTTGTTTTGTCTTATTCAGTGTCTAGCAAGTCAGTAGAATGGATGTGTCTAAAAACACATATTCTTCACTTGTATGTTGACTGGCAAATCTTGCATGCCAGGAGGTTTTATCGATATCAACTCATTTAGTCCTGCAGTTGCCATTTGATTTTAGTGCTGGTTTTAGTTTTAAGAAGAAGGGAACAGCCGGGCAGCCGTAGCACAGGCCTTTAATCCCAGCACTTGGGAGGCAGAGGCAGGTGAATTTTGGAGTTCGAGGCCAGCCTGGTCTACAGAGTGAGTTCCAGGACAGCCAGGGCTACACAGAGAAACCCTGTCTCAAAAAAAAAAAAAAAAAAAAAAAAAAAGAAGGGAACAGGCTCAAGAGGTCAGCAACAAAGAAGAAACTATAAATTAGGATTAAGACTCCTCTTCTGTTTCTAAATCCCTGGCTAACTCTTTGTTCAAAGACAGCCTCTACCACCAACCATGTGACCTTTATGGAAGTGAAGGTGTATCTTAGAGCTTACTATCTTTTCTTATTCAGACTTTGTTCCTTTCTCTTTCGTGGACACACCAGAAGCAAATCCAGCAATATTGCCCTTGCCTCTGCTCAGGTTACCAGAAAATGCTGCCTTCTCTGTATCCCTTTACTAAAAGTAAACTAGGAAAACAGAAAGCACTCCCCAATGCTGCAAGATTAGGGGTGCACTCATTTAACGTTGCTCTTCAAATCTTTTGAGGAAGCTGAAATCTAATTTAATCTATTATATGATTGTACTAAATTGCCTAACCACATCAAAGCTGCAATGGCCTCACACTCTGGGAAGGGACATTGTTAAAATGGTTTCAAATATATAATGCAGTCTCTCAGGTGCTCAAGTCAGGGACGCCCATCCCTGAATATAAAGCTTCCTTTACACTTGGAGATCAAAACAACGGAGCCATTATTTGAGAGGCTGGATGAAATGCCAGATCCATTTCTTATTAGCTTCCATCATTAAAGAGAATTTTGTAGCGCGGCTATTTTATAGGGTTTTTTGCCTACCCCCTACCCCATGGCCTTTAAAAAGAAAAGGCACTCGTAATGGGATGAAGGAGCAGAAGATTTTGAAGATCAAGATTATGAGTAAATTTCCCACTAATTGCACTGTTTTCTGCTTTCAGAAAAGAAAACCAAAGACTGTTTTCCACTTCCCCTCTGCATCTAATGCCATCCATTTTAGGAATGCAAAAGAGATGCTAAACACATTGCCTTTCAATGGGAAGGAAGAGGGGGGCTTACTCCTCAGTCCTGCCTTTGTGAGTACTAGTGAAGAATGTCCCATGTGAAGCTATTTTCTGAAATAGCAGGTGAGTTTTCCCATAGCAACATTGTTGCACTAAGCAAGATTCTTTGTAAAAACTACAAAACTCAAGAAACCATGACATTTCCAGAGATGCCAGAAATGACACTAAGACAAGGTATTGGGCTTCTCAAAACAAGAGGAACATTCTCCACTCTCTTGAGAACTCTTCTGGAAGCCTTGTAGCAGTGGGAAGTCAGCCTGGGATGAAGAAAATAATGTTTCAGAAGGCAGATCATTTTGTACCCAGAGAAGAGTAACTGGATAGAGAAGAGTAACTGGGACCAGTTACAGGTGTGAGTCCTGACTCTCTACCCTTTCTAGCTCTTTTTTTCTGTGCCTGAGCTTCTATGTCTATACTAGTAAGGATTAAGAGCATGTCTTTAACTTTGTTGGGATCAAATAAATTACTTCAAAATAAGAGTTCCAGGCATAAAGGCTACTGGTATACTCAGCTCATTTACTACTTTTCCCTGACCTCTCAAGACACATTTACCTTCCATCTTTAGGTGGACAAACTGAAGCCTATAGACACTGAACAGTTTTACTAATGAAAGATAGTTATAAAGGACAAGTTTTAAAAGGTATGGCAGAATTTATAATCAAGATATGATTCCCAAAACTTCAGGCTTATCACATAACACTATCCCGCAATAGCATTAGAAATCCAGGGTCTTCATCAACAAATGGCCTCCCTCACCTCTCAGTCCTCTTAATGAATGCTTCAGCTACCAACTTCACAAAAGCGAGGGAAAAGAATAGAAGTGTTGTAACTCTGTCTTTTTGCAAACTCAGGATGAGGAGTTTGCCCATATCCTTGCCTAACACAGGGCAAACAGTCAAATCTAGTGACTGTTGACAGTTGGCTATTTACTGTTTGTAGACTGGGCATTCCGAAAGACAAAGCATGTCTGTGTTTTGAACTTCTGTTGCATATGTTCAGTAAATCCATAGCTTGAGCTCTTTGGAAATGACACAGGGGTATGCAAATGCAAGCCTAGCCTTGGAAATCCTTTTAGAGAGTAATTAATTAATTAGAGAAATTTTAGTCATAAGACACTTTCGATGAAACCATGAAGCCAAAGCACAGCAAGGCTGGGGCCATAAAGCCAGCAGTTAGATGAAAGACTTTTGCCATGGCTATTTGTGAAAGAACTAACAAGGTATTCTCACAGGCCTGACATTGACTTGCTCAGCTTTTGTTCCCATTTGAAGCTGGACCTTAGAGAAAAATAGATGTAAGAATGCATATAGAACAGAACTATTCCAAGACCAGAGAATACATCCTCTGTGGTTTTGGAGACTATCTGTGGAGATCATCAGGAAAGAGGCATTTGCTTCTGTATCAGCATGGGTTACCCGCAGCCCTCAAAACACTTCTTGGTAATCTGAAAATAAATTGTATGAAGAAGGTTCCTTTAAGAAACTACAAAATCTCAGAATCAAATAAGGATTTGTCCCTGTGTTTACCTACCTGGCTAGTCTGCATCATTCTTTATACTGTCACCACACCCCTTTATCATTATAACTCACTACTTTTATAGGCATCCCCTGCAGATTTTCCATACCTTACTCTCTTATCAGAAAATTCTTCCTTGTTATTTTTTTAATGTTACTGCTATCATTCCCAATTCTGTTTTCTGCCAGTAACAATGTTACAACTTCCCTTTATTAAGCTGTTGTCATTTTTCAGACATGTACTTGGTAATTTTTTTAGTTTTTTTTTTCCATTCCTGATTATAGATTTTATTTTTCACATTAATTAATTTATTTATTCACTTTACATCCCAATTACTACCTCCTTCTAGGCCCCCTTCACAAAGTTCCTCCCTCTATCACCCCTCTCCTTCTTCTCTTAGAGGGTGGAGCCTCCCCCTCACCCCATATCCTCACACATAGCAATTCTTTGCAGACTAGGTGCATCCTTTCCCACTGAGGCTAGACAAGGCAGCCCAGTTAGGAGAATGGATTCCACAGACAGGCAACAGCCTTAGGGACAACCCCTGCTCCAGTTGTTGGGAGACCCACATGAAGACCGAGCTGTACATCTGCTACATATGTGCAGGGCTCCTTAGTCCAGCCCATGTATGCTCTTTACTTAGTCATTCAATCTCTGAGAGCCCCAAGGGTCTAGGTTAGTTGACTCTGTTGGTCTTCCTGTGGAGTTCCTATCCCCATTTAGGGCCCTCTCCTTCCCCCAACTCTTCTCTAAGAGTCCCGGAGTTCCATCCAATGTTTGGCTGTGGGTCTCTACATCTGTTTCAGCCAGCTGCTGAGTGGAGTCTCTCAGAGGACAATTATGCTAGGCTCCTGTCTGCAAGTATAACAGAGTATCATTGGTGGAATCTTTAAAATGAAATTGCATGCAAATTTATTTGATCTTCTGCTACAGCAAACAGTAACACAATGCTTTCATAGTATTTTAACAGTTCTCTGAATCTCACCACATAATACTTAAAATTAAGATACACAACTGATCACAATACTGAGAACAAGACACTGGGTGTTCAACTATAAATAAGAAATCTGTATTTTAACTCCACCAGCACCAAGGCTCAGAGAACACAGTAGAAGAGGAAGTGGAAAGATGTAAGAACTGGGTAATAGAAAGTTTTGTTAAAATGCTGTCTTCTGGTCATGGGATGGCTTTTGTACTCATTATCTCACAGCTTCTGAATTTTTCCCCCATTGATTTATTTATTCACTTTACACCCTGATCGCTGTTCCCCTCCTGCTTCCCCTCTCACAAAGTTCCTCCCATTACCCCCTCCCCTTCTTCTCTGAAAGGGTGGAGCCCCCACCAGGTTTCCCCAGTAACTGTATGTTACAGCATGGGTATCCCCAGCAATACGTGTAGTGCACTAGGTCCAGCCTGTGTATGCTCTTTGATTGGTCTCTGAGAGCCTCCAAGGTTCTAGGTTACCCAGCACATTTGCACCATGCATATTGCTGGAGAACCCCAGTAACTAAGGTTACTCATAAGATCTGCACAAGATCAATCCAGTCAAAATTCCAGCATACCTTATTGAGGTTCAGTCTGTTGGAGAAACTTCGCCACTGGGGGCAGCTTTGAAGATTTATAGCTCTGTCCAGTTTTGTGATTGTTTTCTATGTTTCCTGTGTGGCTAAACACTTGATCATCCAGTTTCTTGTTCCCACTAACATGCTATACAGCTTCACTACCATTATGGACTCTAGTGCTCTGGAACCATCACAAACAATAAATTCTTTGCACCTTAAATTGCTTTTGGACAATGGTATTTTATCACAACCACAGAACCATAGCTGATATAGGTACAGTCAGTGCAGAACTGACATGCCCAAGTCCAGCTTGATGCATTAAATAAGTTCATAGGAGTAACTTGTAACCTGGTGGATGACTCGGGAAGGCTACATTTAAAGTGATTTGTCACCACTCTGAATACCAAGCTCCTATATCGTATAGCTTTAAGTCTATAAAAGAATTCATAAACACCTGATTTTGGATTGGAAAAGCAGGAACAATGACTACAGATGCAGAGAAAACAAGGCACTGACAAAACCAGACTCTGGTCATGCTGTATGTTCTTATGTACTGTCTCACTCTTATCCGTGCTTTTCTGGCCTCACAAAATACTGTCGAACCATGGAATGTGCTTGGTGTTTTATGTCTACTGTTTGTCACATTATATTCTCAGGGACTGGGAATGCCATCATTATCCCTGGTTTATAGATAAGGAAACAGTAGCATAAGAAGGTTAAATGACCAAGTCATTCACAGTTAACAGTCATCATATCTAGGATGCAAACCTAATTCATTCAACATCCCACTTCACTTTTGACCTGCCAAGCAGCTGAGCACAGTCATGTTGGTTGAGTACTGTGGTAAGGGCTAAAGGAGCAGACTATTGTCCCTGTTTCGTATACTGGTATGTAAAATGCAGTTCAGTGTAAAAGTTACCTAGTCTCCTAAGCTGATTTTGCTCTTGACAAAATCAAGATAAAATATCAGACCAACAACAAAACAAAGAAAGCAGTTTAAGGAAGATCGGGGGATGGGAGGGTGTTCTGGTTTACAGTTCAAGGGGTTTCATTCAAAATGGTAGGTAAGGCAAAGGCAGCAGAAGCGTGAGGCAGTTGCTCACATCACATTACCATTCCAAAAGCAAAGAATGGAGTGATCAGCTAGTGTTCTCCTCCTTGTGTAGTTCAAGACCCCAGCCTATGGAATAGTGCCACCAAGAGTTAAGGTGGGTCTAACCTGATCTAGAAGACCTCATGGGCAATCTCCTAGGTGATTCTAGATCCTGTCCAGTTGACAATCAATATAAACCATTATGCCAGATGATGGAGTTGTAATCCAGGAACTCCAAGGCAGCAAGACTAGATATTGTCCCTGGAAAAGTAGAAGACTTCACAAGGAAGATAAACTTTGGGCTAGATCTTGAAACAAAGTTATAAATTGCTGGATTATGAGAGAGAAGGGTAGTGGATTTGTAAACTGTGGTTAAACAATTCTACAAGATACAAATGTGTTTGATTAATCTCTTTAAATACTTAGTCTTCTCTTTTTCTCCCATAAAGCCATCTCCTTAGCAATGTTTCTTAACTCTATGAACTTAGAATGTGCTATGTGCCATGAAACTCTTTGCAGTCCTATCCTTGCATGCCCTGGAAATAAGATACATGAGTCTCTTATGTTATCGTTCAAACATCTATCTTAACCACAGTGTCCTGTAGAGTTTTATTCTTTTTAAGGATAAAGAACAGTTTTTACCACTGAAAACTCAAGTTTTGTCTGCTCAGAATTCATTTCCAGGAGAAACAGCTTTCCTGTACATCTTGTATTCTTTTTGCTTTAGAAATAATGGAAGATAATAGAAGAAAACAATTAACTATCCAGTTAATTCAGGAAGGGAGTTTACATGAGAAACTGTGTAAAGACTCCCCAAGGATAGAACACATACCTGGTTCTCTTAAAATTGCTCATTTCATAGTCTCAAATTGTATTTACCCATATACTCAACATACATCTCCAACCTGATGCAATTCATAGGTGATTTGAACTCCTCTCAGAGTGAGTCTGTCAACAGAGAGAAGGCAGAGTCCGTGGGAGTCCTTAAGTAAGATACAAGACATGTCTATGGAAAGGAACAGTTCTAGAGGGGTTTGCAAAGTATACCCAATATGCCAAATGCTTGTCTTTATTTCTTCAAACCACAGTAAGAATATACCATAATACATGTCCATTGATTGCCTCCTTCACCCCAAATGTCTCACTACAAAAAGTCTTTCAGTAGAAATAAGATGCTTAGTTACAAAACTCAGTTTTGGTTAGGATTGGGGTCTTCTTTAAAAAGTAGTAACCATAACTGATGATAAATGGACAGTGACCAGTTGGACACTCTTTGAGAAGTCTAGATCTAGGAAAAATGTTCTTCTCAACCAATAGGAGACTTCTCCTCCCACTTCATCTGCAGCTTAGTCATGTGATGTTATAACTCTGTTTTTTTCCTCATTCAGGGACCTCTTAACATGCCCAAAGACTGTCATCCTGACCCCTTAGTCAATGCCAGGCTCAGTGGAGCTCAGAAGAAGAATGCTGTAAGAAAAGACACAGATCCTGGATCTGATGCCACATTTCAAGGACAGTTTTTTTCTACTAGCTTTGTGAGACAAATGATGCCCAACTTCTACACTTCAATACTCTGCCTGCAAACATCAAAGCAAATGTACACCTTGTAAAAGTTGAATTTATAACTGTGCATCTGAGTGTGTGTAATTGTCCTGTATTTAATAGGAAACTAAGATTTACCACATTCTTACCCTCTCTCTCCTTGTTCCTGCTTCTTATTGTCTTATTAAGCCGATGAGCACCTTTTATAAAAATATCATTATATGTTAAACTTCTGCTGTTATTGCTGGCTACATGAATGATATCACAGAATTTCAGTTTCTTACCTGAGACCTAAGACTTTGCCTTGCAGTCTGCTTAGGAAACCTATCCCCACATGCATTGTACCAAGGATGATAATTCTCCCCCAGGGCCCATCTACATGCCAAAAGCACGACAAAGAAAGCTGGTTTGAAAAGGCCTGTTTATTTTGTCACTTTTCCCAGAGGCAAGGGCACTGCAGGCAATGGTGAGTAGGAAAATGAGACTATAAAGAAATATCTGACAGTGCTTCCTTAATCGCGGTCCACATCTGCTGATCCAGCCAAAAGTGAGGGGGCAGAGGTGAACTTTGCTATGCCATGGTGAATAATGCAATCATACGTTGGATACCAAACTACATTTAACTGCCATATAAATCCTGCCTGCCTCCATACCACACCTCATTATCTCACAGGAAATGTATAGCTTCCACAAAGTCAAATGTGCTCCGACCTGTGCCTCTGAAGCTGAGACAGAGATGCAGGGCTGAGAGTCACATGCCTGCTGCACCAGCAGTCCGGCTTCCCTGGAAAACATAAGGAACCTGACACAGACATCCTTAGCATTCACTTGTCATGGGCCATCAGGCAAAACACTTGAACACTCTGCTTTAGATCTGCCAAATAGCAAATGGGAGTACTCCTGCCTTGCAAATTAGGAGGTACAAAGATCTTAGCAAATCATTCAAGGTCAAAATCAAATCTATAACTAAAGATCTGGATGAACATGGACTCAAAGTCTGCCTTGACTCACAACAGTCTTTCCCCAAAACAACAACAACAACAAAAAGTCCTGTCTGTGTTTATGCCACTATGGTACTTTGGTAGAAGCAAATTGGGCTCAATCAAACCCTTAACAATAGCACTTGCTATTTAGAGCCTCTTACTCTCAGCAGGCTAAATTATGCAGATTCCCCCAAAGGATGAAAATGTGTCAAATAAACACAAGTACAAATGTCCAAGCTTGATTCTAAGGAACGTGGTGAGGTTGCAGAAATTGTATAAGAAAGTGCAGGGGAAGCTATCTAGACCTCTGGAGGGAAGAGGAGGGGAATCTGGAAAGCACTCTGCCTGTGTTCAGAAGAGGAAGGAGCAGGTTGGGTTGGTTTTGCCTTGTTTTCAGCTGCAGGAACTGAGAAGCCCTGTCCAGGTTCAATGCTCCATTCTTAAAGTGGTGAACAAAATCCCTCTTTGTTCCCCAGTGAAACTTATCTCTGAAGAGCTGAACCACTTCCTGTGAGATAGAGCTCTGCAGATGTGTCCTGTGAGACCCACCCCACTGCTCTGTCTTCAGTCGAAAGGGCAAGAATGGTCACTTTGTACTGCTGCCTGGAAATGACACTGACTCCTCTGATCCCTACTGGGGTTACCAAGTGGATAAAGCTTCCTGCTCAGAAGAGAGTTGGAGGCTGTGTGTGTGTGTGTTTGTGTGGGTGCCTGTATGTGTGGGTGGGTGGATGCCCATAGTGTGCCTGTGTGTGTGTGTGTGCATCATTGTGTGTGCCCGTATATGTGTCCATATGTGTACCTCTGTATGTGTCTGTGTGTGTCATTGTGTGTGCCTGTGTGTGTGTCTGTGTATATGCCTGTGTGTGTGTCTGCGTGTGAGTCTTTTTGTGTGCCTGTGTATGTGGCTGTGTGTGTGCATCTAAGTGCGTATCTGTGTATGCATCTTTGTGTGTGTATGTGTTTCTTTTCTTCTTCTGTTAATTTGTTTAGTTACTTATTGAGCTGATAAAGGCACCAAGGAGGGTCAACGTAGCCATGTTTTCCAAACAGTATTTTGTGGAACCTGTCCAAAGATTGGAAGCTCTAGCAGCCTGAGGAAGGGATGAACTAAGTGAAAGCAGCAATGTGTCCCTGGGCCCTTCCATCTGCCTCCGGTCCTTTGCTAATACCAACAGTCAAAGAAGTTCTAAAATTTGATGTGTCAGAGTTGATAGCATTTCATCCCAACAAAGACTTCATTTAGATGTAAAAAGTTTTGCTATGCAAATACTCTGGGCGGTTAAGGATCCATCCAAAAATCTGTCCCCTTTCCTGATAACACAGAGTTTCATGATTCTGACTCATTCATTTCAACTCTAGTCTCAGTAGCAGTATACACAACTATGCTTAGTATACTAACTGGATACTCCAATTGAACATGTTCTTCATGTCTGTTCACACTGACAAATAGTTATCAACACACTTTTGAAGTCAGACACTCTCTATATCTTGGGAAGTCAAAAGTGATAAATATAATCCCTTTCATGGAGGAATCCATGATATGAGTTATAAACAGAAAACCAATTAAACAATGAAAGATAAAATGTCACGAACTTAGCAATTGATGAGCCTTTATTTAAAATTATGCATTTCCTAACATCTTTCTCTGGGAACTTTTGAACTGATACTAGCATCAAAATTGCCTCAGAACTTAAGAAAAATGGACAGATGGAAAGGTACAATGAAGACACCATCAAATGTGATCCAAAATGCTAGAAAGAGGAACCGAGGACCAACCACAGTGTCCAGCAGTGTTCAAAACAGCCGTCACATGGTTCTCTATTCAGAGATGACTGTGAAGAGCTTTAGCAAGGAGGATGAGAATTTCCAAATTGATAGCCCTACTCTTGGCAGTCCTAAGTTTAAGATTCATGAAAAAAAAATCCCCTGTATTATACCACATACACCTCACACATGTCAGCAGGGGAAATGATGACCCAGTCATTCAAGTTAAATGATTAGTTAAAAGTCCACTAAATGGGAGTACATCTGGGTGCCTGCCCAAGCTCACCATCACCTGGTTGTGTGGTTTGCTTAATTTTTAATATCCTGCCTTTCCTCATTGGTAAATGGAATAGCAATTACCTATGTTAACACATTGATGTGCTACATAGTCTGCCATTTCCTCATCTCTAACAATCTAGCTGCTATACTCTGCTCCCTGGTATTGTTCAAGCCCTCTTTCTCTCTGAAATCACTCCAGTGAAAAAAGTTCTTCAGAGCAGACTGAAACTTTCATTACAAAAAGATGATGGGAAAAGCATCAAACCCTTGGCTTACCCTTTAGATTGAATGAGAAATTGTTACAACAAAGCAGGTATAGTTTCTCCCAGAGGAGATCAGGAAAGAACACATGTACAATGGTTTAATTTTTCAACAAAGATACAGTACGATGCTCTTTATGACATTCCTACTTGTGAACTCAGAACTCAGTGGTTACCAGCAGATAGTACATAATATACACAAATCCACATTTAGTGCTACTAAAATTGATGGGCTGTTTAAATGGGGCTGTATAAGGGGTTTTAATTTTCCTCCAGTGAGAAAGATGAGCCACAATAAATTCATGTCTAGATAATGAAAAAGAGAGAAAGACTTGAAGTTGGAAGTAATTGACAGGAGGAAGACGTCTCGATTTCCCATTTGTGTTTACATTTAACTATGAGTGGCACAGGGCATGAATGGATTATGCTGATTCATTTCACTGTCAACTCATTAAACTGTAAGGTTTGTTTCCCAGAATTCTACTTTGTGAATGATTCTCAGTGAGATTCAGCAAACAACACTTGAGCAGGGGCCATTAGTCTCTGGAGGTCCCTTTAGAAAGCAGACATAGGTCTCCCTACTTGTCGACTGACCCTCACTTTTAGTCCACACCCAGTTTTTTTTTTCTGTAGCACAGCTCTACTTAACAGTGAGTTGCTTTAGGTTTGTGAGCAGATACTTTCTGGTAGACCTTTACAGACTCTCAAGATAGTTGACTTCTGGGTGAGATTGGGTGGGCTGATCCAGTTCCTCACTGGTTGCAATACTTGAGAGAGGGTGCCCTGTATGTCAACTGGGCAGCACAATAGTACTGGGTCTGGTCAAGGGGGCATGGGTGAACCAGCATGAGGGCAAGAGTGAAGGACAGCTGGTCCTGCCATTCTTCTGCCATGAGGTATTGTATATGCTGGGGTGATGTCCTACCCCATCACCACTTGCAGCAGTTGGGAGAGCAGGCCACGAAGGTTTGAGAGACAGAGATCTCTCTTAGTTTCTCTAAATTAGTCTATGTATTGAGACACAAACTAAACCTTCAGAAAAATTGAAATAACTGCATATATACTGACTGACCACAATATAACAAAGCCTAAAATCAATAGTAAACAAATCTCTAGTAATTACGAAAACTCATAGATACTGAATGATGAATGGGTAAAAGAAGAAAGAAAAAAAAGTATTCCAGCAACATATGGAAATGAAAGCACAACACAACAAAATCTATGGAACAAGTTAAAATTAATCTGATAAGAAAAATGTAAATCTCTGAAGAAATGTGCCTACATTAAAAATCAGAAAGAGCTCAAATGAGGCAACTAAAGAATCCAGTAGATGGGAATAAATAATAATATCAAAGCATAAATTAATGAAATAGAAACAAAGAAAACAATACAAAGAATAAATAAATATGGCTCTCTAGTAATATAAACAAGATTGGCAGACCCTTCCTTAGTCCAACTAGCTAAAAGAGAAGTTCCAAACTAATAGAATCAGAAATGAACAGAGACACATCACAACATATCCCAAAGAAATTTAAAGTATCATAGAAGAGTAATTTAAAACTTATACTCGAATAAGTTTGAAAATATTTTTTTAAATGGACAAAAGTCTAGATTCATCCAAACCACCAAAGTTGAACCAAGAAGAGATCAAAAACTTAAAAAGACCCATAACAAATAAGATAAAACAAATATTAAAATGCTTTCTGACTAACAAAAACAGGCTCAGAAGGATTCACAGAAAAATTTTATCAAGCATTTGAAGGTTTAAAATCAGTAATTTTTAAATTATTCCAGAAAAAAAACAAAAATAGAAAGAGTATTTCAAAACTTCCCTGTGAAGTCAGTACCAAAAGGAGGTAAAGATACAGCAAAAACAGAATACTACACATCAGTGTCCCTGATGAACCTAGATGCAAAAATTCTCAATAATATACTTTCAAACTGAATTCAGGCATATATCAAAAATGTCATCCACCACAATCAAGTTACTTTATCTAGAAGATTCAAGGATAGTTCAATCCACATATAGTCTATAAATGTAAAAAATTCATATAAATGGTATATTTTCACAATTATCAAAGAAGTTTAAAAATTTTTAGGGCTATTTCCAATAACATTCTGGCTTTCTGTATAAGACAGAATAGTTTTTCTCAAAACTATTCACTTTTATGGGACTTAGGTATGTGCTGAACCCCAGTACAACAAATAGGAAATCCACAAAACTGTTACAAAACTAGTACTGAAAAGAACACTGTCCACAGGGACTAAAGGAAAGTATGCTATTCAAATGAGCTCTCCAATACATTCTTTAAACGATAAAGAGTTTGATGGTGTATTCAGAAGCTTACATGAACCATTTGATGCAAAAGTGAAAAACTCAATGAGTTCTATCCAAAAAAAAGGAACAGAGTTAAGAACATGAAGAACCAAGAATAAGAAAACTATACTCTAGTAGCTAAACAACCTGGTTGGAGAATATGGCATACAACTGGAAGAAGTACCTCAGAGCACTAAATGACTGTACGGATCATGTACTATTATTTGCATCCTACTACTACTCCCTTCTCTGACATGAGATCTTGCAGTTTTATTTGTCCCATAACCATTCTGCATTACATGACTGTGAGAAATAACACTAACCCATTTAGTTAATAGATCTATGCCAAGACAAATGGTCGCCAAGAAACTACTAGATGGAATCTTCTCCTCTTCCCTTATAAACTCTCCAGGACACTGAACTATTTCTTATTGTTCCTTTGCACAGAGACTCTCTCTAATATTACTTCCTTTAGTCTTCGAATTTGAATGTAATATCTCTTCTGATGGGACACTGATTTATGAAACAATGGGAGGAGAATTTCTTTCCCAAGTGGTTCTAGTAAAACTTCAATAATAATAGTTTTAATTTCATAATAGACCTTTCTTCCTCTGATCAACCCCACTAACGGTGGCCAAGGAGATACAGTACTTTAATTGGGCAAATCTAGTTTTTAAGTATCCATCCCTGGCAGTGGGGTCAGTCTCATTAGATCTAGAGATACTATAATGTAGACTTAGCTTGGAAAAGAGTATTGTCAAGGCAAACCTGAATAGCATGCCCATAATTCAAATCCATCTGTGTCTATAAAACACACAAATATGCAGACTCTACTCCTCTAGCAATTCTGCTTATTGGAAGTTGTCTTGTCAGTCATAGATTAAAATGTTAATGATATGTCTCTAAATTGGGTCAATGGACAAAGTTCTTCTTCCTGTCTTCTTAGATCTTTATAATCTATGGATCTGAGTTGACAACACTGGCTTATCTCCTACTCAGTCACTGAATATCACCATGACCTTGGACAAGTGAGCAAACCTTTTTGGCCTTTTGTTTCTTTCTCTGTAAAATAAAATGTGAGTCAAATTTTCTCTTGAGTCTGTTTGATATTTTTAAAATATGAATCTATGTTTACCTCAAGTTCAAAATTCTGCTGCAAAGATCATACCAAACTAAAGTCCCTTCTCCCTTAAATGTGAATATGTTTAAAACTATTTAAAACCACAGACTCTGAAGCAAAAACTAGGATCACAACTTTAGAAAATGACTGAAACTATAGGCTTTGGGGAAGGACAATGCAGTTGGGCTATCCTGCCCAGCACTGCCTCGTGAAGACTCCTGTACAGCATTGCCTTGGGATGAATCAGTTTGCCTTTCCTTCCTCTGCTATCACACGGGCAATCCAGATTCTCAAAAGATATGCTAAAAGTGTCTCAGTGGGGCCACCTCCTTATATTCTGGTTGTGGTGGGAACAGCACTTGGCTGACATTCCCACGAGGGCAGCAAGCCCTAGAGGAATAATGGTTCACTGGAGATAGAGAGGGTAATGAGCACACAGGATTGCCAATGCACTCGATGCAGGTGACCGAGACCCAAGCTGGGTGCCATTTGCTTTGCTTATATTTTAATATATCTCTGTGCCTATTCTTTTTACAGTTTTCATAGAACTCTATGTACCTAAGCCATGGCCTCAAAACAGCAGCAACAAAATAAATAATCAGTTTTTAAAATCCAAAAGAAATGAATAGGTAACCAAGAGATCTAAACATAAGAAGGAGTGATTTTAAAATAAGGTTCACATCTCAGAAACATTATAAAGCAAAGGCCAATGACTTAGTTTTGTTTTCATTAGACTCTATTATTTTTCTGCCAAGGGCAAATGCTCATACAGTGAGATGGTATTAAAATATATGAATGCAAATTCAAGAACAGCAGCAGAACAGGTGAATAATTTATAAGTATACCAAATGAATCAAATGCTCCTCCAACCGAGATCAATGTGCATCGCTACCCAAAGCCACATAATCACACAGTAATTATTCAGGTTCTAACTTGAGGCTCCAATATCAGTACTGGAAATTATTTACAGGTTACACTTGGTTTTAGAGCAGAATTAGATTACTATCATCATGAATTAGCAACTTGTTGGTATCTTTAAGGAGAATTTAAATATCTAGCATTGAAATGGACATGTTACTTGTCCTGCCTGTGCATTGGCCACACACATCATGTGTGCATTTGCATTGTATTTATGTCTGTGTTTGTATGAATATGAATTTGTTTACCTTGCAATCAAAAGGATTTACAGAGATTTCAAGATTTTTATTTCTTGTTCTTAATAGGTAAAAGAATCATTTTTCAAAATGGATTCAGCCTGCACTGTTAATCTAACACATTCCACTAATAAGTGAAAATAAGTCTAAGATAAAGAGGGGGAAATGTTGCAAGTGACCTCTCTTCTGTTACTGTGCAAACCTTGAGACTAAATATTGTGCATACTCACTTAGCATACATAATCTTCAGGGTCTTTAGCCCACATGGCCCTTGACACACAATGCTTTCAAAAGGTGAGGCATAACTAGGTAGACAAGTGAACATTAAAAAAATAGCAGCTAGGCAGTGGTGGCGCATGCCTTTAATCCCAGCACTTGGAAGGCAGAGGCAAGTGAATTTCGGAGTTCGAGGCCAGCCTGATCTACAGAGTGAGTTCCAGGACAGCCAGAGCAACACAGAGAAACCCTGTCTCAAAAAACCAAAAAAAAAGCAAAGAAAAAAGAAAATTGTTAAGATGAACCTTGGGCTATAGTTGTGATTTGTTCTTCAAGTAGGAAAGCATTGAGGAATATTGAGATCATGTCAAAGAATAACAAGAAAACAGTTTTATTTTGTTATGAATTCTTTCAGGTCTTGCTGTTCTCCAAACCCAAGAGGATATTTATCAGAGTGAGAAACATTTTGTCCCATCTAACACCTGTTCACACATGGTGGAAGAGTAGAAGAAAACAATAAAAATAGAAACTGTACCTCTAGGGATCCACTGCTGAGAGTCTGACCTGTCACCTTCACTCTGAAGTGTCCCAGATGGAAAGCAGAAAATGGAGAATAAGAGCTTGGCTTACTCACGACTTCATCCACACCACAGAGAGAATCCTTTAACCTCCTCAGCCAAAGCAAAATTATCAGTGGCAGCGAGCGTTTCCCAAATCCCTTCTGTAGGCGGATGTTGCCCATACAGAAAGAACACACACACACACACACACACACACACACACACACACACACATCACATAGTAGAAGAAAGATGCAGAAAGGCATGCATTGAAATATGGAGCAACAAGGGAGGCTTTGAAACCAAGAAATTCACTCATTGAATGGCAAAGCTGTTCATTTGGAGAAGGTGGAACAGCAAGGCACATACAGTTAAAGGGAATTACAGGGTTTGAGTTATGGATGGGGAAAGACACCAGACACTAAGGAGCCAATGTAACTGGATGAATGGGTAGCAGCAACTGGAAATCAAGCAATACTTCTTCCCTTTAAACTAATTGTTCTCAATTCTAATTATTCTTTAAAGTATCTGACATTTTTAGGACTGTAGGTAACTTTCATCTCCAGAGATTCTCATGCACTAGACTTAGATGAAGTACACCGTGGCTGAGGGGTTTTATTTATGTGTTTTCCTTTTGACAACTGAAGTGGAACCTTGGGGATTCTTTGGGAAGTTTGTTGCAAGGTGTTTTGCTGGGGCAAACATGTGAAGGAGCGTTTTGTTAAAGTGGCCACAGGTATGAAAGGCTAAGGCCAACTCATGAAGAAACGTTCCACTGATGCAGACACAGGAGAGAGGACGTTCTGCTAAAGCAAGCACCTGAAAGGACACGTGATGTAGGGTTCTTTGCTAAGGACTCACATGTATTAGTCCGCCTTACATTTCATAGTTGAGCTGCATGTGTAGGGACTCCCTAGAAAGAAATGCACCAAAAAACATCTGGTGGTGTACTGCAGTTTCTTGCCGCTTCTGCAGACTCAGGTTGATTAAATGCACGTGCTGAGGCAAGACCTGTGCTAGGCAAGGCACATGGAGGACATGTGACGTTTGAAGGGTATAAATAGGACATCATGGAGGGATAGAGACAGAGCTTGGCTTGTTGATACAGCTAGCTGTGCAACACTTGTGGGTCTCTCGTCTTCTCTGATCTTCGTTTCCCTGAGAGAGGCATATCCGGGATCTTCTCTTGGTGTCCCTCAGGGTCCCTTCTGCTCATATAAGCTGAGGCTGAGACTGGCTGTCTCTACCAGGTCCTATCACTGCTGTTGCTAACCCAACTCTACCAAACTGGACTGCTGGAGTATCCATGAAGTATTTGCAAGTGGGTTGAGCTGCTGCTGCTAGTCTATGAACTGAACTGATGATTTCCAGATCATACAGATGGGAGTTGCTCCAAAGAGCCTTTCTAAACAGGTCAACCCCCCCCCATCCTTTCTTTTCCACTATCTCTGGTGGGTAGTGGGCTACAAGGGAGGTTAAAGCATTTAAGAACCATCATTAAAAATAAGATCTGAAAAAAAATAGTTGCAGACAACTCTCTAGACAACTATAGGATCAATCCAGGGTTTAAAAAAAAAAAAAAAAATTGTTCATGTCACCATAGTCCACCAATGTAGAGCAACAGGTACCACAGCAAGAAGGATCCCAATATGTCTACAATGTTTTACAACCAGATTTCAAGACACTATGTTTGAGAGTTCATGCTTTATAAACCTTAAGGCAATGCCATCCTATTTTGCATACTCCAGAGTCTTCAACATAGAAGGCTAAGCAATGAATCTTGCTGCAGCATGGAGAGAGCAGGCAGGATATTGCCTTTGACAGTGGTTCTCTTTGAAAACTAAAATATGCTGCAGAAAACCCCACAAGTTCTAATGTGCAAGATTAAGATTGTCTAAGCTCTCTTGGCTACTGTAATAGTCAGACCCATGCCCAAAACAAACGTTTCCAACTCTAAGGCAGACCAATTAAATCAAAAGGCCCTGAGTGCTTTGTCTTTCCCTTGATAGTGGGGACTGGTGGGAGAAGCGTGGGACACAACGTCAGAGGACAACTTTCAGAACTCTCGTCTTCCACTGTGTTTTATGGAAATATGGGTTTTATTTTATAAAACACATTTTTCATTACTATGTAATTATGCTTTCAAAAGCTTTTTTGTTTGAGATGATTATAAAATAGGAATACAGAAAACAAAAATGTTTTCACAAGTTATAATACAGAATCATCAAACTTTTATGCTTAAAAGAAAGGCACTTTTTGATGAAGGAATTTTTAATAATTTCCTCCTGTTTTTGTAATTCATTATGAAGAAAATGTGTACCTTTTACAAATGATGAGATAAAAATCTCAAGGCACTACCAGAACTATTCAACTTCTTTGTTTCCTACAATTAATACATGCTAATAAAATATTTCTAACCTTAAATGTAGAACAACTAAAATCACAGTTAAAGATTATAATTTTTTTGTCAATTAAGGGTAAAATTTGACAGTTATACTGATTTGTATTTCTAGCAGTAATGTGTAATAACTCACATCTCTCCACATCATTGCGGGCGCTCTCTCTTCAGTCCCTTTGTAATCATATTTACTAGACTGAGGTGAATCTCGTAGTGGTTTTAATTTATGACTGATCATTTTGAGCATTTTTTCGTGTATTTGTTAACAGTGTGTATGTCTTTTTTGTCTATTATAGATCTACTGCATATTTTTCCAATCCTATTATTTAATTCTTGCTCTTGAGTTTTAAGAGGTCTCTGTTATTTCTGCATGTCCACTTCTTGTCCGATTCACAGTGTGCAAATTATTTTTCTTTCATTTGTAGTTTGTGTCTGTACTCTGTTCTTTGCTTTGCAGAAGCTTTTTATTTAAGTGTAACCATTTATCTGTTTTGTTTCTTGTGTGTTTGGGGGTCTTTTCCAAGAGATCTTGCCTATCAGGGTCCTGAAGCCTCCCCCATGTTTTCTTCTAGCCATCTCATAGTATCAGGCCTTATCTTAAGTCTTTAAACACAGAAATGTTTTAGGAATATCCTTTTGTCTTAATCCCAGATATGGGATATGGGGCTGCATCATATTGTCCACAACAGCAGACTATGATTTGCCTCATGCTCTAGCAGGGGTATGGTTTTGACAGCTGTAGATAGTTTTTGTGAATATGTGACATTTGGAATTCTGGGGACTCTTGAGAGAATACATAAATGTCAGGATCCTGAGAGGTGCAGTGGCTACTGCTGCCTTACTACTGCCCCTGCTGCTGCTGGTTGCTGGTTGCTGGTTGCTGGTGGCTGGTGGCTGGTGGTTGGTGGCTGGTGGCTGGTGGCTGGTTGAAGATATCTTGATGATGAAGATCAACATTGTCCCAAGGAACTTGATGCTTCTAATCACCAGGAAGTAGTCTAAATAGGTTATGCCCCTTTCTCCTCTAATCTTCTTTATCTTCTACTGAGTGTGGTGGGATTGGAAGGGATCAGGGTAGAGAAGGGTGGTATAAAAGGGGAACCCATATAGTAGCCAAAAGTCTGGCTGTAAGTAGTGCCAAGACATAGTGCTCAGCAGAATGGGAAATCTGATTTGTAATGCCATAGAAGATATGGCAGAGGAAAGAAGGGATGGATGTTCTGTTTCAGGATGTCAGCATTGTGGCTACTGCTGCTGAGTTATCCCCAGCTTTTCTGCTTTTCTCTGGGGTGGGGTGGGATGGAGTTTTATCTGGGGTAGGGGATTTCTTCTTCTTCTTTTACTTCTTCTTCTTCTTCTTCTTCTTCTTCTTCCTCCTCCTCCTCCTCCTCCTCCTCTTCCTCTTCTTCCTCTTTCTCTTCCTCTCCTTCCTCTTCTCTTCTGCTTCTTCTCTCCTTCTCCTCTTCTTCCCCCCTCATCCTACTTCTTCCTCTATTCCATCTCAAAAAGAGTAAGAATATGGCTGAACAACTGGAAAAATTGTGAGTGGAAATGGAGGAACCTGAGAAACAACATCAACAAAGAATGAACAGGAAAATCAAAAGGATCACTCCACTCACTCATTCCTGAAAGGGTTTCAGAATTGTAACTGGAAAAATTGCAGGTAGAGATGGAAGTGCTTGGGAAGCAACTTGCACTGGTAAAGAGATAAATAAAGGTTCAGACCCAGTGTCTGAGATTGGGAGTTTCCAAGGAGGAAATCTGGAACAAACTGTCCTTGAAGGCAGAACACAGCTCTGCTCAGTGTCTTCAGTTTTCCACCCCTGGTCAGGGTGGAAAGCCAGGTGTGTGTCTAGGAGAAGAGGAGTAGGCCAAGGCCATGCAGGATAACAGGTTAAATGAAAACTGAAACAGTCCCTTTCAAGAGAAAAGGGTTAATCTTGAACCAGTTGCACCATTAAAGAGGGGTGAGGTGGCTGGGACTACAAAATCGCCATCAATTATTCCAGTAATTGTACACACAGCACATGCCTGCTAATGGTGTAGATCATGATTATGACAAAATAGGGTGGCATCCTACAGAAATTAAATATCTAAGGCATTTTAAAGGGGCTATGATTTCCTACTGGATATACTCATCTTATGTAAAACAAATTTTAAGTTACTGGGCTATCCAAAATAGAATTATTCTCCAACACTGGAAGGGGCTTGTAGTAGCTGTGCTACAGGCTGGTCAGTGGTTATAGTAGTTAACATTGTGTAGGGAAGAGGCCATGAATATTGAACAGAGAAATAGAGCAAGGAGAATTAATATTGTCAAAATTGGTTGTTGGATGAGGAGCAGTACTGTGATCTACAAGAGCAGATTCAATTTGATGACACCATTATACAGCAATGCTGTTTAGTGCCTTTAAGAGCTTGGGATAAAGTTGAGGAGCCCAGGAAAAGTTCTGCCTCATTTACGAAGATTATATAAAGCTCTGGAGAAGCCTTTTCTGACCTTTTGCAAAGATTAATTTCAGCTCTGAACAAAGCATATACCATTATGCAAGGCAGGTGCTGATAGAGACTCTTGCCTTTGACAATGCTAATACCCAATGTAAAAGAGTCATTAGATTGTTAAAGGCACAGACAGTGCCAACCAATACATGCAAAGGGACACAGCTGATGTTGGTTCTCACAATTATCATGTTAATATCATAGGACAAGCTATTGCTAAGGGTCTCCAATATCAAAATATCCAGTGCTTCAACAGTGGAAAATTTGATCATTTGCAGAGAAACTGTGACTAAGGCACACTAAAGGTCTCAGATTTCAAAATGTCTGGGGGGTTATCTGTGAGAAACTCTACTGCTGCAGCGGTGAACAATCTGTTTCCAGGGGCAATAGATTTTCAAATATCAAACAGAAAGAATGACTAGGTTTCCCAGGATGTACAGGCATTGTGGCAAGGAATAGCATTGGACCAATGAGTGTAGGTCCAAGAGAGATCTCCAAAGCAATTTATGACCATTAGGAAATGAAATGTAGAACCTGGCAGCTCAAAGCCCTAAAGCAAAAAAAAAAAAAAAAAAAGAGCAGTTTCTATCTTGTCGGCCAGAAAATAAGAAGCAGGCGAAAAAACCTGCAACTAAGTATTGCCGATCTCATGCATGCTACTGTAGGCAGTGCTGCCAACAGATAAACCTCTTACCCTATCCCCCAAAATTCAACGTTATAAAGCAATCACTGGAGTTTATGGTCCTTTGCCCTCAGGGACAGTAGGGATGATCTTGGGAAGAAGTAGATTGACCTCCCAAGAATTCATTGTGCATCCTGGCATTCTAGATGGGAATTTCTAAGGAGAAATTAAAATTATGTCCAATGGAGGTGGGAAGAGAGAGAGAGAGAGAGAGAGAGAGAGAGAGAGATTGATTAATGCAGAAGATAGGATTGCTAAATTGCTGTTGTTTCCCTACATTAAAGGCAAAGCTGCCCAGTAGAAAAAACAAGGGCTTTGGAAGTACTGAAAAAGGTGTTTTCTGGCAAACAGTGGTTAATGATCAGAGGTCAAAATAAAATTGCAAGTAAATTGTGTCGAAATAGAAGGTTTGAAGGATACAGAAGCTGGTGTGACTATCATTTCCTTCCCCCAAAAAAATTTGGAATTCAGAATGGCCACTTCAAAGGTTCACACACAATATCTAAGAACTGCAAAATTATCTCAGAAAAAATAAAATATCTGGTGTGTTAAATGTGTGGGACTGGAAGGTCAAACAGGAAAGTTAATAATTTATGTGTCTGAGATAGCCATACATTTATGGGGAAATGATCTTTTACAACAGTGGAGTACTCAAATTAATATTCCTGTAATCCCAGACACAGCCCAAGGTGAAATTAGGAGTGAAATGTAGATGCTCCTGGGGAAGATATTGATATATGTCATCAAAAACAATCCCAGACTGTGTCAATTGTTCAAACACAAGAAATCCCAGGAATTAAGTTTCCAAATTTATAAGCAGGGGCCACTGCTGAAATATCAATGACCTTATCTGTAAATGGGCAACTGCTTTAAGTTCTTAAAAGGATGATTCTAGCCAGTCTCCATCTGTGGGCTCCATAGCCAATTAGCGCCAGGAGAAACTACCCTCCCAGGAGCTTGGAAAAGCCGGGAGTGGGGCCAAGGCAAACACCACTGCTCGCCAGGAACTGCCCCGAACCTGCAGGACTCAGGGACTGAGGTAGGCGGGCATAGGAACCCTCTGGTTCCCATCTGTGGCAGGAGACCTCTGCCTGGGCCACTAGAGTCCCACAGCCAAGCAGCTCTGCAAGAAAATTATTCTCCCAGGCTCTCAGGACACAGAGACCTAGGAGGAAAAGTAAGGGATGGGAACCTTCCAGTTTCTATCTGTGGCAGGAGACCTGTGCCTGGGCAACCAGGGTTACATAGACAAGCAGTGCTAGGAGAAAGTCACCCTCCCAAGAGGATGGAAAAGCCGTTGAGTGGGGATAAGACAAGCACCACTGCTCACTGGGACCTGGAGACCTCAGCCTGGGCACAGGGCTCCAGGAAAGAGCTGGTAGCCCAGGAGTGCTGACACACCTTCAAGCATAGGCAAAACCACCACTTCCGTTCAAACTCACTGGATCAAAAGGGACCCTTGCAGAGCCATCAGGACATAGGAACCAAGGGCAGCTGGGGACAAGATCCTCCTGGTTTCTGTTTGCACCCCAGATATGACCCTTTGCCACAGCACTCCAAACCCAAACACCTCTCAGAGAGAGCTGGTCTTCAAGGAGTATTGATACAGAGGCCTGCAGGAGGGACAAGCCATAGCCAGACAGAGTAAGATCAGCTAATATCAGAGTTAACAAGATGGCAAAAGGCAAGGGCAAGAACCTAAGGAACAGAAACCAAGGCCACTTGGCATCATCAGAACCCAGCTCTCCCACCACAGCAAGCCCTGAATCCCCCAACATGCCAGAAAAACAAGACTCAGATTTAAAATCAGTTCTCATGATGATGATAGAAGACTTTAAGAACAAAATTAACACCCCTAAAGAAACACAAGAGAACAGAGGTAAAGAACTAGAAGCCCTTAAAGAGGAAACACAGAAATCCATTAAAGAATTACAGGAAAATACAATCAAACAGACAAAGGAAATGAACAAAACTATCCAGGAGCTAAAATAGA
>CM052702.1:91163253-91531383 GCA_028551405.1 Uromys caudimaculatus
CGAATTGATCCATTCCTATCTCCCTGTACAAAGCTCAAGTCCAAGTGGATCAAGGACCTCCCCATAAAACCAGATACACTGAATCTAATAGAAGAGAAAGTGGGGAAAACTCTAGAACACCTGGGTACGGGGGAAAAGCTCCTGAACAGAAAACCAGTGAAGTATGCTCTAAGATCAAGAATAGACAGACGGTTCCTCATGAAATTGCAAAGCTTCTGTAAGGCAAAGGACACTATCAATAGGACAAAACGGCAACCAACAGATTGGGAAAAGATCTTTACCAATCCTATGTCCAATAGAGGGCTAATATCCAATATATACAAAGAACTCAAGAAGTTAGACTCCAAAAAACCAAATAACCCCATCAAAAAATGGGGAACAGAGCTAAAGAGAGAATTCTCAACTGAGGAAATTCATAGGGCCGAGAAGCACCTAAAAAATGCTCAACATCCTTAGCCATCAGGGAAATGCAAATCAAAACAGCTCTGAGATTCCACCTCACACCAGTCAGAATGGCTAAGATCAAAAACTCAGGTGACAGCAGATGCTGGCGAGGATGTGGAGAAAGAGAAACACTCCTCCATTGTTGGTGGGATTGCAAGCTGGTACAACCACTCTGGAAATCAGTTTGGCGGACCCTCAGAAAAATGGACATAATACTACCTGAGGACCCAGCTATACCTCTCCTGGGCATATACCCAGAAGACGCTCCAACATGTAATAAAGACACATGCTCCACTATGTTCATAGCAGCCATATTTATAATACTCAGAAGCTGGAAACAACCCAGATGTCCCTCATCAGAGGAATGGATACAGAAAATGTGGTACATCTACTCAGTGGAGTACTACTCAGCTATTAAAAACAGTGACTTAATGAAATTTGCGGGCAAATGGATGGAACTTGAAAATATCATCCTGAGCAAGTTACAAAAGTCACAAAAGAATGAACATGGTATGTACTCACTGATAAGTGGATATTAGCCCAAAAGTTCAGAATGCCCAAGTTTCACTTTACAGTAACCACTGGACTGAGAGTGAGGTCCCAGATGGAGGAGTTGGAGAAAGGACTGAAGGAGATGAGGGAGTTTGCAGCCCCATGGAGGGAGCAACAGTGTCAATTGGCCTGACCCCCTCCCCGATTGTCCTGGAGTTTGGACCACCAACCAAAAAATACACATGGAGGAACCCATGGTTCGGACCACATATGTAGCAGAGGATGGCCTCATTGGCCATCAGGGAGAGGAGAGGCTCTTGGGCCTGAGGATGTTAAAGGCCCCAGTAAAGGAGAATGTCAAGGTGGGAATAAGGGAATGGGTGGGCGGGTGGGTGGGAGGTGGAATCCCCTCATAGTGGCGGGGAGGGGGAGGGGATGGGGGCTTCCAAAGAGGAGACCTAGAAAAGGGGAAATATTGGAAATGTAAATAAAGTATCAAAAAAATTAATTAATTAATTTTTTAAAAGTTATTAAAACCTAGACAAAAAAAAAAGGCTGATTCTATAATTAGACATTTACTGGAAGTAATGGATATCATGGGATACCTGTACAAATTAAGACTGACAACAGCTCTGCATATGTCTCCAGCAGAATGAAGCAATTCTTTGCATATTATAACATAAAGCACATTACAGTGTACCACACAATCACACAGGGCAGACTGTCATAGAAAGATATAATCACACTTTAAAAGAGATGCTAATAAAACAAAAAGGAATAATTAAAAACCCTCAGAGATAGACTAAATAGAGCCTTGTTAACTCTGAATTTTCTGAATGCTAATGAGAAAGAAACAGCAGCCAAGAGATGCTGGATTATAGAAAAAAAAGACTGTGGGATTAAATCAGCCTATATATTTAAGAATGTGTTAACATCAGAATGGAAGCCTGCACAAGTTTTGCATTGGAGACCTGGATTTGTTTCTATAGAAAATGAGGATTTATGGATGCAACAAAATTGATAAAGATTAGAATTGAGCAGTTAATATCTCCTGAAAACCTTGGCCACTGATTTGAAAAGTGTTTGGTAGGTTCATTGAAAATGCCTCTGTTTATAATTTTTTACTAAACACAGCACAATTAATGACTTACAACAGAAAGGGGAAATGTAGTGAGAATTTTGGTTTCTTTAAGCACAGAAATGTTATAGTAGTATTATTTTTCCTTAATCCCAGGTGTGGGATATGAAGCTCCTTCAGATTGTCCACATCAGCAGAGTATGGTTTGCCTCATACTCTAGCAGAGGTATGGTTTTGACACCTGCAGGTAGTTTTTGCAAGTGTACGATGTTTGGAATTCTGGGGACTCTTGAAATGGGATACAAATGCCAAACCCCTGAGAGGGGCAGTGGAAGCTGCTGCTGCTGCTGCTGCTGCTGCTGCTGCT
The DNA here is from genome assembly GCA_028551405.1 of Uromys caudimaculatus. Lineage (NCBI taxonomy): Eukaryota > Metazoa > Chordata > Mammalia > Rodentia > Muridae > Uromys > Uromys caudimaculatus. The sequence goes on from CM052702.1 coordinate 91,165,635, forward strand.
GCTGCTGCTGCTGCTGCTGCTGCTGCTGCTGCTGGTTGCTGGCTGGAGATATCCTGATGGTGAAGATCAACATTGTCCCCACAAAACTAGAAACCCCAATCAACGGGAAGTAGTCTATAGACTTCAATACCCCCTTTCCCCTCTAGCTTTCTTTCTCTTCTACCTAGTGTTGGTTATTGGGAGGGATAAGGGTGGAGAAGTGTGAAAGAAGGGAATGCCTAAAGTAGCCAAATATCTGGCTATATTTTTGGTCAGTTTTGAGCTGATTTTCATTGAATGCAAGAAAGATTCCTTCAATGATGGCAATATTAGAATTTGTTCCCAAAGTTTGATAGGTTCAGGTATAGATATCAAATTCTCCCAAACCCAGTGATGAAGTTATGCACGGACTGTCATAATGGGCCATTCTGCAATGTGCGTGATGCCACCCAGAAGATCACAACTAATTAGCAACCAAAGAAGCAGAAAAACAAAAAAGAACTTAAAACGAAGTCCCCACAGCCAGAAGTTCCCAGAGAGGACATTCAGCCACATCTCTTCCCTCTAGGATGAGAGTGACCTGGCACATTCCTCAAAGCTACACAGAGGAGACCAGCAGGATTTTCAGCTGTCTCTCTTTATTCCCATCATGCCCACAGAGCAGTGATTGTTGACTGACACGGCACACCCATGCCAGCTACCCCAAACCTATCATGAGCACAGGAAAGAAGGGAGCAAGTTCTCACAGAGCAAGTGAGTGAGGACTAAAGGTTCACATCAAGCTATAAAAAGATACAGGTTATTTGTCCTAAATTCGTGCATTGACAAACTTCAATAGAAACATAAATCTAAAAATGTGTAAAGGTGTTTTTTATATGACTGAATTAAACAAGACTGCAAAGAGAAAAGACATGTTTTCTTTGTGTTTTAAGTTTTTCTTGTATTTTTTGAGATTGTAGTATAATTACATCATTTCCCAATTCCCTTTCCTCCCTTCAAACTCTCCCATATACCCATATTTTTCAAATTCAAGACTATTTTTCTCATTAATGATAAGATGATAGTATCTCATTATAATTGTGAATGTGTGTTATACAATTGGTGGTTGATATTCCGGGTGTACTAAAGACATAATTAATAAAAATGCTATAACCTAACTCTGCAAAGTTTCCCTTTATTTCCTGATTTTCAGCAAATCTTTTTGAAATTCATGGCTTTTGATTTGATTTAGAATTTCATACGAGATGAGTGTCGGGAGTGGTGGAAGTCCTAAATGAATGAAGTCCTTAGTGAATGTGTGCTATTGATATGTGCATGTCCATGTCAAGAACTAGCCTCAGAGCCATGATAAAATGGCAAAAGCCCCCCCCCCCCCCACATACACACTTGCAGGGTGAAGCTCAGAAGCGTGGCTACGGCTTCCTCTTGCCCATGTTTGGATGTTGATAACGTATGGAAAGAATGTGCACCATAGCTTCCTCCTACTGGATGTGTAAGGCCCACGGACTCTCCCTATAGACGGTTCTCCCACCGAGCTCACATGGACATCCCTCCTTGTTCTTGTTCACCTGTATGCAGTAATGTCGCCTCTCTGCTCAACTGTACGTAACAAACGTGCTGAACTTCTAGAATCTTACAGTTTCTCCATCAGGGAGCCCAGCCCACCAAATCCCAGCTTTTCTGTGTTCCTGTGTGTGCTGCCATTTCTTCATTCACTTGTCACACCTAGCCAGGTAAACCCCTGGAAACCACACAAGTCCTTGGCACCTCAATATTCTTTACCTCCTTTCCCCCACCTGACTCTTCCTATGTCCCCCGTACATACTCACTTCTCAAACCCATGACCTCTTCTTCCTTAATTGTTGTTGTTGTTGTTGTTGTTGTTGTTGTTGTTTGGTGGTGGTGGTGGTGCTGCTGCTGCTGCTCTGTGTGTGTGTGTGTGTGTGTGTGTGTGTGTGTGTGTGTGTGTGTGTGTACGTGTGTATATATAACTACAGCCTATTGAGCCCATTTAGTGTTGCTCATATCTGCATTTGTTAAGGGCTGATTGCTATCAAATATGGCCTCTCCCTAAAGGAGACAGGCTTGTCCTCTCTCGGCATTCATCAGTTGCCTTCGGATCTTCATCTGAGAATGAGGCCTGTGGAGTTCCCCATTCACACTGGCATGTCAACTGATGTTGTTATTTCAGTCTTGTGTAAGGAACAATATTTTTGAGATTTCATAGGGCGGCTTCCCTGTTATGTATAAAATACTCTATCTCTCAGTAGATATCCTGTTCCCCTAACTCTTAAAATCTTTCTGCCCCCTTCTTCTGCAATGTTCCCTGAGCCTTAGGTAAAGGGGTTATATTGTAGTTGTATCCATTGGTTTGGGCACCTGGTCAATGGTTCTCTGCATTTTGTACAGTTGTAGATTTCTATAACTTATTCAATGACTTATTCAATAGTAATACAGAATTACTCAGTGTTCCTGAGTCATTGTATCCCTTAAGTTCCTATTAATGATAGAAAATTATTCTTCAGTGTCAGACACAATTAAAATAATAAATACAAATTACAAAATCAAGATTACATTTCAAAAGCTTTGTATATATTATATATAATATTCAAAAGATGTAACAAAATTGTGTGATATAACACAATAATATAATAGTATTTCCACCAAAATAAAACACCCTACAAACCAGTTTGATTTCATTGTACAAATTATCACTTGTTTATATTGATCTATATGGTAAAGGAAAAAGATTGGTATCATTGTTCATATATAAATTACTTAAACCTATGCCCCAACTTGATAAGAATATGAATTTTTGACTGTGGCATATATGACATAAACTGATGGATATTTCATATCAAGTTATAAATAAAAAGCAATGAAAGGATTCGTCACCCTACAAAACAATTCTTCATTGGTCAGAAATCTACTTTATTGGAGCCTTCTGAAAAGGAAAGACTTGATAAGTTAATTAACCTGCTTCTGTTTTTACCTAAGGGCTCCTATTGTCCTAATGTTCCCCACATTCTGAAGTGGAGACTATCTCTGATGTTGCAATTAGACAACCCATAAAGCTTTAATGCATGTGTGTGAATATACTCAGTAAGGGAAATTTTTTTTAAAAAGGGTTTCTTTGAGGTCTGGAAGGAGTTAATGAGAAAAGATGCTGAGTTGCTTTTCTAGTTGCACCTATTGCTGTGACAAAGCCCTGTGACCAAGAGCAAATTAAGAGAGGAAAGTATTTGGTTGTTGTTGCTGCTGCTGTCTGTTGTTGTTGTTGTTGTTGTTGTTGAGACATACACTTCCAAGTCACAGACCGTAAATAAGGAAAGAGAGCAGATTTTAAACTTGAACTTAAGGTAAAAAACCATGGAGGAAAACCACCTTACTGGCTTCCTGGCACACCTGTGTTTAACTAGCTTTCTTATGCAGCCCAGGACTACCTGTCTGCCTAGGGCAATGGTTCTCTACCTGTGGGTCATGACCCATTTGGGGGATGAACAACTCTTTCATAAGGGTCACCTAAGACTGTGAGAAAGCACAGATATTTATATTAGGACTCATAACAGTAGCAAAATCACATTTATAAAGTAGCAAAAGAAAATATTTTTTAGTCGGGGGTTACCACAACATGAGGAACTGTATTAAATAAAGAGTCAAAGCATTAGGAAGGTTGAGAACCACTGGCCTAAGGGATGGTTCCCTCCACAATGGGTTGGGTCCTCCTACATCAACTGATAATCAAGATAACCCCCCACAGACGTGCTTCTACCAGTCCATCTTCTGCAATCCCTCAATTGAGACTTCCTTCTCGGGTGATTCTAGCCTTCACGTTGATAGGTAAAGCTAACTAGGACAGTCGCATATGCAATGCTAGAACCTGATTGACAGAAGCACCCATGAAATACATGGTTCTCCATCCAGTACAAGACCTTGAGTAAAATGTAAAACTACATCTGCTCATAGTAGCCTAGAGCCCCTGGATGGGCCATGCTGAGTAAGGTACTTTGTTATGACAAGGACAGCAAGAAGGTCTCCAGCAGCATATGGGGAAGGAAAGTTAATGTTTTGCAAATAGGAGTGGGGAACATTTTCATTCTCATTATTTAAGAGATGTAGGATGGTGGCATTAGCAAGATAGTGGAATCAGAAGCACCAAATCTCATTGACGTCATAGAAAGGGTGACTGTAATATGACACAGGTGAGTGGGAAATGCTGTCATGAGAACCCCAGAAATCAACTGGGAAATTTCAATACCCTGAAGTTCAAAGCCAAGAATAGTCACGCTGAGAATGGTAAGCCAAGTGCAAAGATCCATCCTTAATCTTAGCTACTTAGGAAGCTGAGGTAGGAAGAGCACAAATTCAAGACCAGCCTGAATAATACTGGTCAATCTGGAAAGAATAAGGGAACTAGGAAGAGAGGGAGAGGGATAAAAGAGGTGGTAGATAGAGAAGATGTAGGAAAAGAAGTCATTCCATTTCAAACGTCCCCTTTTCCGGAGCTAAGCCCCTACAACTCTGAGTGCGAAAGTCCAATTATCAGCTTCTTCCTTGTGAGGTAAAGAAAAAAGTAGGATTTTCTCTCCAGGAACTAATTTCTTTCTCACACACTTCACAGTGTTCATGCCTAGGGGCTGCAGAGAACAAAAGTGAGTTCCACAGCTCTTGTCAGTGCCAGAGAGTTTGTAATGCTACAAACAGAAACTGGCACAGCCTGCCCCCTAGGGAGTAAGAGCACTGCTTGTGGCTTTGGGAGTGGAAGGGATGAATGGAACAAACATGTGTCAGAAAAATCCCAGCTCTTCAGGGAGTTTGAAAGAGACAGGTTCCTGGTGGTCCCAGGTCACAGGGAAAGGCACATAGTTTAGCACTTTAGAACTTGTAATACTATAGATAGACACTAGAGGGAGGAAGAGATTACAAACTGACGACTAATCCAGCAAAATTCTGCCGGGAGGATTACTCATAAAAGCATAGAAAAATGTATCCCTAGAAAAACTTGACAGGGTTCTGGAATCTTCACCTCAAATGGTTGTGGAAGTCTTTCCTTGTACGAAGCTGAACTACAAAGATATAGAGGCAGGTGTATTTCAAATGTACAACCCAATACAAAGTACAAGGCACACACATAAAAACCTGAGAAAACATGGCACAGCCATAGGAACAAAAGAAATTTCCAAAGCCTAACTTCAGGTAATGGAGTTAAGTGAAGTACCAAATTAAGAATTCAAAATATCCATGTTATATTCAATCAACTCACAAGAACATAATGAATAGAATGACAGTATCAACTCTCATAATTTTTTTAAGATAACCAAACAGTGATTTTAAAGCTAAAGAACACACAATAGAATTGAAAATTCATAAGGGTAGTAACTTCATTCACAAGATGGAATCAGCAGTCACAAAGACATTATCCAATCAGAAGCATAATAAAAATGAATACAAAAAGAGAAAAAATCCTACAGAAATTAGAGGCCATCATAAAGTAGAGTGGCTAGGAAAGAAAGAGAAGGGTGCTTGCTAGAGAGTTTGTTGGGCTCTTAGTTCAATTCCTAGTGCTAAAACCAGGAGAGAGAGAGAGAGAGAGAGAGAGAGAGAGAGAGAGAGAGAGAGAGAGAGAGAGAGAACGGAAAGGAGGTGGATAATAAAAGACTGAGTGAATAAATAATGCCCAAGCCTGTGGGGAAGAATGGACGTCCAGATGTCCAAAGGACACTAGCTGTGATAAATCAAAAGAAGCACATACTGAGAAATTATATTCACATTGTCAAAAATCAAAGATAGGGGATTCTGTAGGCACAGAGATAAAAGTGACTCGTCACATACAAGGAAGGCTTGGTAAGAAAATCAAGGGATTTCTTGTTGCAACCTCACCGGGCAGAGGGAAGCACAATGATATTTTCAAGTGCTAAAGAAAAACAATGTCAATCAAGAATACTACATATGGCTATAGTCTCTTCAGAAATAAAGCAGAAATACCTTCCCAGATAAATAAGAGCTGAGGGAGTTCATCACCACTGCATTTATGAAAATAAGAAATGCTAAAGATAATTTTAATTGAATGTAAAGGATGATAGAGAGTCCCATAAAAGCATTGAGGGTAGAAAGCTCAATGGCAAAGGAAAATGCATAGTCAAGAAAATACATAAACGAGTGAAATACCATAATGGCAATGTAAAATTGATTTCATCTATGGTGCAGACATAAATGAAGAATACAGCTTTAAAAATGTAATCTATGACATTAAGGACACCATGTAGGGTGAGGGTGTGGCCCAGTGTCAGAACATTTACTGATTATACATATGGTCTGCTCGTTCACAAAATAATGCAGGAATAAAATAAAACATAAAATTTGCATTTACTGTTGAAAATAAGCTGCAGTCACCTTAAAAATATATGCTATAAATATAGGTCATGCTACACAAACCCTGTGGTAAACACAAAGACAATACCTTTAGATTATGTACAGAGAAAAACAAGAAGATGCAAACTATCCACTGCAAAATATGACAGCAAAACACGGAGAGGAAAAGAAATACCTCAAAAACTGTAAGACAGACAGAAAGCAACTGCTAAAATGGTAGTCCTAAGCTCTTCTCTGTAATAAATTGTTTTGAATACATCGATTAAAGCCCCTGGTCATAGAAATAGAACATCTGAATGGATTTTGAAAAAATAAGATCCAACCACAAGTGATACACTTTAGATTTAAAGACATGCATAGGCTAAAAGCAAAATATAAATGATGCATCTTGCAAACAATAATGAAAAGAGAACAAACAGGTTGCTCTACCCATATCAGAAAAATATACTTTAAATTTGAAAATGTCATGAAAAACAATATATATATACATATATATATGTATGTATATATATATGTGTGTATATATATATGTATATATGTGTATGTGTATATATATATATATATATATATATATATATATATATATACAGTGAATTCACCAGAATTTGTACTCAGAACATCCAAATGTATAAAGCAAACATTGATAGAACCGGGGAAATACAAAGTAACACAATAACAATAGGAGATCATCATATCCCACTCTTAATAACAGATAGGCCATTCAGACAGCAGCCAGTAAGTAAATAGTAAATTGAAAACAACAAGAAGAACAGACAAAGGAAGCTCACATATAAAGACCATGGTGCCTGCTGCCTCAGAATGCCTCTCCTCAAGTGCAACAGGACGCTCTATAGTATAAATGGAATGTTAGGGCACACAAAGGTCCTAACCAATTACGTAAGGTCTAAGTCACAGCACACATCACTTCCAATCACAGGAAATGAAAGTTAAAAAAAATCAGAGAAACTGTTAAATGTGTGAAAATCAAATAACTTACTCTTGTATAGTCAATGGGCCAAAGAATAAATTAAATGATAAATTTAAAATATTTTGAGACTGGTGAGAATGAAACACAAAGCCCTAAGCTTACATAATTCAACATGTGTGTATAGGAAGCAATGCTATGAGCTTAAAAATGTAATGCTAACTTTGTCTTAATATTTTATTTGCCATGATTAAAAACAAACTTAAAACTTGTTAGATGAGAAATAAATAGCACCTATACCTCCCCCAAATATTAATTATCTACATATAGACAGTCAAGAACAAGGCTTCCTAAACTTGACACTCACAACTACTTTGCACCTGGAAAGTTTTTACATGACTATTGATATATAGCTCTAGAAAATAGGTGTATGTTCGTTGATTACATACTACAAAAATATTTAAGGCAATTATCTGCTATACATATAATTTTACAATATATTAAAAACTAAATCAGGTTTGCCTACTAATAACATGCACACACTTGTTAATGTTCACATAAGGACTGATTATTTGATATTGCAGGACACAGAACATCTTGAATGTTTGTCCAAATGTTCAATATTTATTATTTATTTATTTATTTATTTATTTATTTATTTATTTATTTATTTATTTTTGGTACTTTATTTACAATTCCAATGTTTCCCCTTTTCTGAGTCTCCTCTTTGGAAACCCCCTATCCCCTCCCCCTCCCTGCCTTTGTGAGGGAATTCCTCCTCCCACCTACCCGCCCACCCATCCCCATATTCCCACCTTGACATTCCCCTTTACTGGGACCTCTAGCACCCTCAGGCCCAAGGTCCTCTCCTCTCTCCCTGATGGCCATCGAGGTCATCCTCTGCCACGTATGTAGTCCGAAAAATGGGTCAATAGATGTGTATTCTTTGGTTGGTGGTCCGAACTCCAGGACGACGGTGGGGGTGGGGGGGGGTTCAGGCCCATTGACTCTCTTGCTCCCTCCATGGGGCTACAAGTACCCTCAGCTCCTTCAGACCTTTCTCCAACTCCTCCATCTGGAATTTCACTCTCAGTCCAGCGGTTACTGTTAAGTGAAACTTGGGCATTCTGAACTTTTGGGCTAATATCCGCTTATCAGTGAGTACATACCATGTTCATTCTTTTGTGACTTTTGTAACTCGCTCAGGATGATATTTTCAAGTTCCATCCATTTGCCTGCAAATTTCATTAAGTCATTGTTTTTTATAGCTCCATCAATATTTATTTTTATGATCATCAATTCTGAGAACACCGTTCTTCATAAATACCTAGTATAAAATGCAGGAGTATGTTTAGATCCATTTCAGAAATTATGAAAAATTCTTCCCTATACAGAAAAGAAAATTCATTGAATGTTTTTCTATGTATTTTATATGTTTTAATTATGACACTTTCTCCTTCTGTTTTCTCCCTCTAGCTACTTCCAAGTTGCCACAACTCTCAAACTGATAGCCTCTTCTTGTGCCATTATTATTGCTACATGTATTTATGCACAAATATATAAATACAGCCCTCTGAGTCCATTCTGTTGTTTGTGTATGTAAAGTTTCACTGATACAATTTGTATTGGAGAGCTAATTAGAGAGCTCATCCCTGGTAGAGGGTAACTCTCCTAGTCCCAGCAGGCATCGGTTGCCCTATCCACGGATGTGAACCCGTGAGGTTTCTTTTTCCTCGTGTCTACGTGAGGTCAACACGTCTCCTGATACTGCCATTGTTCCGAGTTTGCTCATGCAGGCGTTTCTAGGAAAGACTGTTTCACAGCCAACTTCCGGGTGTTCCATTCTTACAGCCTTCCCATCCTCACTTCTGTGGGGTTTGCAGAGCCATAAATGCAGGAGCTGTGATGTAGACATAACCACTGGACGCTGCCCAGGATCTGTTGATGTCTGCATTGTGTCCAGCTGTGGATTTCTGTGAGGATCTCCGTTTTCTGTAAAGAAAAGTGTTCTGATAAAGAGTGATAGACTTATCTATGGGGTTAAAGATAAGATTTAGATTGCAGTCAGAAATTAGGCTGGTCTGATAAAGTGGTGGTAGCAGAGTCTCTTCTAAGATCTATGATCATACTAGCCATTGAAAGTGGGCTAGGTTTCTAGTACCAAGCATGGTATCCCCCCTGTCGAACAGGCTTAAGTGAAATTAGACAGTCATTGGTTACCACCAACATGTGAGTGCCACTTACCACACCTTTATGGATATCTTACCATGATGGTCATTGCCATGGTTGAAAGGCGTCACAACTGGGTAGGACTATTAATTGCCTTTATGTCTTGTCATCTTGCAAAGTATTTTCTGGTAACCTGGAAGTTAGGAAAGAGGCGTTCAGATCAGATCCAGATCAAATACTTTTGAGCATTGTGTACTAACCGTGCAGTATAGGGGTGCAGCCTAGGAGCTTAGTGTCAATCTCTGAGAGGTAACCAAGGGCAACACTATATTGTTTTGAGAGTCTCCTGGTTTACCCTGATCAGTCATTCAAACGGAGAAGCCCCATGCCTAGCCCTGGGGTTTTATTAGTCTATGTTTCTTACAGAGAGCACTGTCAGCCACCGTGGAGTAACTTCTAAGGTGTACACATACATGCATACCAGTGTGTGTGTGTGTGTGCGTGTGTGTGTGTGTGTGTGTGTGTGTGCGCGCGTGCGCACGTGCATGTGTGGTTTTTAAGTAAATATATAATAATAAAAATCCTTGGTGTTATTTCTCTCTCCTCCTCTTCCTCCTCCTCCTTCTGTGTTGATCTCTTCATGAACCCCAAGCAACCCTCCCCATTTTTCTATTTCCTGCTCATATCACCTACATCCTGCTACCCCCCCTCTCAAGTCCCCCTCCCCTGCTATGGCCCCTTTATAATTTCCTGGCTTCTGTGCTTACTCCATGTTATATACTCACATCTGAAAATTCGGAGCTAGGAACGGCATAAAAGAAAGAGTACACAACACTTGTCCTTCTGAGTCTGGGTACCTCTCTCAGTATAATCGTTTCTAGGTCTATTTACCTAGCAAAGGTAGCTAATGAACCCATTGAATGATATCTTTTAAAGAAATTCAACTTAGCAGCTCAAACAGCAATTTTTAAAATCAAATCATCTAAAGCAATGGAATACAAAGATACTTTAACTTGATCTTGAATGCGGAGAACTGGATGTCTTTTTTTTTTTTTTTTTTTTTAAACCCCACGATTAAAACATTGTCTCTAGAAAAGCAGAAAATGTTGTATGAACAGCACAAACATTATAATTTATAATATACACTAGTCTCAAATCTAATCCAGGTGTTTCAGACTGCATTAGCACAGCATGACAGCAAGCAACAGGGTAAAGTTTGCCTGTGCTCTCAAAACCAAGGCTGTGGTGAAGTCACATAATGCAGCACAGGCCAGTACTGCTTGAACACCTCGAATTTACTACATACCTAGCTTTGAATTTGTTTTTGGTTGTTGCATACTCAGAAACCTTCCACTGAGCTGGAGAGAAGACTCAGCAATTAAGGCTAGGCTCACAACCAAAGACTTGACAACCTGTTTACTGTTGCCAGCTATCATGACCCCCACCCCCAAACACTCACTAAGTTATACAGTTTCACATGGGCTCATAACTCCTAGAATAAGAAGCTATGTCCTGGTCATCTAACCCAGTGGCTCGGAAACAGTGAGATCATTCTTCATTTATCAGATTCCTGTAAACCCAATATGGAAATGAAAGAGCTGCTTCTGTTGAGTTGAGATGTTTAGGAGGTTTCCAGATGACAGGCAGTACATGTTAAGCTCCAGGTCCCCAGGAACGCCTGGTCTAATCAGAGATCACTTGGGTCTGGGGACAAATATATCCTCATGCTGAAGTACCCAAGAGAGTTATAGCATGACCCTGACTCTTCACATTCTCATTTAGCCTTCTGTGCCTAACTCAGAAGATGCCCAGCTAACTCAGAAGATGCCCAGCTAACCATCAAGGCATCAGAGACAAGAAGACCAGGTGCTGACGGGTTATGGAAGAAGGCTTAAAACTAATCACCAGTCAGTACACATTTCCAGCTTCAGTCATCTCTAACATCTATTTGTTTCTGTTATAGAAACAACAGCCTTTCATTAAAAGAACTTTTGAATTACATAAGAGCAGAAGAGAAAAAATTATAATTCCTTCAGTTATGTACACAACCATTAACATGTGAATGTTTTCTGTCTTTTAATGAATAGATTGCTGGATTTTTGCTGAACTGTGTTCATTCTGTGTTCAATTTTGCATCCTGCTTTTTTCACACTGTTACGGCATAAGCATTTCCCATTTGTAAACAACATTTTCTTTCATGGCTTCACAATATGCTTTGATGTGGTTGTACTGCATGGAATGTTTTTTTTCTAATTTCTCACCACTTTGAATAATGTTCAAAAGGATGTGTATATACAGTAGTGGAACCACCTTTTTGATGATGTACCAGAAGAAAAAATGTAAAGTCAAAGATTTCTAAGCATTTTCACACATCCCGTCAAATCACTTTCATACTTTATTTATGATGCTTAAAAATTCTAGAAATAAAGATAAAAGTATTTACCATTATTTCTCTGAGGTCTAGGGGCTGACAGCTAGTAAGTATGTAAGTATTTTGTTATATTCTTTCCACATCATTTGAATGAATATGTGTGTGTGTGTGTGTGTGTGTGTGTGTCAGATTTGCTCTTTTATAATCATTTGTGAAGATAATTCTATATCAAAAATTCAGTAGCTGGGAAGATGATTTGACTCAATGAGCAAATTAATTTTCACACAATCATGAAGACCTGAGTTCAGATCTCCAGGACCCACATCAAAACCCAGAATAGTGGCTTCTGCCTGTAATCCCAGTACTATCTAGAGTGACAGAAATTCGGCAAATTCCAGGGGCTCACTAACCAGCCAGAAACAGTAAGCTCCAGATATTTTTATATTAACCTTGAAAGGCACCTGTTTTGGACAACTAGAAAGCCAAGAAATGCCCAATACTACTCTCCTTCTTCTATCTATTCCTGCCCCCTGAGGTTTGTGAGAGAGATTCTCTGGGTTGGTTATGTTAAAAGTGGGGGTGGATGCCTCCTTTTGATACTTGGGAAATGAGCAGAGTGGGGTCATCTGTTGCAGGAATGAGTAATCCAGGAGACATCTCCAGTACTGGAAGGTCCTGTGACATAACATCCAGACACTCCCCCAGATGACAGTGCCCTTCCAGACTCTCCCTCTCTGATCCTTTGCTTGCTGTCTAGCCGGAAAGTTTTTCCTTCTAGAGCAGTAGTTCTCAATGTTCCTAATGCTGTGACCCTTTAACCTTTAACCTTTAATCATGTTGTGGTGACCCCCAACCATAAAATTATTTTTGTTGCTACTTTATAACTGTAGCTTTATTACCATTATGAATCATAATGTAAACATTTGTGGAGATAGAGAATTACCAAAAGGGTCATGGCCCACAGGTTGAGAAGCCCTGCCCTAGAAAAAACAAGCTCTCAATGAATACAACATCCCAACCCCTTTCTTCAGTTTGGGATAACTCTGTAAGGACTTCCCAGCTTCCAGGTTCTCTGCAGGATTGATTGGACTTTACTATAACCAACTAATTTCTTACAACTACCACAGTAAACACACACAAGTGCTTCCAAAAGTCTCACTGTTTGCTTCCTAGGCTAGAGCGCCATCCCTGCCAATAACTTGCTCCATGAGTCAAATGGACATCATTGCTGGGCCTCACTTTCCTAACATGCAAACTAAGAGGCTTGGTCTTGTCTATCCACAGCTTCTTACTTTAAATGGATTTATGGGATCTCTGATTTTTTTTTTAAAAAAGAAAAATCATTTTTATAAAATTCATTGACCAGGAACCAAAGCATTCTTTAGAGTCCTGGTTATTTGTGAGTCCATATGACTCTACAGGCATAGGTCTGTGGTGTAACCCAGATCCACCCCAAGGAAGACTAGACAGTAACCACAGAAAACTCTTCTCTCACAGAGAAGGAGGGTTCAGCTGCAAGATATTGGCTACTGTGTCCCTGGGATGGTATCTGCATGAGGAGCATACCCCAGGGCCATCCACACCCACAAAGGTCGTATGACAGCCTCTTATTCACAAAGGAGATACATAAGGAGCTCTAGGATCCCAAGAATAATTAAAGGAAACAGAAATCAGGCTGAATGCCTACTAAGTGTGTGCCCAGTATTCTTGTTCTTTTGTGTAGTTTCAGTTAATCGTCACAGCGCTCCCTGTAAGTTGGCCAACACCATCCCTATTTTACAGATGAAGCCACTATGAAGGATAAGTGACAGCACAGAATCACATGTATGTATGTACAAGAGCCAAGGCTACATTCCTGGTTTTACCCAACTGCAAAGTACATGCCTGCTCCTGTGCCCGCTTCCTCAGTGAGAGCTAGTGTGCACCTGGAGGGCAAGCCACTGTCTTTCCCTTTGGAATCCTGAGCACCTGGCAGGGTGTCAATCACCTGTGATTAAATACACATTTATGGCATTAATTACTTAAGATCTCAACTTCGCACAGTGGCGTTTCCATTGTGTTATCATACGATCAGCCTTCTTACATCCCCTTCAAACTTCTCTTAAAATTCTCAGCCTTCAGAGGAAACCAAATACAGGAAAAATGGTTCATCTCTCCTAAATTACACAGTGAGTTCAATCCTTTCCTGTTTTCAAGATCACTCACCTGTCCTGGTAAGCTAAGGTCTCACTGATTGCTGCTAAACTCAATATGCTTTGGAAAGATGGTTTAAACACCTTCTTCTTAACATATCCATAAAAACCATTCTAAGGATATTGGATTATTCTGTGGAACTCAAAGAGTCCAATATATGTACTGCTGCCTCCCAGGTTACCACCGCATTAATAAAGCCTGCTTTATAAACCTCATGAAGGCTATAATTAAATTTATATGCAGCCTTTCTCACAAGTTTAACAAAAGATGGTGGTTGTGTGTGTATGTTCTGTGAGAGAGAGAGAGAGAGAGAGAGAGAGAGAGAGTGTGTGTGTGTGTGTGTGTGTGTGTGTGTGTTTTAAAATCCTGTTCCATAAAGATTATGGCTCCCCCGCTGTTTGGAAAAGATCATCTCACTTGTAACACTAATAACTTGAGCAGGGGAGAAGCTGGCCTGGTGAAAGGAATGCACTTCACTGCACATCTTGGCTCAGCTAGAAATCGGAAACAGATGGTTCTTGCGGCTGCTTTCCCACTCGAGCCCGCTCACTGCCAGCCTGTGGTCTTCAGTGGGCTGCTGCTGGCAGTCTGTGACTTGAACATAGTAGGACGTGGCAAAAGAAATCAAATCTTTTCCAATGAGCAGCAAGTTATAATGAAATTTGACAGATATGACATTCTATACCTAACATCTAGTTAGAATATATTAACCTTTTAGTTTTCTTAAGCGCCTTGCAGAGAAGTTGTGAATATACGTATTAGAAGCTTGTGTTGCCTGTGTTCTCTCTCTCTCTCTCTCTCTCTCTCTCTCTCTCTCTCTCTCTCTCCCTCTCCCTCTCTCTCTCTCTTTTCCTTTTTAACAAGGGGCAGAGGGTTTAGCCCAATCTCGGGTGGCAGCTGGCTAACAGAAAATGCAGAGAGAGATTAAAAGTCAAGGAACTTCTAAATAGAAACGAGGTGTGAGAGCTGCCACTAAGGAGGAAATTAATTCTTTGCAGGACATGGTGGGTGAGTTCCTACTGAAAAAAAAAAGCATCAATATTTTTCTTAAGGACAAAATCTACATGTTTGCATGCAAAACACATAGGCAAAAATATGACTAGTTTCAGAGTATATCATTCAAATGGAATGGGGCTGTCTGGACCCCTTATTTTCTTCAATACTGCTGTTTCCTGTTTGTGAATTTTCTTCTGCCACACTGCAAAGTGGCCTGGGACACTAGGATACCTAGAAATGATATATACTTGTGCAGATAGCTTTATCACTTTTGCTGAAAGGAAGGAAAGAAGGGAGAGAGGAAGGAAGGGAGGGAGGGAGGGAAAAGGAAGAAAGGAGGGAACAAAGAAGGAAGGAAGGAAAGAAGGAAGGAAGGATGGAAAGAAAGAAGGATGGAAAGAAAGGAAGGAAGGAAGGAAGGAAGGAAGGAAGGAAGGAAGGAAGGAAGGAAGGAAAGAAAGAAAGAAGGAAAGAAGGAAAGAAGGAAAGAAAGAAAGACAGAAAGACAGAAAGAAAGAAAGAAAGAAAGAAAGAAAGAAAGAAAGAAAGAAAGAAAGAAAGAAAGAAAGAAAGAAAGAAAGACACACCACCACCACCATCCCAGTCCCATAAAAGGGGGCTGGGTGTTTTTTCTGACTGCAGGAGAACTGAACTCCTGACCTTTCTATGGTGGCTCTTCTGCCTCCATACCTGTGAATGAGACCACACTCACTTGAGTTCAGCAAGGTACTGCAGTGTGCTGAGCTCTATTTAGGGATTTTTCCACCTGACTAAAGTTAGAGGAAAGACCTAGGCATTAATAGTACATAATCTCTCTTCAATACAGAACTCTCTTTTCCGTTTTTAATCTTAGATGTCCATTTGCCCTACACTGAGCTCTGCAGCCTTGGCAACAGGGCACCTTTATAATTTCAGGGTTTCAGAGGCTATAGTGATTCAAGCCAGTGTGTGTGTGTGTGTGTGTGTGTGTGTGTGTGTGTGTGTGTGTGTGTGTGTGTGTGTGTGTGTTTAAGCCCAATGTCTATATGTAGAAAAAGAAATACAATATATCTACTTTCTTGGAATAGGAAAAGCACGGGTGGGAGAGATTTTAGTCAGGCAGATGTAGGCTGAATCTTTCCTAATTTTATTTTTAAAATAGAATTCTGTTTGTAGTTTAGATCGCCTTTTACACGCAAGTCTCTTGCTTACACCTCGTAGGATCGCAGGTGTGCACCAACACACCAGGATGGTCTTTGATCTTGGTTAACATGAAGCTTTTGATAAGACTTTTACCTCTTAGACTCAGACCTGATAAATGAAGAGAATATGAACCTTCTAGGACTGTTACACACATTTCACATGCATCACCTAAAAGCATATTAGAAGGTGCCTGGCAAAGAGCAGGTGCTAAACTTTGTAAGTGACCTCAGAGGTAATACTAGGGGTAAAAGAGCCAGACTGAACTCCTACGCTTTATCCTCATTCTATTCCAATTCAGGAACCCTAAATAGGACACATTACTTCCCAGCATCTGTTTCTGATCATAAAGTGAGGTTAATAACAAGTCTACCTCATAGGAACCTACCTGGAAAAAAACTACTTAAGGCTCTTGGAACATCGCCTGGCTCAGAGGAAACACTGGATAAACGTTAGCTGTTATTACATGCTGCGTTCAAATCACGTGCTCTTGTCGAGTTTCACATTTCCAAGGGTCCTGGAAACAAAGCTTAAAAGGAGAGGGAAATGCATTTAATTGCTGGCACTACAGAAATGCTATTTAATGGATGGATGGATGGATGGATAAAAGACATATGTTCATCAAAGACAGGTGGTAATACAGCCCGTCTATCTGAAGTAGACACGGAAGGATGATAAAGATAAAACAGGCTACAGGGAGTCAAAGAGCTGCAGATCCCTGCAGAGGGGAGCTCTGACCCAGACCATGAACGACAGAGGAATCTGTAGGACCGTGAGCAGGTGGGCAGACCTCTGTGTCTTCTTAACATGGTGACCTAACCACCAGGCGGACTTCCTACTATTCCCAAAGCCCTTGTAAGAAAGGAAGACACAGTCCTGCCTCAGGAATTTCAATGTGTAGATGGGAAGACAGGCTGAAATACATGATTTTAAGAGTAGATACTAGTATCCGAGCTGTGTTGGACCAAGGCTCAGCCTCACAGCACGGGACCAAAGGATGAGAAAACGGTATTTCTCAAGAGAGGAGCAGCATGAAATAAACAGAACAGTGATGTCAGCACAGCACTTGTCACATAGTAGGAAGGGTGCACTAGAGGCATAGTTTTGTATACGACTACACATATACACACACACATGCATAGACACACCTACAAACATTACTTTCTTTGTTTTCCTGATTAGTGTAGGCCACAGAAAACCAGAGAGATTAATTAAACTGGAGAGGGCACACAGTCAGTCCCTCAGAGCAGGGTATGAGACTTCAGAAGCAATACTTTCAACCATTCTACTACCAAAGCCTCTGAAAACCATTACTATGCCATTACACACTGCCCGTTAGAGGCACAGAAGCAGAACTTCCCATCGGTGTGGTGCTGTACACCTGTTGGCAGCAGTCTTGAAGGCCTGTTTCCCAGCGCCCTGGAGGAAAGACCCACCTACAAATCCTGTGCTCTGGGGATCTTGGTTTGTTTGTTTGTTCTCCATAACACAAATAGTTTCAGTTGGGCACTCTGTGATGACCAGAACAAAGTTAGGAAGCCACTGCACTTGGCCTAAAGCTTCTTCTGATGGTCCCTTTCCTTCCTAGTGCCTCTCCTTATCACCTGGCCCTTATTCTGTCTCCTGACTGAACAACCAGGGGATCCCACTTCTTATAATACAGACTCAAGGAAAGAAAACTTAGGAGCCCAGACATGCTTCCCAATGGGAATGCTGCCTTCGCCCCAGATCCCCTCCCTCACGTGCATGGGGAAGTGTTCAAATGACTAGAGTTAAATTCAAACCATGTAGCCGCTTTCTGCTATTTTTTTTTCCTGACTGAAGGCAAACCATTTAGATGTTTGTTTCCAAAAAGGCATCTGCCAGCAATCAAAGAGGGGAAAATGCATAAGGCAGTGCAATTGTTTGGAGTAGCGTTTCCTGGATCATGTTAAATGCTTGAATTGTTCCCCATTATGCTCACCAAATAATTTTATTTCCCACAATAATTGCAATATTTAACGTGTTTTATTTAATCTTGTTTTAAGGCTATTAACAACAGGGCCACACCGTGAAAAGACTGCTATCTGACGAAGGGAAGCTTCCAACAGGCTTGTAGTCCACAATGATAATGTTAAATGTATCTAATTGTTCTAGATTTAAAACTGTTATCCAAAAGCATCTAACATTTCTTTGTTCAAGACTACTGTGTTATCTACCACAAAGTCCTCTCAGGTTTTCCATCATTCACAAAATGAAATCTGGATGCCCATTTAGGTGGTGCCCCATTCATTCATAAATAAAGGGCAAGCACAGGACATTGGGAGTCCTGGAAATGCAGTGCTTCAGAGGGCAAACGCCTCCAACCTCAGAGCTTTCTGACAGACACACTTAGACATGGAAACGCTTCAGCCTCACAAGTATGTGTGTCTATGGACGCTCAGGCAGGAGAAGAACCTGGATAAGACACAGGGGGACGGGGCCTAAGGAGGGGAATGGGTACAAGGGGAGGTGGATTCAAAGAGTGCTGCCTCCTTTTCCTATTCCTCGGAGGGGCAGGTAGGGTCAAGCTCTTATTTCACATTATACATAGAGTTTACAAATTCTTTCCTTGTCTTTCTCCAGATGGTCATTTTCATAACGCCGCGGTTGCACAAGGCTGTGAGGGATCTGGTGGGGAAAGTTGGGGTGCGTTTCTAAAAGGAGCATGTGTCCCTCAGGGGACACACTTGCTGTGCTATCACAGGTTCCTTAGACTTGAGACGAAGGGCACACAAACACGAAGAACCTCCAAAAGATCAAGAGTAATCCTCCTAGCCCCATGTTATTAGAATATTACAATGTGGGGGACAAAAAAGAGGGGAAATGCTCGATTTATTGTATCTTCATCCCGAAATGCAGCCTGGGAGCCATGCTTGAAATGAGAAAACACCTCTGGCTCTAAAAGACTAAAAATTACTTTACTGAAATTATTTTGGTCAGAAAGAGCTAGCTGCTGCATTACCATAATGCTAAATAATTAAATGATGATGATAACGATGACTATAACAACAACAACAGCAACCCCTATTACTATTAAGGAGTGGTCCATAAATAAAAAGCAAAAAGCCACCAAAGTTGCAACTTAAAGACCTGAACCAAAGCCACCAACGCATAATTAGATTGAAATATGCCTAGGAAAAATTCATTAGCTAGTTGGACCATTAAAACCACAACTCTTCAATGATCACAATTGATCCCTGCAAGAAATAGTAATCAATTCTCCCATGCCCTGAGGTACCCACATGGAGGCCTCTGGGTACAGAACTGTAGAACATCACCAGTGTAAACTTGGGGACTCCATGGTTGCTCATCTTCAAAACAGAACTCAGGAATGGTTTTCAGTGTAGTTCTTACACAGGTGTTATCTGCAGCTCCAGCCCAGTTCAGGTCTCAGGAATGGCAGCTACCAAACACAAGTGACCAAATACAAGAAATTCTGGTCACTTCCTGTTCCCATTAGTCTTCAATAAGTGACTTGAATTCAGTAGCTGTCTAGAGTTTTTCCCACTTAAAAAAATTAATTTTTTCTAGGATTTCTTATAGATAGGTACATGTTATTGTGGCTTTTTTTTCAGGGCAAAAAAAAAAATTGCTTAACTTAAAATTCCTACTAATAAGATGGCTAGGTTACAGTACAGAAATGAGAGTTACATTTTCCTGATTGAGGAGACTCAAATATCAAATTTAACCTGAATTGTGTAAAAATGAATTGATAATGACTACTTACTTTATTTATAAAGATTGAAGATGTCCAGAATTCATTTTAACAGCATCAAAAAATATAGCTATATAGCCTAGTGTTGGCTAGAACACATACCGCACCAGCAACGTAGTAATTTACTCCCATGAAAACACAACGAAACACAGTGCCAACTGAACCAGAAAGCAAGGGACTCCGAGGCTGGCATCCTGTATTTAGGTTCTTTCATAACCAAATTAACTAATGAATTAATTAAAAATTAAAAAAACACAACAACAACAACCAAAACCACAAACAAAGTATAGAAGGAGAAATATCTTTCCCCTGGAATTTTTTCTCCTTGGAAAACCTGTTCGGTTATTCCAAGATTTAGTTTTAGACTCTTTGCTTTGCTTCCAAGGGAGATGTGTAACACAGCAAAACCTAACCAACAAACACTTTCTAAACTGCGCAGCTCACAATCTTGAGGAGAGTGGCTGGGAAAAACAGATACTGAATCAGACTTAAAGCTTGAGATGGGGGGAGGGAGAAATGCCCCAAACGTTGCATGATAGTCTCTAAGCAGTTCCATCTGTCAGGCAGAAATGTTAGGCTAATAGCCTGTGGCGATCTCCCTCCGCAGTCCACTACCTGCCTTTGTCCTATTAAATCTCTTTATTCTCCTTAAAAAAAAAAAAAAAAAAAAAAAAAAAAAAAAAGCAAGGGGGGGGGGTTGGAAGGAAAGGAAAAACCTTGCAGACCAAAATCATCTGAGTGATGAAGCCCTAATTTTAACCACCTCCCTTTGATGTGTAGCAGTGGGCTCTTGTTTTAAAGAGAGAGAAGGGAAGACAGTTCTAGCAGCAGACTCTTCATCTCTACTTCACCTTGCCACTGGGTCTGGGAGAGATTGGTTCATTGTCAAGGAGATTTTTTTTTACCCATGATTCCATATGGTATGGACCGGACTACATGTTGCCCCACATGCCACTGCAAATGTTTTCTCAATTAGGTGTCTTATCTCCCGTGAGTTAGCATCAGATGAAGCTTGCTGACAGCGTAATGGCAGGAAAAGCTTCCGACGGCTCCATCAAATGGCAGCTTTGCTACGACATCTCGGCCAGAACTTGGTGGATGGTGAGTTGGCAGCCGGGACTGCCTTTTTTTTCCTCCTCCCCCCCTTTTCTACTTTCCCTCCCTCTTTGACAAAATGTCCCAGACCTCACATTCATCAAACTCACATTTGATTTTTTACACTCTTCAGTGAGGCTGCCTCACACTGCTTCCTCTTGCCACCCTCCCTCTCTCTGCCCCTCTGCAACTGGAGTTCCCAGTGATGCTTGCCCTTGTTTTCCATGGGACGGTATTTGGTGATTTTTTTTATATTAAAAATATTTTTAAGACTGTCAAAAGTTTTAAGGTGGAATTCTGTATTTTAGCTATGGATGTCTGCAGATTAAAAGAGAGAGAGAGAGAGAGCGGTCTGTCCTGCCCCTTGGGTTTGTGTCCTCTGTCTAGCTTCACACCCTCTTCACTTTTGATTTTTGAGAACTATGGGATGCATGGTTCTCCTTGGCTGTGAAATTTTACTAGGGGTGCATATCAAGCCCTGGGACTGGTGCATGCAAGCCCTGCCTATGAGAATCCTTTCATGCCCCAGTAGTTGGAATGCCTCAAGTCACCTGTGAGAGTACTCTAAGGCTCCATTCCTCATCTTCCTCAGGGGACCACAGCTCTGACATCTAACTTTTCTGTGTCTGTTTATGGCAGAGCAGACCTTCCATCTCTTAGAACCACCGACTTTGAGTGGAACAGACCCACACACCCTTTCTTTCCATTACTCTGGGTACAACAAAGTTTCAGAAGCTCCTAACTTGTAGCTGCAGAATGAGTTAACTCACATGTCATGGTCAACCAGGCCAGACAACCTTTGACTTCTGGGATCTATAAGAGCCGTAGTGAAGTAGGAGTATGTACAATAGCTCATTGTCACAGGAGACGCTCGTCCTGTGAGGAAGAGAGTCCCAGAATCATTGCTGTCCTCGTTAGGGTGGTGTCCGTTAAGGATTAATTCGTTAGCACCGCATTCCTAGTTTTCCGTAATTATTATTCTTACAGCAAGCGTGAATTCTTCCAGGGAGTGGGAAAAAAAAGTTTGCAGCCAGGACAATGAATGTATTATCCGTTCCTAACTGGACCGTGAACTTCAGCTCATTTCACATAGATATCAGTTTAAGAAAAGGAGAGTGTGTGTGGTGTTGAAGGGGAGCCTGGTGAATGGAATTACAAAACGGGGCATGTTTCACTGTGCGATCTACAGAAAAAGTACTCTCCCTTCCTGGACAAATGGTGCTATCATTTTGGCAAGACGTAGGAATTCGGAAGACTGAGACTATTAAAAGTGAGCTACTGCAGGATTCTATTCGGCTGCTGCCTGGGATTCAGTCTGTCCATTCCAAGGACTTGAGTAAAAGTAGTTGTGGGTATGTGTGTACTTGTATATTTTCTCTCGTAATTTCTTAACTAGATGTCAGGAACTTTACCAGGGCTTACAGAACAATATTACAGAGCGCTTCTGGCTGACGAGACTCACAATCCTCTATCTCTTACGACGCTGAGCTCATAGTCAAGGCATTTATTCTCCCATTAGCCTTTCTGCCAGCAAGAACAAGGTTTGCTTCTATGAGATGGTCATATTGCTTCGATTCACACAGCTTGTTAAGCACTACAAATGAATTTACTGATTAGATTGGCAATTATTTTCTATGCTAAGTTGTAAGCTTGAAAAGAAAAAGAAAAAGAAAACTGTCCTGATGCCTGCTCTCTGGAAAAACATTCTTTTGCCTTACTGTACTTCAGGAGGTCCTAGATTTTATAGACTTTCACTTTTAATGGTAAATTGTGTCATCTTTTTTATTTCTTGAAAATATCATCAAATGCTTCTCTCTCTCCTCTCTCTCTCCTCCCCTTATTTGGAAAACTGTAATTTCTTTTCTGTAAAGTTTACTTGGAAGTTGTTCTTCATCTAAAATTATTTTACAAATGTCTTACCGCGGGGGATATAATGTATAAAAGTGGTGGGAACACTTAGCAATGCATTTGACTACAGATAAACAATGCAGAAAGCTCCCACGATGCTGTTTAGGCTGCATACTGAAAAGAAGTTTCTCGGGACTTCAGTGCCTCTTGATATTTGCTTTGAATAAGGGTGAGAAATCTGCAGGCTCTTAGAGAAGTTGTAGGAAATACCATGAGGAATAAATCAAAATTTTAGTTCCCTTCAGGGCAATTGTACACCATAGAATTTTAGACCTACCAGTTACAAATAATTCTGATGTAAAATTTCCAGTTTTTGGTGGCAAACTAAGGAAAAGCTTTGATGAAGGGTGAAGCAACTAATGAAAAAAATACAAATTCTATATTTCATTTTTTTTAATTCTCTTTCCCTGAATAGTCCTTGCTCCTTTCCCCTCAAGAGCACCACCTTACTAACCCAAACAGTTTTTCCAAAGTAAAAAAAGAAAGAAAGAAGAAAAGAAAACTGCTGGTTGACATGGTTCCTTAAGCAAAAGACAGTTCAGGATCTGAATTTCACATTAAAGGCAAATAAAGCTTTAAAATTACCTCCTGTGTCATCTGGCTGCTCAGACTCCGGGCTCATAGTGGGAACCTCCGGCTTGGCCCTCCCAGCATACAAAGGCAACTCAGTGAATGCCCCCTCCGCCCATGGAGACTCAGCCTCAGCTGCCAGCTCCGGGATATGCAATTTTGCTTTTTAATGAATCGTAAACAATTTGTATGGCAAATGAGTTTGTTTGGTTTTAGTTTGGGGGCATGTGCTGAGCCAGGTTGTACAGGGTCATCACCTATTCCAGGATTTAGGTGCAAATAGGTGGAGCTCTGGGTCACTTTTTATTTTATTTTTTCCTAAATAATAAAGACACACTAGGATGAAAGAAACCAGTCAATAAAAGATTAAGAATAACGATCTCTCTCCCCTTCCTTTTCCTCCCTTCCCCCCATAACTGCCCTGGCTTACAGTGGAGTTCTGTGCCCTTTCTAATAACTAACTGGAAATCATTTGCATGAAGTAACCATCATTTCCCTGTGGTGTAAGTTTTAGCTTCGTCTTTAAAGGACTACTTCCTCTTATGAAACAGCTATTTTATGATGAAAAATACTGACAAGGGACATCTCTAGCCATCCCTTCTTAGGATTTAAAGTTAACACTTTCCTGAAGGATATTAGATATAAGAAATTAGAAATGTAGTTTTTATATAAAAATGATACAAAAAAAAAAAAGTACATGGGACACCCCAAGCGTCTAATGAAAACTTTTATTCAAAGCCACCAAGTTGTAAACAACTGAGAGGTTGACAGGCAACTGGGTTCAAGCATGCACATTCTAACAGTAATTACCTTTGGCACGGCCACTTATGAGAAATCTTTTGATATCTGAGCCACTTCTCTAATGCTTTAATCATGTAAATCAAGAAATAGATATTGCGTATCAACTTCATCTCGCTGTGTTGTGACATCTCCAGTTGAAACTTTCCGACAGAAAACTAAAGAGAGTACTCGCAAAATTTTTCTTCACTCCAAATGAATCCGAAATGCCTCAAATGCGCATGTATGCTCCAGAAGAGACTCTCAGCCGTTAAAACCCCTCCATCTCCCCATACAGCTTCCAAACGAAGGCAGAATAATTCTTCTCCTGGTCACACTAATTGAGCGACAAGAGTTGCTTATGGGAACATTTGCCTGTGAATTTCAAAATACATTTGTCTTTCTTCTATCATTCAAATTTAAGATTTATGATGACTAAAGCAAAAAAAAAAAAAAAAAAAAAAAAAAAAAAAGTTCTGGGTGATTCTGCAACTAAGTGTTATCCAGGCCAAATTCCTGACCCTTTATTTTTTGACAAATTTTTCTTTTTAGAAATTAACACATTAATTTTCAATCAATAATTGTTGTTTAATACAATTGTTTACAACACAAACTTGGTATGACTAGACCATGCTTGGGCAAGAAGGATCTAGTATGCCTTATGGTATAAATATCTGTTTTCTAAATATGCATGTAAAAGCATGTTTTTGTGAAATACTGCTTTATTCTGTTTACTAATTAGAAGCCATCACGTGCAGTCTACTTCCACAATGGCTGGCAGCTTCGTGTTCATGGAAACCTCTTGCCTGTGTTTGCATGAATTCATGTCGTGAGCCGAATTTCCCATTACAACGTTTAAATGTTAATTGTCAACTGGACAACTTTTCCAAATGACCATTTTCTGCATGTCTTTGAAGATGTTGCCTAACGAAGATTTTCCTTGGGATTGGCACTAGCCCTTTCAACATAATGACTGAAATAACTTGGAAATGGCTAAAATGGTAATAAATGCAAAGATTTAAAAGGAAGAGAACCAGGAAATAATACAGCCTACGATAGTCTCAGTACCTGGGCTATTTGTAGAAAAGTCCATGCAAACCCATTTATAGAATTTTACGCATTTGCATGCTCTTTTAAAATATTTTTATACAGCAAGTGGCTTGATCTGAGCTAATTATTAAATGAACAACTTTAAGTACAAGCCACCAGCGTAAATATGTGTAACCATGTCATGTCTAAGAATATCAACCAGCCAAAGATGTTTCTATGCCCTCAAAACATTCTTTTTCTCTCAGTTATAGATTCTAAGAAAAATCCAAATGAGGTAGGGTTGGCTTTTTTTTTTTCTTCCACATACATTAAGAATGTATCCTTATCATTTTCTTTGAGGTCAGCCCTGTACAACTGCTTTTCAAATACAATTCGCTGTTCTTAGAGAGAAGCAAATACATTAGACTGGTTCCTTTTTTTCTTCTTAAATCTAATTATGATCCAAATGTGCTTCATTCAGAAATGTGATTGGCTGCTTAAGCTAGCCTCTGCTCTTCTGCTATCGTTCTAAAAAATCTTGATTTCCTGTTGTTACGGTCATATTTCTCCTGTGAACTTTAGACAGTGAAATAAATGCTTTGTCCTTCCTTATTTTCTAGTTGAGTTTCCTTCACCTGTCCTGAATATTGTCAGGAGTGTTTCTAATTTAAAACCAAGAGAATCAGGGGCTGATTAGAAGACAGGAAATTGGAGGATTAAGCTGTCTGGTTACACTTCCTTTACTTATCAGCACTCAGTAACTCACTCTAGATTGCAAACTCAACGGGACAGTTTTTACAATTCATTGTTCTTTTTGGTGCTCACCTACATACAGCAAGGGTGTGTGGCAGCCTGTGCATGCCCACAAGCGTGCAAATGTGTCTGAGTGTTCCCGTGTGCACATGTGAGTATGGCGAGGAAAGAATCTGCAGCTGGGACTTATAAGTGGACACTTTTAAGTGGGGTAGTCCTGAGCCAAAGGAAGGTTTATAATGGAAGCATGAAAGTTCACAGAAAGACTGTCATCCGGGATAGTCCTGTGAAGTCGAGTAAAGAGTGGAATGCTACAGAGGAAAGGGCAGGAGGCGCTAATTTGGAAGTTAGAACTAGACCCTGGTAGCCCCTGTGCTGTTTCTCTCTCTCTGAGTTAGGCTCAGACATGCCAGCACTCATATCAAATACAGAAGTAACTCAAAACAAGTGAAGGAGTTAATCTAACAGGATTCCCAAGGCCACTTTGGGATCCCCTTGCCTCCAGACAAGAATGGGTTCTTTCTTCTTGTGACAGCAAGTCTGTGTGCTCCAGATGGGCGTATATTATGAGATAGATGCAAGTCAGGGAATGAGATGGTAGATCAGGACAAGAGTATAAAGGTTTGTCTTATGTCACCCAATCACCCCAAATTAATGACATAACACAAGGAAACTGATCTTACAGATTCTTACTGTGCCGTGTATATTTGCAGGCCTGCGGTCTAGAGGCCAAGCTGAAAATTCCCTCTTTTGACCTCATTCTACCCACTGCCTTGCCCTGAATAAGAATTGGCTGGTTTGATTTTAGAGAGTTCTTGGTGGCTGTGAAAGTTTTACCCACCTTATACTACAGAACACTAGAGGATGAAGTGAGTAAGAAAGTATGGTGTGACAAGAGCGTGTGGCTGGTTAACTGGTAAAGGGGGAGTTAACCCTCAAGAACTTATTCAGAGAGTCCACCATCCCCTCACATGTGTACCACTGACCAGGCCCAGAGATCAGCTGCTGTTTCTGTTCACAGGCAGAAAGGAGTCCCTCAGTACCTAGCTGAATATTTCACCCTCACAGGTAACACAGACTGATGTCTGTCTGGTAGATATATGCTTGGTGTTTAAATATTTTTTATTAAATCTCATCACCAATCTACTTTATACTAAAAGAAGCAAGGTTAACAAAGGCTACCCCTCACTCAAGACAATGCAATGCATAAGCTAAAGACAAGCTACCCAATCTATAGAGTCCACTTGTTTACTTTAGAGCTACTCGTCTTGGGTGAATTACTAATTAGACCTTAATACTACTCAAAACTTTAGATGATTGAGACCACCCATTTGTAGAGGCACAAGTCTGTTTTCTGTAGAGGTACAAAGTTTATAATTCGTCAAAAGGAAGAACAGGACAGCAGTCTTGTGACATCGACTCCTGGTAAGAAAGTGAGCCATCTTCCTGTTGTGTAACAGGAAGCTTCAAACTGGGCTACTAGACAAGCTAAGGAACTGTGAAAGATCTGCCAGGCCTGATGTATAAATCTCATCATTTAAAAAACATCCATTTGTGTGCTTAAGTTCTTGAAGAATGGCAGGAATATTTTTTTCTGTTATTTAATATCTATTTAGTAGATATTTCACTTACATTTTAATTGGGTTGTGCCACTTTTCAAAAAGCCATTTTTTTCACAGAAAAGCATTTATTCTTTCCTTTCATTCCCCTCTTCTTCCCCCCACTTCTCATAAGAACAAATTATAATGTAGAATATTGGTGCTGAAAGTTAGGGTTAGATAGTTTCCATTGCCACAAGACTTTCCCAACTAAAGGTTTACTCCAATCTAGTGTTTTCAATAAGAGAGGACACAGTGTAGGCTCTATATTTCTAGTGTCAATGATCTTACTACAAACACCTATTTTCCAGACAGCTCTTTTTTCCTTTTCCTTCCTTCCTTCCTTCCTTCTTTCTTTCTTTCTTTCTTTCTTTCTTTCTTTCTTTCTTTCTTTCTTTCTTTCTTTCTTTTTTTTGTACCATGTATTAGATAGAATTTTTTATTCCTTGCAATGCAGGATTTTTTTTATATGTGAGATCCTTGGTATACACATGCTGTGGCCAAGCTGGGCTGTTTTAAATGGATAAGAACAGGGAATAAGGATCAGGTCAAAGGTGGAGATGAATGATCCCAGGCAGAGCAGCCTGTTCAGAGTCATGGTGTATGGGGAAAGCCAGGACATCGAAGTGGAATCGGGCACTTGATAGAAGTAGCTGAACCACATTAAACTACATATCCCTACACAACTGGTATATAGACAAGCCTATACTAGCTAAGGGATGGTTACACTTAAATTCCCAGGACAGCCCTCTGCTGCTCACTCTCATAGTCCTCAACCACCTTTTCCACAGATGTGAATCTTTTACTCGTGCTAATGAAATGGCTTAGCAGCTGGATTTAATAAACCCCCTTCAAATGCTGAAAAGACAAACATTGTCAACTAAATAATTGATTTCATCCATTTATTTAAGAAGCAATTAAAATCAGCATACATTGTTCTGGCTTTCTCGTTTCAAGAAAATAGTGATCTCACTGCTCATTTTGTAACTGTGCGGGAAGCAACCTGTTAGCAGGTGTTACAGGCAGTACCCCCTCCTCATAAATAGTAAGGAATCATTGAAAGGCAAATTGCCCAACACTCAGGTCAAAGTCTACACAGTACTGCTGATAGGGTTTTTAAGAAAGGAAATATGAAAATAACTTAAATAATTATAGAAGGAGCTGCTATAACTTCTCAGTGAAAAGTCAAAAAATAAGCCTAAACACACAAAGTACCAAATGTAACTATTTCCTAACCAAGCATCTGGGCTAACGAATCCTGAGAGGGATCAGTGGGTCTGGGAGAGCTGGAAAGCAATATCTTTTTGCCACTAAACACAGTGCATGCAGCCCTTTAGTAACCACACAGAATATGTCTGCTACCTGAGATTTGTTGCTCTGGGTGCACACCATAGATCAGAAGACAGAATGAGATTCTAGCATCAGAGTTTTACTGGACAAAACAGCAAGCAACTAAAAGGCAAATACTCTGGGGAAAAGGTCCTAGTCCTGCAAACAACATTGCAGATTAAACCAATGGCATCTAGTCTTCTTCTCCAGCAGGTTGTTGTAGGTAGACTGTAGTCAGAAGACTGGCAAGTATCTCAAATAGGAAAGGGAGCCTTCAGGCAGGAAGGGCACTATGCAAATTATGCAGGCACCAGATATTGGAAGAAGTACATGGGAGGCAAGAAAAGTCTGGGTGTTGCAGACTGCCTGCCGAGCCCACTCCAGTCACTCCAATATGACCTTGTACTTCCAAAAGAATCTTGACATCCCCACTGGGATATGATGTCAAAACCCAGAGTACGGGAGTGGGGAACTCCTTAAGCATTCAGGTTAAACAACATGTCCATTTTTTTCCACCCAGCAAATTCCATCCTTCTTTCGATGCTCAATGGAAAGGAGCCTCCTTTGTGGAGTTTTCTCTGGTCTCAGAAGCAAAATGTATCACTCCCCCTTACAAATCCCAGGTACTCTTGCTCAGAGAATCCCATCAGTGGAAACCATGTTAGAGCATTTTGATTTGTTCTCTATGACTATGTTGTTTCTTTAGTATCAGAGTCTAGGCCTAGAGTTTCTTATTTCTAGTGTCTAGCTTGTGGCATGGACCTAAAAGAACCATAGTTCAGTAAAAGATATTGAAAATGTGTGGGCAGTAGGAGCCAATGAACCTCTGTGACTTCCAACAGAGAGAGAGAGAGAGAGAGAGAGAGAGAGAGAGAGAGAGAGAGAGAGAGAGATCTTCACCATATTTCTGTTTTACCACCAGCTTATCGGATCTCTCACTACCTTTGGCAGCTTCCTGTGTCTATAGGGTTCGCAACCACTTTGCACAAGGTGAGCTACAGCTCACAATATCTCTATAAGAGTGTCATTTGCATTTCCACTGTACCAGTGAGGAAATGGAGTCCTTGTTAAGATGAAGAAGCCAATAAGTTTGACAAAGTCCAAAGCTGTATCTGTCAGCCCTTCCTTGCAATGGTACCAATATGACCAGCACAATCACACTCTCAAGCAAGGTCAAAAGACAGTGGTCTGTGATCATATTATTCAATGAAGACATGTTTCATCCCATTTTACAGAGAATTCAGGAGCCCTAGGGACCAAAGTTCCTCTAAACTCAAACTCATCCCGAAGTCCAGGTTATAGTGACCCTTCTATGAAATAACCATTAGGTCAGAGAACAGGGCACTGTTCCAAGAAAATCAAGCAAGCTCTTCCTCCTTCTCTGACTGACAGATTTGCAAGAGATTTTTCTCTTTTGTTTTCTATTTTCTTTCTCCTTTTGTTGTTCTTTCATCATTTTGGAAATAAGCATATATTATTTACTTATAAAATGATATTCTGGTATAGAGAGATGGCTAGATGTTAAATTTACTTTCTTCACAAGCATGAGGACCTGGTCCTCAAGAAAGTAAATTTAATTAGGTACCCAGAAGTGACATAATATTCTAGATGTAGAAGCATGCACCTATAATCTTGGCACTATGAAATGAAAACAGGAGAATTCCTTTGGCTGGCTGTTCATTCAGTCTAGCCAAATCAGTGAACTATAAAGTTTGGTGAGAGACTGTGACTCAGAAATTAAGATGGACAGCAACTGAGAAAAACCCACAATATCAGCCTCCAGCCTCCACATGCATATATAAAATTCACACATACACATACCTGTGCCTCCCCTCCCCCCACAAATACACACAAACATGCATGTGTGAACACACACACAAATTGAGATTTAACAATATCATAATCCCTAAAAAAAAAAAATGTGCCTCATAGACTTCATAAGAACAGCAATAGTAACATCTGACAGTATGCATGAGCATCTAAGAGCTTGGAGTTAGAATATGATTAACTATGTTAAAGTCACAATGCCCAATTCTTTTATTACATCCTTCACCAACTTGTTTGTGTAAGGCTTCCCTTCTTAGACTGAGGCATGTAGTTCTTCCCATTCTTTAGTTAAGCAGCTGTCAAAAGCACAGACTTCAGATTCAAGCTGGCTCTGGGAAAAATGCATGACATGAAATGGACAGTGCCTAGAAACACTCTGAATGCATCTGCATCTTCAAAGTGGAGACACAGTCATCACTGTTGTGGGGTTTAATAGAACAGTGCATACTGCACAAGCCAAAAACCTGAGAGGTAATCTGACCCTTCCTCTTGTATATTCTGTCTATATAACTCAAGATAGAGCCCATTACATTTATTTCCTATGTAATTCCTAAATTCTCCATCCACCACTGTCTCCCGGTCTGAACTGCCATCTTGACTGGCCAACATTACCACAATAGCTTCCTCACTGGCCTTGGCACATCTATCTTTGCCTCCTGCAATTATTCTTCACATTGAAGGCTAAAGGATCTTTTCAAAAACGGGTCATCTGTCATCTCAATGGATTGCGAGAAAGAGCAAAACCCCTCAAGAGGCCTGCATGCTTTTGCCTCCCCAAGCCTGTCCGGGCCATTCTTCTCCCTGAAAGGCTTCATCCCTGAAACTGAACTGCTGTCAGTTCTTCAAACTCTCAGCACCTCAGATGCTGGACACATTCTTCTCCTTTCCCTAGAAAATGATTCTCTGTAGTTAGCATTCTAAATACCATTCTCAGTACACACACGTTTTCTTAGGATCCCCCACCCCCAACACACACACCAAAAAATCTATGTCAGAGAGCTCTGTGCTCTATGTCTGTGTTATGGGATCTCAGGGCACTGCAGACCTTGATACATACACAAATAGAGCACTGTTTACATTTGGAAATGTGTGATTGTTTAATGCCTTCTCCCCTCCATCAGACCATAAGCTCCATGGGAGACAAGATGTTGCTCATACATGTTTTCTTGCCTCCAGGAAAGTGTCTGGCATGATAGTAGGTAGTGGAGAGATGTTTATTGATCCAGTGAGCAAGTGGGTGGTAGAATGCACACGGATGTTAACTACTGTTACTATAAATAATATTTTCCACACAGAGAAATGTACTTATTTACAAGTGGACAAAGTCTTTCTTATATGTACTTAAAATTTGTTTCTAATAAAATAACAATTACAAACTCAAGGTAAGAGCCTGCATTTGAGACCTGGCTGTGTTAGAAGCACACCTTGACTGCCAGATTGCCCACACATGGCTGTTGAGGGTTCAGCAAGTTCATGATCTGATGTCATCAGCAAGGCATTTGGCAGATGATAAACATTTAGTAAGTGTTTGATTATTGCTATTTAAAAATATTAATAGTCCAAAATCTCCCTCCCATAATTTGTGTGGAGTTTGAAATCCCCCCCTCAAACTCTCTGGTTGTCCGTTACATCACCTGTGCAATGGTGGTGTTGGTCTCTCATTCTATAAAGTTCAGGCTAATTATCTAGCAGAAAAGCCTTCTTGAAAAATCGTGAAATTTCACAAACATAGGAAGCCACTATAGCAAACCCTAAAAACACAGGCTCCAAATAGATATATAAGAACAAAATCTTCACAGCCATTCTGGGCACTTTCTGACCCTCTACAGCTCTCCCTGATAGCCCAGTTCGAGGAATGAGAAGTCAATTCATTCTTTGAGCCAACAATAACATTGAGGGGTTGATAACTGAAAGAATCCACACAAGTGTGCACAGGGTCGAGTAGGATACTGATGGGGAGGAGATAAGAACCAGTGCAGCAGTCCCTTTTGCCATCACTCTGGAAGCACCAACTCAGGTTGATTGCTCATACATAAAGTTAGATCAGTTGTAGTACCTGCCTCATGGATAACAAGTTACGTGTGTAAGTCGTTAACAACATGCCTAGCATGTGTTTCTCATTTACTAAGGGCCAGCAGTCATTAAATTTGTAATTATTTTCACCAATGGTGTCAAGCACCATTATTGTATTAACTACTACATTTTAGTGTATCACAATTTAAGGGCCTGGGAAAGTAGCAAAGTGGTTCAAGAATATCTAACAAACTGATTCTCTCAAAATGATGGATTTGTATATGAAGACAAAAAGACATTGCTGTCCCAGTGTATTCAATTAATTTTCCCAATCAGTTTAGGCAACACTAAGTGCCTGTGGCTGAGACGCCACTTAGAAACCCAGAACTAATTAAAGAATACCAAGTTAACAAGAGCCTCATCTCATGATATGGAAATCATTGCTTGTGGTAAATGTTCATCCAAGCAAGTGTACTTTCTGCTCAATATACAAAACCTGATTCTCAAGCCACAGTTCAGGAAAAGACATGGGAGAATGCCATTGTAATCTACATGCATGCTGATGTGCAGGTACTCTCACTGTTCTGGGAATTGTCAAATGTCCACCTCAGCTCAACACCCTTAGCAATCCTCATAGGAAATCAGAAGCTCCTTGTTCCCTTGGAAGATGGAACCATGACTGCATACAAATTCCTCTCAAGTTATTGATCACCAACATGTTTAACAAACCTACTAACAGAAACAGCTTCTCATCTTCCAAAAAAAAACTGTATTAGGAAACAATGAAAGTATTTTAAATAACACTAAAATAATAATTGCAGATAACATGACGTACTCAAGCACATCCGTGGGTCATGCATTACAGGCTGCTTCGCTTGTCTGCTACGGTTCCAGTCCAGATCAGCCCATTTAGCAGATCAGGGGCTGAAGGACTATTTAGGCTGTTGAGATTGGCACAGAAGTAAAGGTGTTTGCTTGCAAGCCTGGTGATGCGATTCACTCCCCAAACCCAGATGGTTACAGGAAAGAACTGACTGTCAAGTTGTACTCTGACCTCCTCAAATGTGCAGCTCACACCACACATACATATAGGAATGCATACAAGCACACAATAAATAAGAAACTATCATTAGAACTACCATAAGCAGATAAAACTACCTTAAAAATAGTTAACTGACTGATCTTTGATTTGAACACTGGTCTAAAACCTGGCTGTCCATCCCAATTTAATGTACACTTTATGATAGCAATGCCTGCTGTTTAAGATTTGAGTGAGTTATTATTCATGCTTTTAATATTTTTCCAAGGGAGAATAGACACCCCCCCCAGAGCACAGTGAGACTCAGTATTTGAGGTCACAGAGCTCCAGACCTTCTGCACAGAACCATCGTTGGTTCTGCAGAGGCTGAGTCAATGAAAAGAACTGCATATCTCTAACTACATAGCCTCTCACTGAGACTTTATAAAGAAATCATTTTCAACCTTCCCTTATTTATGACATAGAGAATAGGGTTTCTTTAAAAAATAGTTCTGTGGATTGACTCAGTGATCACTCTGGAAATTCCACTAAGTCCATGTCTATAATACAGGATTAAAATGTGTAATAAATGATGCGTGACTATGATGCTCCAAAAACAAAATCTAATCCCCACCTGTCATAGCAGTTAGCTCTGTGTCACCCCATACAGTCTTTGTATGTGACTTATAGACACCCATTCCTCCTTCCCTCTAATATTCCTGTATTCACTCCGATAATGAACATACCACATATCAACTGTGTTGGGTAGGGGAGAAGCTATCATTGATTGTTACACTGTCTAGTAAAACTCATTCTGCTTAAATCCTAAAAGACAGGGAGGAGGTGAGTAAAGTCCAAGTGGGTTGGCAAGGTTAAAATTAGAGTTTTATGCATTCCATCAGCTCTGAATATTAGGCAGTTAGGCACCGAGTAAAGAAATCCTCTCATTGCAGGCCAGCAGAAGAACAGAAAGATGAACTGCATAGGTATCAGGTCAGGGCACCAGTTAGAAGCCATACAGGTCAGGGGAAAGTAGTTCACCAAGACTCACCAGGACACACCAGGACACACCAGGGCACGACAGGACCCACCAGGACCCACCAGGGCACGACAGAACACAACAGGACACACCAGGACACACCAGGGCACAACACAACAGGACACACCAGGGCACGACAGAACACAACAGGACACAATAGGACTCACCAGGACCCACCAGGGCACGACACAACAGGACACAACAGGACACACCAGGACCCACCAGGGCACAACACAACAGGACACACCAGGGCACGACAGAACACAACAGGACACACCAGGACCCACCAGGGCATGACAAGACACAGCAGGACACAACAGGACACACCAGGACACAACAGGACCCACCAGGGCACGACAGGACACACCAGGACACAACAGGACCCACCAGGGCACGACAAGACACAACAGGACCCACCAGGACACACCAGGACACAACAGGACACAACAGGACACAACAGGACACACCAGGGCACGACAGAACACAACAGGACACAACAGGACCCACCAGGGCACGACAAGACACAACAGGACCCACCAGGACACACCAGGACACACCAGGACACACTAGGACACAACAGGACACACCAGGACCCACCAGGGCACAACAGGACACAACAGGACACACCAGGACACACCAGGGCACGACAGGCCACAACAGGACACAACAGGACCCAGCAGGACACAGCAGGACACAACAGGACACAACAGGAGAGTGACTGGATTGTCAAATACCATGAACACACCATGTATAGGATCAGCAAATAATGGATCCAAATAACTCTCTGTGCACTTGAGAATGAGCAAGTAGAAGTAGAAAGGTAAGAAAAGCACTAAATGCTGTTGAGTGAGAATGAAGGGAAACTCAGAGGAGGAAAATATCTGAAAATCACAAAGTAAAGAAAACCATTAAAATAATATTTACATTTTTCTATAGTCTAAAATACCATTAGGAGGAAAAGACAGATAAATAGCTGGAAGGAAGCATTTTAAATGAGATTGCCAAGGGAAGTAGTGATTCAAACAACTAATATTGCATAACAGTCTGACTCTGCTGCTGTGGACAGACACCACATGTAAGCCTGGATGTGGTAATTCAGGAGTCCCATTATTGGTAACTTTCCCAAACAGATAAATTACACAAAGTAAACCACATCACGTGACAGAGAATAACACTGTCCCAGAAAGCAAGATCCAACTCAAGGACTGCAAAGGTGTTCCTATAACTGGAACAATTGGAGAGGAAGCAATAATCAAAGACATTAAAAGGGGTTAAAAGAAAGAGAGAGCACATGTAAGACATTAATATCCTGAGCCATGCTTCCTGTGTTTCGGGGGGAGAGCTAAACAGAGGTCCCACCTACACTCTGCCTTCACAGAGGAGAAGGCAGGGCAGCCAGAATGTTCAGGGAGAGAAGGAGCAAAATTTTACCATACATCTTATCTCATGTAGATGTTCTAAAATTCTATTTAATTACCAACCTTGATATTAAAATAAATAAAGATCAATGGCTAGAGTTTGGAAACTTCAAATAAAGTTGAACGGAGGACGTTCGTACTTCCCCATCACTAAAGAAGTTAAACTGCACACACTGTTCTGTGCGTATAAATCCTGACTACACAGCCATAAAAGAGAATCAAAAGAAAAATAAATTAAGTAGAACAGACTAACAGAAGTTAACAAAACAATGTGTACAACAATAAATGTAGGTGGTCTAAAAAAGATTCTCAGATGAATTTAAAATATTAAGACCTGATATTTGTCACCTCTGACATACTTAAACAAAAGTGTTTACATTAAAAATAAGAAGAAAACTGAATTATTAAATAGAATGAAATGAAAGGAGAAATAATCTCAGTTTCTGATGTTAGCAAACTTTAAGTCAGAAGCAACTAAATAAGGAAACTACACAAATGTATAATATTATCTGTCATTTATTTATAATAACCAATTAGAGAATGGCAAGATAAAAGTATAGTAGTAATTAATTCCCTCATACATTAATTAACCTAATATTAAATGATAGAAAATTCAGCAAAAAAAGAAGGAACTGACAAAAACCCAATTTACACCTGTGTAATTTTGTACAGACTTACCCAACTTTGATAGTTCAATTAAACAAAGATATGGCATGAGCCATTTGAATAAATATAATTAGAAATATTAAAATAACTAGATAGTATTGATCTCTATAAACAGAATATACCATCTTCTAGAACATTCACAAAAGTTTTATGAAAATGTACTATGTTTATAGTACACATACATTAAGCATATACACACAGTAAATTCTTAAAGTAAAGGTTTTATTGCTATCATGTCTGGCCACATGCAATAAAACTAGGAAACAATAACAGAGAATGGTCAATATCACAGCAGAGTTAGTTCCAAAATCACCAATGATGGGCAGATGCCCAAATTGCCATTTTTATTGAAAGCTGTCCTTGAGGTCCTGACCAACTCTGAGGCTATAAAACAGAGCACTCTGCATAACTATTGAAGGAAGTCTGCAGTATTGTTATCTTCAGATGAGATGATTAAATTCTTGAAAATCCCAAAAGAAAGAAATAGAAACTATTGTAACGATGGGTTGCTAAGGCGACAGCAAGCTCGACAAGAAACAGTGGCAGATAAAAGTCATGTTGGAAGCTGACTCTATGGCCAACAGTATCCAGAGCACAATGGATACTAAGTTCTCCCCGCAGAAAGTATGCATAACCTAAATAAATGACATAAAAGTCATTACTGGGTGTGGAGACTGAACACACTACACATACTGTAAACACGAGTTTTACCACCAATTCAAGCTGTAGGTTCAATACTGCTCACAACAAGCCCTCAATTGCTGAGCTGCTCATTGCTTTGTTAGAGGTGTGAAATTTACATAGTAGAGAATAAACTTTGTTCACTTCAAATTTTCATATAAATGTAAAAAATGAAGAATGTTATTTTCTTCATTAAAAGAAGTATCATTGAACTGGATTTCCAGGACAATACTATTACCAAGTAAAATGTGCTAGGTTCCTAGCAGCGAAAATCTTTTGTTCACAGAGTTGAGGGCCCCACAGAGGAACTCAGCAAACCCAGGCCTTAGAGGGAACCCAGGTTCCTCATGTAGCATGTTCAGCCACCTGCCAGAAGCAATTTCATGCTTTGGGGTTCAAATCATAAGATGGTCGTTGAAAATTAAAAATTTGTCACCAGTTTTCTGCGTACCTCTGTTCTGTCACAGCTACCCACCTGCCTGGAAGGGTTGCTTTGACACCACAGCCTCACAGCTGAAATGCCCTTGGCTGGCTGATGTAGAATCCAAGCTGAGGTTTGAGTTAAGGTTTTGACTAGGGTTCAGGCTGAGATTAGGATTGTGTTGAAGATAGTGTGTTCGAACTGTGGCAGTAGTGGACTAGGTCAAGACTAGGGGTAGAGTTTGGGTTTAATTTTGGCTTACATCTATGGGGAAGAATAAGGGTGAAGAGAGAACTAAAATCTTTATCAGGAAATAAAGTAGTTGGAATTTGAAGGCTGATTATGTTGCTTTAAGATTTGAACTGATGGTAGAAAAAAACCAAATCACAGAATCTCAAATGATGCAAACAGATCAGTTTACTGGTCTTCCATTTCATTGGTCTCCCAATTCATCAGCCATTCATCATGAGTGTGGATCCCAGAGGATAGGATTTACTGAAGGAATGTGAAAATGCTTCTATAAGTGATGAAATGCTTACAAAGTTTTAAACATGAAAACAGTATGGTGCGATTCACATTTTAAATAACTGCTGTGCCTCTAGCAAGTGTATGGAAGATGGGTGAGAAATAGCAGGATCTGGGGTCCAGAAGGTAGGTGAGTGGCTACCTACTCTCTCTCTCTGACTTTAGGCCTGGCTTCTGATGCATTTGCTAGTGAGCAGCATTCTCTTGCTCTGCTGTTAGGAAGAGAGTGCCTTCCCTCTCAGCCTTCCCACTTGCTCACTCCTCTATCTACAATAGAGGAGTATTTCCTCTGCATATATCTGTTCCTTTAGTGTCTCCAGGACTCTGACCAGTCATTGATGGGTGCCTTCATTGACTAATTAACCACCATACATACACGTATTTCCTTTCTTCCTTACCAATTTTCCGTTCCTCTCTATCTTTCATCAATGACTTAGAGTCTGTATGTAGTGAAATTAGGAAGGCAAAGAAATAGCTCTTCTTCATGGCTCTATTGCCTATACCTAGAAAAGTATATGGCACATGGTATAGCTTAAGAAGTATTTGTAATAAATGAAGCTTAGAGATATACATTAAAGTAATACCTAGAAGTAGGAGACACAGACAAGGGAAGAGGTAATCGTGATATAATGGCAAGTGCTGTGGTAGAGTTTTGCATGGGATGCTCAAATCAATCCAAACAAACAAATAAGATAAATCAAA
Source organism: Uromys caudimaculatus (assembly GCA_028551405.1). Taxonomy (NCBI): domain Eukaryota; kingdom Metazoa; phylum Chordata; class Mammalia; order Rodentia; family Muridae; genus Uromys; species Uromys caudimaculatus. The sequence goes on from CM052702.1 coordinate 91,204,924, forward strand.
GCACCAAACTGAGGACTGCTAGAAAACAGTTTCAAAAGAGAGGTCTGGAATGAACTTTGGAAACCCAAAAATTCAACAAGAAGTAGGACCATCTCACAGGCACAGTCCGAATCTCCCCTGAGACTCAGAGTCAATAAATTTACCAATATCACAATATAATTCCAAGGTATCCCCAAACCCCATGATCTTTCTTTTGGGCCTACTCAGGAGACAAACCCCCTAAAACTACTATAAAACACAGACTTAGCATTGCTGAGAGTCAGTCAGAGGCTCCTAGTAGCCAGGCCCTTACACACCACACTCCAATATGCTCTTCAGGTTCAGGCAAGGAGAGAAAAAGCAATGTTGCTTTGAGATGTCCTTCACTGATGCCTGATTTAAATTGATTTAAATTCCCAGTCTTATGCTTTTTCTGGTTACCTTATTAAAGTAACTATAAACCAAGAAAAATGTACATTTCTACTTAGTATAGTTTAGAACAATCAAGATGCTTTGTCTACTTGTTTTGAATATGTACTCTTGGGTTAAATAATGCTTGCAATGTACAAAAATTGATGATAAAATTCACAAATCTGAGTTTTGGCTCACAGCAATATCTAGAGAATCCTTTATGATGTTTGTAGCCTCTTATCTACTTGGATTGCTGCTCAGTCTATTCTCTGTCACCATTGTATTTATTGCAAATACTAAACTTCTATAGGAGACTAAAGTGGCTGATCCTCTCTGGCTTTATACACTGAGTGGTAGGCACTCTGACATCATCACTACCTGACCCTCTCATTGCCATAACTGAGGGAAACTACAAGGCCTTTCCTGCAGATCAGTATGCAGAAGAGTTGAAGTTGGACCACATGCTCCTCTGGAATTGAGGACAAGCTCTGACCTTCGACTCGCCTACCTCTTTCTGTTAAATCTGTGGTAATAAAAATAAAATAAAATAAAAATAAATCCAAGGTTTTACCTTATTCACATCATTTCCTCAGTAAGTGGAATAGGCCTAATGAGCCTCCTAATGGACTTACAGACTAGAGCTTTTCTGTAACTGCTGTCATGTGAATGAGGTCCTACCTATTGATTGGCTCAGTGCATCTCCTCTTTGATGAGCAAACCAGTTTACTAGGCATTGAAATGGTTGTTGGGTCCTAGTAGGCTCTCAGGAGAGCCTTGGCTGTGAGTGTTTAGAATGGGTCACCTAACCACCTAGTGAACACACTCTCCAGGGAAGAACAGTGAAGACTAAAGGGAAGAGAAGAAATTAGGAACTAGATGTCTAAGGCTCCAAAGACAAGGTCCAGCCACTTCTCTTTTCAATGGTACACAAATGAGGCATTCTCTTGGTTCTCAGATACCTTATATATTACAGGACATTTGTTTATCCCAGCCTCTGCCATGTGACACAAGGAGCTGCCAGCATTTCTCAAAGAGGAATTTCTCCTAGTCCTCCCTTTAGATACCTCTTCTGTAACTTCCACAATAGCATTATAAAGCAATCTTTATATATACATCAAGAAGGATTGATTTCTCCCTTTGAAGATCAGAACCAGCCAAGGTGCCCACTATCCCAAGCCCAGCAGGAATAGTCTCTATCTCTGGCAACCATTACCATGCTGTGGAGAAACGGCACAGTAGTTTTTCCTAATGCCCCTAAGTCACTAGAAGAAGAGTTCTAGCTCCATGAAGTGATACATATCTACAATTCCAGCACTTGTGAGGTTTGAAGTAGGAGGATCTGAGTTCAAGACCAGCCTAGGTGTCCTAGCCAGATCCTGTCTCCAAAAATTAAAATAAAAGTAATTACAATTATTTTTGAAGCATCGTTAGTTATAAACACATCATTAGGGGCCTCTTGTCTTTGTAATACTAGCTAATCAAAGTGTTCTGAAAGTATGCTTTGAAAGCACTGACCCCCAGTGATCTAGAGAAAGTGTCTCTACATGCTAGACCAACCATGTTCATGTTCTGAGTTTTACTGTATCTTTGACAAGCTATTTGCATAAGGTGATTCTCCAAGAAAAACCTCATAGTGAACAATACTAGCTTGTCATGCTGTGGCACTTTGAACTAGCGGAAGATCTCCACTCTTAGTCATACTATCCCTGAGTAAAGAGGTTAAGCTGTTTTATGCAGGCATCACCATGGCATTACACCCTAGTAGTCTATGGTAGCTTTATGCCAAAGAAGAATTTTCTCCAGAGATTCTGGTAGCACATCCTCATTCTGGGGAGGCAAAACTCCAAATCTTCCAAAGTCCAAACCTCTTTGAGAGCCAACATAATTCTGTATCATAAAATATCACTCTATGCATGAAAGTATTAAGACTGTTCCATAAACCACATGTTTAATGAACATAAACAAATTGTCTGTTTAGTCTAGTACTTCATCCCAAGAAACTGCTCTTGTATGTGCTCATAGTACAAAATCTAAAATGTTCTAGTCTGAAGCACTTTTCCTTCCAAGCATTCAGATAAGAAATACTCTACCTGTGTTACCTGTCACCTTTTCTGTTATCCACTTAACTCCCTTCCCAGCCATGTTAGTCTGGTGTGATAAAGACTGCCTACTGGGGACACTTCGCAGGGGAAAATGTTTATAACCATTTCTAACCGGATAGCGGCAGGGGGAGTTGCTCACCACTGTTATTAATTACGATAACAACAATGAAAACCGTAGCCCCTTTTTGTTCCTTTCCATCTCACCACTTTTAGCATTGATCTTCATCTGAAATGACAAACATTTTCTATGACAGTTTGCTTCCACCCAGAACATCTGGTATCTGGCCAGCAACTGTAAATTGATGCTCCTGCTCTAGTGTCTGACTCACTGGGAAGGGGCAGGGAGGGCCACGGAGACAGACACTGCTAAGACATTTAAAATGCACACTCCCCTAATAGGAAACAGAGCAGCCTGTGATAGAGGACAGAATGAGAGGCGCTGCGTGAATGAGGGTGGAGGCAGGGAGGGAGGAGGGAGAGCCCTATTACTAAAGGCTCAAGCAAGCCTGGAAGGATAGAACAGGAGTGGGGTTGTCTGATAAGATAGTAACAGAAAGCCATGTGATAAAAGTCTGCCTGAACAGAATCTAGGAGCAGAGAATCACCTGACAAGGGCAACAAAGGGTGGCAGACGCTGGAGTGGCAGGAGGGGGGATGAGTTAGGAGATGGCATGGAGGGGCGGTGGGTAAGAGCACCCCTTTCCCTGCCAGCTCACCAGCTTTTTGATGAAGAGTAACAACTTCTCCTTCTAGGACCCCAAGGCATTGAACCCACCAAGCTAGGAGCTTGTTGACTCCAGTGTATTTAATCTCACAGGTGGACAGAATCCCCAGACAGGATTTCACAGGACAGATTGCTGTTTATATGAAGGTTCTGTTATGGAAATTAGAAAGAATTCCAGCCCCCATCTCTTTCCCACAGGACTATAAGCAACTAATAGAAAGGTGTTGGTTGGTACCTTCATGGAGTCTTCTGGTATGATCTTTTGGAAACCTATCAGGTTCTGAGCTGTGGAATGGCAGGTACCAATGTCATGTGCGAAATAAGACACAAGTCTGAGCTTTAGGAATGATAAGCAGTTTCAACACAACAAAAATTCACTTCTGGCCTTTGGCTATTCATCTCTGTAAGGTTTCCTACATCCTGAAACAATCTCTACAAGTGCCACTTACATAAAAGGAACTTTTCCATCTTCAACAAACAGTAGGTATCTGACTTAGATGGCCTTTATTAATGCTCCTATTATTGCTGGAAATAATGTATCTAGAAGGAATGACCTTTAAGTCACCCTGTGACAAAAGACATTTCTTTGTTTGGGATTGGATTCATGTAAAAACTCAAAAGCAATGATGAAGGAGAACCAGTCTTATGGGAGAGATTTTAGGATGACCATGCCCAGATTTGCTCAAATTCAAAAAGTATTCAAGGCAGAGATTGGGAACCCTGAGCCCTGGGTGCCAGATGGTTGACTCACTGACAAGCTCAGGAACACCATGCCCTGGGGGCTGGGCAGCTGCCATGTACTTCCCCATCCCTGGGAGAGTGCCAGCAGGCCGTCAGCACCCTCACCCAACACACTTTTACTATGAAGGTGGGCACTGAGAATCTGTTGGTGTCTCAAGAGATTAAACAAGTCCCAAACCTACAGTCATTTTCACACTTGTAGCCTGCTGCCCATTGTCTCCTAGGGTAGAAAAGGTTTGACTTGGCTTGTTTTGCTTTGTTTTGTTTTGCTTTAGAGAGGGAAAATTCTGGTGTGTGTACATGTGCGTGTGTGTGTGTTAAGATAGATAGATAGATAGATAGATAGATAGATAGATAGATAGATAGATAGATAGATAGACAGACAATAGATACTAGACAGATAAATAGAAAAATAAAAATTACTATTTTACCCTTTGACGAGTATATAGTGCAGTGGTATTAAATGTGTTCACATTATTGTACAATCACCACCAAAATTTTTCACCTAAAACTCTACACTCATTACAAAGCAATCCTCACACCATGCTCCCAGTACCCAATATTCCTCACTCAACTTTGTGTGTGTCTGATGTGTGTGTCTGCCTTGTGTAAGTGCAATCATAAATATTTGTCTGTCCCTTGCTTTTTGACTCACTTAGCATTATGTTATAGCACTTGTCAAAATTTCCATTCTTTTTGGGATAACATTGCATCTTAGGTACAGGGCACATGTCAATCATCTATCTATCGACTGGTAGCTAGGTGGATTATTCATCCCTTTAGCTGCTGTAAATGCCAGTATGAACACAGTGTGCAAATCACCTCTTCTAATGCATTTGGTTACATAATTATAAGTAGAATCACTGGAGTCTATGGTAGTTCTGTATTTAGGGGTTGTTGGGTTTTTTTTGTTGTTTCGTTTGTTTGTTTGTTTTGAGAAACTACCACACTTTTCCCCACATCAGCTACACCATTTATCATTCTCACCAGTAATATAGAAGGATTCCAAATTCCCCATAATTGCCCAATGCATCTTACTCTTGACTGTTTGTTTACAGATAGCCTAGTGGGTGTGGTAGGGTATTTTAGCATTGTGTGATTTTCCTTTTCCTAACGGTCAAGGGTGTTGAGCATCCTTCCTGTGATTAAGGCAGGATTTGGCCTCTTCTGCAGAATTCCCCATCACTAGTTGACAACTCTTCATGAAGCCCCTCTTGAATTTCCATTTAGCTATTAATGTTACACCTTCCCTGTGTCACCTGTCACCAAGCCCCACTACCCATGAATCAAATCACACTTTATACAGTCTGTTGCATTGATACATTTGAATGCCATGAGAACATGCAGACTAGAAAGAAGGGGAGACTAACTCCGTGCCTGGGAAAACGGACCACAGTTTTAAATTTATCCCTCTCATTTGTTGAAGGGTAAATGTGTTTTCAAAGAAGATTCATTTGATTCATTAAGTGAACTTTTACTGGGTGTTTACATTTGGCAAGCACCTATTAGCCTTTAGTGGGGGTTGGGTAATGATAACATTATCCCGTAGATTTAAGGGCAATGGTTCTCAACTTTCCTAATGCTGTGATCTTTAATATGGTTCCTCATGTTGTGGTAACCCCCAACCATAACATTATTTTGCTGCTACTTCATAACTGTAATTTTGCTATTGTTATGAATTATAATGTAAATGTCTGGCATGGGGCTCCACTGCTTTATGGGCTTCTTCCATGTGCAATAAGGTCCCATCCATCCAAAAGACAGGATTTCTTGTGGTTCTTGGCTGGCTAGCTCATTGTCTTCCTACTTTAGTTAGAGCATCATAATACACAGAAACAACACTGTCCCTGAGCATTTTAAGGAAGGACTAGAGTATGCTGTATTCGCTAGACATAGGCCTGTAACCCCAGCACTACAGGAGTGCAGGCAGAAGTATATATAGTCCATGGCTAATTTGGACTATGTAGGGAGAACTCTATCTCAAATTTTAAAAGTAATATAATTAAGTTTTTTTTAAAAGAGAATTAGTTCTATAGATAGATAGATAGATAGATAGATAGATAGATAGATAGATAGATAGATAGATACATAGATACATAGATACATAGATACATAGATACATAGATACATAGATAGCCCTAGTGTCCCAAAATATTATCTGTGTGACTCTAAGGAAGTTTCTTAAGCTCCTGACCTCAGTTTTCTTCTGTATTTCAAGGGCATGGTCATAGAAAGTGCTATGTTGTGTGCAGGCACATCATAAATACAATACTAGCTGTCATCGTCATTATTATTACATCAATGCATCTTTGTCCTTGTATTTAGTAGATCTTTTTCCCATTATAAGTTTGTATTTGAGATTTGGGTAATAGAAGGAAGGAGGTATTCACTTGTTTTGTGTTTTATTTTTCCTTGGATAACTCTATGAAGTTCTCCCAATAGAAAAAAAGGAAGAAGAAGAAGAAGAAAAAGAAGAAAAAGAAGCAGGGACTTCTAAGTCCCTGTGGAGCATCTTGGTCCTTTCACACCACAGTGACCTCTTCAAGAATACAAGAATCATCTGATCCATAGGCATAAAGTGTTTATAAATATTACTTTAGAAAAAAAATAAAGCAAGGATTTCTCTCTTGTGCATGGACCTAAAGATCAATGTGACTTTTACAATCACACAAAACAATGTTTCTCCCAAGAATCCCTCATACCAGATTAGTACACGAGCACTGCAGTAAACGGCAGGCCTGATCTCCAAAGCCAGGACTCCCATCCTAACATTAGAGGCATGTTTTCCCAAGGAAACGCAAGGGCTTACACCGAAGTTCCCAAGCATTCGTACTTTATTCAAACTTAGTATCTTTCAAACTTTGCCTTGGGCATCACTACAGGAAACACACTCCCTGTGGGCAAGTCTGCTGCCACAACCACAGACCAAGCGTTTGGAGCGGAGAGGAAAATGCTCACCAGTTTCAACTTTCAGCTGCCTAAACCTTACTCCTGCTTATACAAACACGCAATTCAGATACTCATTTCCGTGGGTTGTGACTCTCCCTTCGCTGCTATTCCAAGCTCTATCCAAAAGAGACTCACAAGGAAGAAAGTTTAGGGTCATTACTCCTAGACTCGACAGGTTATTTTTTTTTCTGGCAGATTCAGATATCAATGTCAAGTTCTATGAAAAGGAATATGTTATGGTTGTCTACGGTCACCTTGACGTACTGTTCTCTATTAGCATTGTCGATGAGATTTTAAAAAGAGTACTCCCTGCCTCCTTAGTGGCTTGAGGGGACACTGCACCTTGCTGTACTCCGGCTTTCTCAGGCTGGTGGCAGGACTCAAGATTCTAGAGTGAGAGGTACGAGGGTCAGTCTGATCCCACCCTCCACAGGGCAACATAGGGGGAGGGAGAGGAAGTATGTAGATACGTATGCTTTCATTTAAGCCATGTGCAGAGCCGACTTTTATCTTATTGTGCCTTTAAGCTAAACTGCATGGGTCACATTTAGAGCATATGTTGTTATCACTCGCTTCTTTTTAGCTCAAGAAAAATGAGGGAATATGGGCATTGTCTTCCTGTCCGCCATGGTTAGAGCGGTCACATGTTCAGAAATCTCACAAAGCAGTAGATTCTCTTTCTGTTATATAACATGGCAAGTAAGAGGCTTTAGCCTGTGTCTCGCTGTTATCCATGTTGTTAGTGATCCGGGTTGGGAAAGATGTTTTTAAATTGGCAGAGTGTTATTTTACAAGGGAAAAGTTCTTTTCACTTTGTAAACGAGCAGACAATGAAACCATTGCTCCTTGAATGCCCACTTCCTGCTTTTCTCCCATAAGGCGCTTTCACTTTGCCAAGCTTCCCTTAAAACTCTGGCCAAGGACTCCAGCCCCAAGAGCTCCAGGGAAGAAGTTTCGTTAAGAAGGAAGCCCTCTTTCTTATTTTGACTTTAGATAGGCACCAGGTGGTACACATCAGAAAGGTTAGTGGAGTTCCCTGGGTGTAAGACATGAAATGGGTTTAAATAACACTGTATTAGTCATGAGGCAGCGATGGAGTGACGTTGACATGACTTGAAAGTAGCACTGTTGAGGGAATGGATGTGTGAAAAGAGCTCGCCGCGCTAAATGGGCTCCGCGATTGTGTGCACACTTGTACGATCCTGTTTATTGATGCCTGAAACAATTTGCAAAATAGAAACAAATCCACAAAGAAATATGTCTGGAATTATTTGTTTATATGACAATTTAAAACACACACACACACACACACACAGGAATCCAACTGCCACATTTCATGCACTAAATATACCATATGTGGTAGACTCCCCTCAGAAAACCAAACAGCAACCTTTACCATCACACACAGAACAATGAGGAGCAGTCCTTTGCCTTGCTTCTTCCACTATCTAGCCAAACAGAATTCCAAGGCACCTAACTATTGCCCTCTGCTATGCTGATAAGACGCTGAAGAAAGGACTGATTTCTCCTAATGTAGGTTGAATAAGATTGAAAAATAGTTGCACAATTTCCTAAAAACAAATATGTCCTTTTAAGGGGGGGATGTCTAAGTTTAGGATAGGCTAACCATTGCACTTAACTACTTTGCAAATCCTAACCTAACCCACTGAGACTTCTTCACACTCCCTCAAGTCTTAGGATCATTCCCAGTCAGCAGATGAGTGTGGGGTACTGGGAACCTCATTAGCTTGAGCATTCACACAGGCTGTAAGAAGGCACCCACTCCCCCAGAACAGAATCCACCTATAAAGGTCCTCTGCTTCCCTTAGAAGCTTTTGGGTTCCTGATATAATTTGTCATCCAAACAGCAGCATTTTATTTTGAGACTCAGAATTTAACTCTGCCTGCTTTCATTTCTGCCAGCTGCTCCACACTCAGGTGATGCTCTCTCAGACCCATTTCTCTGGACCCGAGCCTCTGAAGAGGAATACTTGTTGCTATGTGACTCAGTTCAGAAGGACAAGGGGCCTGGGTTCTGTCAGCTGCAGTCTGGCTGGATCACTTCTCCAGATCCGAGGTTAATCAACTGCAAATTCCATTAGTTTCATACAGAGTGAAAATAAAGCTCAGACAGCCCCCTGTGGGGGCCTGAAGTCAGGTGTGGTCCTCCAGGCTGCCCAGCAGGTAGCTGTTCTTTCCCTACTTCCAAAAAACGGTCCCTTTGACACAGATAAAAATATAACAACAACAACAACAATAATAATAATTGTTCCTAAAATGCCTCTGATCTTGGAGAAGTCAGCAGCGTCTGCTTCCACGTATTTTACCACAGACATTTTACTTTTCTAGAAAGAAGTAAAGATACGGGATCCTAAACTCAGGCTCTTTCTGTCACAGCCCCTGTGGGAGCGTTTCCTAGGTGCCCCATGGTATGCAGCTGGGTTAGGTATGAAACACAGACATCCTGTCCCTCGTCCACTGGCTCAGAAAGGCGACTGTGACTCCGAGGTGGTCCTTGCTTGAGTCTTTGGGCTTCTTTTCACAGTCCCTGATATAGAATGGCTTTAACACACAAAATTAAATCTGTTTTCCAAAGACCCGCTTGTGTTGTTCGAAGAACAAAAGTGAACTTGCAAGGACATATTCAAACCCATGCTCTTAGTTTCTCATTAATCCAAGTTGAGCAAACAAAAGCCTTGCTGGTGGGATGAAGGAAGTGTTATATACAGCAGGGCTGAGTGTGCTGGGAATACCCTTCAAAATGTTCTGCTGCTCCTCTTCTGGGAGGCTGCCCCGTCAGGTGAGGGTTCACTTGCCATTTGACTTTTTAAATGCCATATGGTCATTATCTCAACTCCTTTTACTTTCCCTGTTGGCTGCTGGGTCTGTTTGGGCACCTAATTTTCCCTTGTTTAATTACTTATCTATTTCTACTTTCAGATTAGGGGGTAGGAGAATGTTACTGATTAGGGGGCAAGGGGACGTTATTGTTTCAAAAGGGAAGAAAATATGATGACTCTGTTGCTGGGAACTTATAAGTTAATGAACCTCACCACAAACGACCCCTTTCTAGTCATAGTTTGTGGAGGAATGAAAGATGCAGTTGTCTGGAAGGGAGATCCATGAGATCCATGCTGGCTTGGGGGGTCAAGGGTCGTGGCATGCAAAGGTCCCCTTCTCTCTGGCATGGATCCCTCTGTATAGCATAGTTTGGCAGCTATCTCCTTGCACGTCGGCTACCTGCCAGTGCAGCTGGTACTGTGTCTGGTGCCGACAACAAAGCATCACTCGGCTACCAGCAGCTCTACATGGGGCCACTTTTCTCAGATGACAAAGAAAGATGGGCTATACATTCTACATCCGCACCCATTAAAAGGACTCTTAGATTGCATTGCTACAGTTAGTGTTAATTATGTAGTAGTCACTGGAGCTGGGGGAGCTTTCTGAAGAGCAGAGGGCAACTATATGCTGGGGGGGGGGTAGTTGTCATGGAAGGGGTTACATGGAACAAGGACTAATGACAGGAAGACAGAAGTTAAAAAAAAAAAAAAAAAAAAAAACAAAACAAAACACCTTTCCTGCCATGTAAAGCCAAGTGGCATAAATAGGGTGAGCCCTTGGTTCTGAAGATGGGCTCTGAAGGCCGGTAGTGTGACTGATGAAGGAGGAATCAGTGCGCTGAAAGACTCTCTAATATATGCAGCTTGGAAACTGTCCTGCCCACCCTCCATTCAAAAGGCGGCTTCAGAGATTTCCAGCATTTTCATTTTTTAAGAATAATTTTAAGCAATTTATCACTTGGCTGTAATGCATTCGCTGTGGACTGAAGTCAGTAAGTCCTGCAGTGTAGAGATAAGGCCTGTTGGAAGGTTGGGGAAAGAAGACCAGAGGTTGCCCATTGTCAAATAGCCAGAAAATTAAAATTAAAGAGCTGTGTTTACCCATTTAGCCAGCTGGGGTAGAACTATGTCACTGCATGGGTGTTATCCCTGTATTTCAAAGGTGGATTCTTTGAGATGTTTTTATTACAAGAGTCCAGTTCCTTCGGCTGTTTAGAAATGAAATTGTTGTGTCCCTGTGCCCGAAAACCAGCAGAAGCTTGGCCTATTTCTGATGGATTCCTTTGTGCAGTTTGAAATGTGAATTTGTCTAATTGTTTTTGTTGTTCCTTCTCCACCCCCACCGCCATGTCTCTCTGAGTGAGGTTTTCAGCTCTAGTAATTCACTTACTTGTCCCTCGACAAGGAATTAAACAACACAAGGATTCCAGAGAGGGGTCCTCGTGAGCTTTACAAATCTTCTTTGGCTTATTTTGAGAGTTTGGCCATTGAAAGGAGATGACGCTGTTCTCAAAACGTCTGGCAACTTTTTCCTGGTACACACTGAACTCTAGCAGAGAGAGGATCCCAGTTTCGATGTCATTTCACTGCAAAACACAGCAGCAGCGCTACTGTTCGCTCCTCCCCGTCCCACCCCTATGCTCCTCCGGGCTGCCACCCTGCTTCTCTGCACACCCCAGACTCTCCTGCCAATTCTCCTCAGATGAAAAGAAAATCCAAAGGGGCTGGGGCACAATGGGGGCAAATGAAAAAAATCTACAGTCTTTAGTTCCTATCTTTCCTTCTTGGGGCTAATTTTCCACTTCTTGGTTGTTCTGATCTCAGCTATTTGCAGTAGTTATATATAATTTAACATTATACAAAAGTATTGTCATATCAAACATAGTGAAATGGATTCCAAAAACACCATCTGGTATTTGGGAATGCACTGTGAGTTGGGAACGTGAGAAGAGATATTCTTTGCCACTTTGCTTGGGACCCAGCCATTAGCAGTGTAATTGCCAAGAAAAGGTGACAGGCTCCCGGCTTAAAACAAGTGGGTTCCTCCCCCCTTCTCCTATTAACTCTTGTGAGTCCTAAACCGTGTTAAAAGGGACTCTGGGGATCAGGCAATTTAAAGAAGGAAGAAAGAGAGAAAAAGACAAGAGAGAGGGAGAGAGAGAGGGAGGGAGGAGGGAGGAAAGGAAGGAGGGAAAGGAGGAGGGACAGCAGGAGGGAGATGCAGAGATGAATTAAGAGACCTCTAAGGGAGATCTGTGGACTGGGGTAATTGTGCTTTCAAATTATCTGGGTTTTCAGGAGATTTGCATGTTGAGCGTTTTAGTCCAAAGCCTGTTTCAAAATCCTCATTAGTTTCCTCTAATCCTCCTAAAATTATGGAGGCCTATATTGTGAAGGTCATCTGTGATATCCAAACCTATCATGGGGTTAGTATCTCTGTCTCTATAGGAAAAAGAGAATGTCTAACATCAAATTATCTCCCAGAACTGATGTTCAGGGGATGGCCACACAAAGGAAACAAAGGAGTGAGGGCTCTTCACACTTACAAACTTGTCCCTTGCTTGTCCAGTTTGAGCTAAGAAGAGAAAAAAGGAAATAAGAAATAAAAATAAATTCTAAAAACCCAGCACAAGGCGAAGGTGTCATCCTTCAGGGCAGAAATCAGAGAGGACTTCTTAGCAGGAGATAAAAATAAAGAAAAAGCAAGGGAGGAGGAAAAAAGCACAGGCTGTCAGAGCTTTGCTCAGCCTGGCACTCACAAGCAAGGTCCAGGTCTGTTTCAGGCGACAAAAAGAGTTCACAGTCATTTTTTTCCCACTCTGGTGTCAGAAGTTAGGATGTGCGACCCAGACCTGCCATTCCATTACATGGAGTCAAATGATATCTAGTGGGTGGATGAACGCCTGCCAAGGGAGAACAGTGAAAGCTAACTCTCTCTGTCGGGCTCCTGTTTTTAAATATTTATATCTCTGGCAGACTTTTTTGGGGTAGAGGAAACTGAAGGCTCTTTTGCTATCTGTCATTTCACCCAGGCAGGGGAGAGAGTCACACAACTTGATTTTTCCTAGAGTTTGGCACCAGGAACAGGCGATGGCGTTTCTTTGGGGTGGTGAATTTTGCTTTGTGGAAAAATGGTCCAGACCAAGGATTTTTACAGGAGCCAGCAGCCGCTTTCCATGCTGGGTTGGGGCAGGGCCAAGTTCCCATTAGCACTGCTGTTACAGTTCTGGCCTGCCTTGCTGTGGGCTGATACTGGCAGTGCTCATGGCCTGTTAGAGAATCTACCGGGGAAGGACAGACAGCCTGGGATGCAGGGAAGTATATAGCACTAGGAACTGGACATCAGACTCGCCCCTCTTGCCACCAGCATGAATTCTCTTTGCACTTGCAGTTTGCTTCTGCCCACCCCTCGTTCTGATGGCCTTCCTTTCTTCCCGGCTTCTCCCTCTTCTATGCCCTGTATGTATCCCAGGGCCTGGAATATACAACATTAGCCTTCTGTCAGTGAAGCAACGTCAGAGTATATACATGGCAGTGGTTCCACAGGTACATATGAACGTTGATAGACCTGCCTCTTAACAGTGACTCTGCCTCCTCTTAGCTGTGGGACTGACTGCTAGTAACTATGTGGCCTCTGCCATAGCACAGAGGAGGGGCTCGTTTCTCAAAAGGATGTTGTGTGATCTGAGACTATCTGTCACCACAAGAGCACTAATTATGGATGGTTTTTTTGGTTTTTGTTGTTGTTGCTATTGTTGTTGTTGTTTGTCATGCATAACAAAATACACTCAAAAATAACACAAGGGAAGAAAGATTGATTGGGTTTCTATTCATCCTGGGCCTGTGGCAGGACAGAAACATCACAGCATGCATGAACAAAAAGGCTGCTCATCTCACCAAGGCAGGAAGCACAGAAAGACAGGAAGGGGCCGGAGACAAAGGACCCTTCAAAGGCATGTCCTTAGCAACATACATCTTTCAGCTAAGTCCTGCCTCCCCACAACGTCTTGAGCTAGAAACTTGCCCGTGGGCTACTCCATTGCTGAGCTTTGTACCTTCAGGACCCAGCCAGTTCAGTCACTGTTAGCTGGAGGCACAACCCTTCAACACATGAGCTTTTTGGGGGACACCCCTTCATATCCAAGGCACAACAGTACTCTATGGGTTTTGTCATCGTCAGCATAGGCATATGGTTCTATCTTCAAATCTGCTGGACCCTCTTCTGTACCAAGTATTGTGGTGAATGCTAACGATGTGGAGAGGGAAAAGACATAGAATCTCCCTTCTGGGAGTTCTCCATTAGGAAAACCTGGTTAAACAACCATAAGACAGCTACATACAACTTTCGTTCTCAACTCGAATTCCTTTTAGGTTTTTATTTTCTACAGATATTTTTCTCTATCATTTATCAGTAAACTCACAATTCTAATGATAATGGCTATTAATTAAATTGACCTTTGGATGAGCCAGACCTGAACTAAGCCCTTTATACAACCTGCTTAGTGCAGGTGTTAGAATGAAAGTTTTGTCATAGAACAAAAGCTAAGGAATGAGTATGGAGTACCTTATATAAAATTCCTAAGACCCCTAATATGTCTGAGCCAGGGGAAGGCAGCAATTCTCTGCTTTTGCTTCTGTTAGTTGAGCTAGTCTAATCAGAGACTTCAGGAGTGTGGCCTTATCCTATAAAAGACAAGCATATGAGTATACTAGGTCAGAGGCAGGAGTCACTGGGGACATAAACATTGCTCTTTGGCCTAATACTTTCCCATTTCTTACTATAGGCAAACATAATTTAACACAAATTCTTCCTTCAAGAAAAAATTAAAGTAGGCTTAGGATATAGCTCACTGGTAAAACATTTGCCTAGCATATCCAAGGACCTTGGTTCAATCTCCAGCACTAAAAGGGGGGAGGAATCTCGCCTGTTTATAACTAACCATGATGTTCAGGCGAAAGTAAAGGGCATTAAGGAGTTTGCATTTCTAAACTTCATTCCCTCCAGCAGGGATATAATGGGAAGAGACAGACCCTCAGGAAAATGGCACGTGGGGGATGCTGAGTATGCAGGAGGAAACCTTACAAGTAGGAAGGGTTGGGGATATGCTGTCAGGAGTTAGAAGCACTTAAAACTGACTCAAGAAAAGTCAACCTGTCCACGACCTTGAATAGTGGAAGGACTGAATGAAGAGAGTAGATATCAAAGACAGTAGTACCTTGCCAAATTTTATGAATAAAATTATTGCTTAATAAATATTCTGCCCTAATAATATAATATGATGTTACTTAATAAATATTACTGATGGAAAAGCCATGTGCTGAGCTGATGGGGAAAATAAATCAACCACTACAATTTTTCTATTGGCTTCCAGCAAAACACTTAATAAGCAAGTGTTCTGCACCAGTTTAAGAACTAAAAATACAAAAATGAACATAACATCATCTGATTTGTCAATCTAAAATACAAAGAAACAGATAAATTCTCTAAGGATACATAGTATTTATTAGGAAAAGGCAGAGTTACATTGTAACAGGGGTGACAGAGTCTTGCGCTTTGAGATTGCAGCCATTGGAAGCCATGGGTATATCAACAAAGTGACGCTTTTAAAGGCAAAATGAGAACTCTAGCAAGTATTGTAAAATAGTTGTCATTGGCGACTGATTAACCAAAGTGGCATCAGTCCGTGGTTGAACAGAAAGCTACTAGACAGATGTCACTGTCAAAGTGGTCTCTATACAAGGTTGTGACCACTCTGCAAGGTTGTGGTTCTGTAAGCATCTTTTGTGATCGTTACTGTAAAACAGCAGGTCCTTCACCCACTTTATTTACTTCTTTGTTTAAGGTTTGTACAACTTTCACATTCTTTCACTGGTCTTTGGAGAGGTACATGGATCAGGAGCAGAGGCAAGTATGCGAAGTAGTAATTCAAAATAGTGTAGCGAGACACTACTACCAGTCCCTGGGGTTCAGACAGAAAGTGCATATTGGAGCACAGAGAGAAAGCACAAAGGAAAGCATGGACTTTATTTGTTGGAGCTGGAAGAACACTTTAAGTAACATCTGGTCCACTTTCTTTAACTATTATTGAATGAATGTATGTATTGCAGTTTTATTGATCAAACAAATGTTAATTGATCCCATAAAACTAAGAATACTTTTTCATGCTCGAAGATTAACAGAAATTAATTCATTCCAAATAACTGCAATGTTGCAAGTTGACTTACAGATGACATTCTTTAACGTTGTTTTATTTCAATATACTTTAGTGCCTGGCCTCACACAAATTCCGATTGCATTGGTAAGGAATAAAGGCAGTAGTATCTGTGGACCTTTGGTTTGTTTGATGTTTGTTCATAACTCGACTTGCAATCTCAAGATACTCTTCATTACCTCCAGGTCAGAACTCTGAAAGCATTGGTCCATTTCATACATGAACCAATGGCAACAATTATGCTGGCTCTCTGTGCTTCTTGGTGATAGACAGACAGACAGACAGACACATAATTATGATCTGACACACCAAGTAGCCTAAAACTTAGACAATGCTGTCTACATGGCCATTAGCCTGTCATACATTTACAAGTGCCTAGGATGGACAGTTGCAAGATGGCAGATTAGCCAAGCAACCAATGGGATATTTGCTTTAATATTTATATGGGGGTCTATGGCTCACTTCTAGGAAGACCATATTGCAGAGCTACAATCTTCCTAGACAATGACTTGTTAAAAGAAAAGTAAAGCATCGGTACAAATATGAGTTGTTCCTCTTTATCATTGAAAAAAGTATGGACTGTGGAATTATCTGCTCTTCGTGGCTTATTTGTCTTTTCATATATTAAAAATTTGATGAAAATTATTTTTAAATAAAATCATAGTCCTACCCAAGCTCTGATGACCATGCCATATGTGGCAAACCAAAAATTACTTGAAGTCTTAACAGTCTAAATATAAAGCCAGGCCACATCTCTGTAAGTACAACTTCTTCAGACTTCTCTGAGTTTACATAGACAATTTTCAGTTGCTAAATATGAAAAACGTGGGTCAAATAGGCTTACTAAAACTATAGAATGCTATATTGGAACTCTTCCCAGCTCTGCCGGTGAAGCCAGACACCTTCTCCCTTCCATCACGCCTACTCTTCATCTCTTATAGAGCCCAAGATCTTAGACTAGAGGACTGGGAAGTTCTTCCAGCACTAGTCAGATGAATATGTCAAAATTAAGTGAATCAGTAGGAATCTTGAATTATTGACAACAGAGAACGAGGGAGTTTTGAAGAGTAGTCATCGCTCGTTGCCCAATGTTGTTGTCCTATTGATAAGAGCAACAGGATAAAGAAACACATCTTTGCCAAATGACTTCCAGAAGTTTCTGGTCCACAATGTCATGGAGTAGGAACTATTGCTTGTATGTAACGAACTTTACTGAACTGAGATTGTCCCCAGTGGTTTCTCTAAAACCCTTGGGGCCACATGAAAAGAGCAGCCTAGGTGGCTACCAGAGTCACCAGCTCCAATGCTGAGCTTCACAGCAAGAAAGTAAAGGCATGTCTCTCTTGCTTAAATAAAACAATGGAAACTGTCCCTAAGATCTACATAGCCTCTTACCATTGAAAAGTTCAGCTATAGAATTGTTTTTAGTCAAGGGTGATTCAGAACTCACAGTGACCTACGTTCTTCATTCAGTTTTCCTTGGACCCTTCCTGAGTAACTTCACTATTTCTATCTAATAAATGTCTCTGTGCTCCCTGCAAAGCTCCCAAGATTCATTCCATTTGGATTTCTACAGATTCTATAGCCTAGTCTTAAACCAAAACTGTAGCCAGAAGATGCAAGAAAGTATTTGGGACAAATTCAGCCATTTTTCCCACAACTAGAGTGGAACCTGGAAGTGATGGGGCTCTAAATTAGCTCCATGTCATTGGGATTGGTGACAGGTGAGAATAAAGGTCCAAAAGGTAGGGGCAAGCATCCACTGGCTTGTAGACCACTGACATCACTATAAAAGAAGTCCCAGATACAATCTGGGAAAGATGCTGCATCCTACAAGGGTATGATGTTGTATTATTATGTTGTATACACAAGGATAAAGTAGGGTTGTCCCAGCTCTTGCGGTGTTCAAGGTCATGTCTGCAAGCATCCCTGTGAATCTCTCTTCCTTAACTCACGTTGGAAATGGATCTCTCCCCCACCTTCAGTTCTGAGCTGTTGCCTCATCAAAAGATTTGACTGAAGGACTTTATTCCTCCTCCCTTTTACATAGGGAAGCACACAAAAATAATCAATGAATTGCTATCTGATGGTTAAAAGGAAAGAGAAAGGAAACCACAGTTTTGCACTTGAACGTCATGTTTTTGGGTAAAAGGAGAAACTGGTTCAGTGAGACAAAAGGAAGTGTTTTTAAGCAAGATTCTGGCTCCCGTCATAAATAGCTAATTAGCTCCCTACTGGTGCCTAAGAAGAAATTTGCCACTAAGACAAACTTCACAGTTCAGTCAAATAGTTTGCTATATCTCAGTGTGGTGCATCCCAGGGACACGATTCCTAGGCAGATGAATTTCCTCAGTGCCAGGCAGCTAGCAAAAATCAAGGAAAGTGCTACCTAGATTTCTGAAGACTCCTGAAACGGCAACCTGTTGGTAAGACTGTCTAACTTGTCTAATGGGAAAACGGGGATTCCTTCAACTGGAACACAAAGGGCAGACACAAGCATTCGAATGAGTTACCCCATCCCCATGTCAAACCACAGGCATAGATTTTACTCGGTTCCACACGGCTAAATCAGCGGGTGTCTCAGGAAACTAGACTGATCGTGGCATGACCCAGAAGGTTCCTTCTTTTTTTAAGAGTTCAGCTCTGCTCAACGGAAATCCAAGCCCTGGAAATGCCCCCTGGCTTCCTATGGAAGCTCAGCCTGGACATTCAGTCTCAGAAAGCTGGTTCCAGCCTCCTCATCCCGTCTGTGGGGTCCAGATCCTGGGCAGATGTCTCTCACCATATGCTGGGGGTGATTTAACAAGGCCAAATGGGCAGCCTGGCCAGAGGCACTCTGGGGCGCTGGTTTACGCCTAGCAAAGCGCACTGCTGCCGCCTGCCCGGCTGTCCCAGCCTGGCCGCTCCTTCCTGGAGAAGAGACAGCAGCCGCGATTACAGATGCCAAGCAGCGGAAGATATTTTTAAAGCTGTAGCATCTGGCTCCTTGGCAGCCTTTATCCGCTGGTGGGCTGGGTGTTTTGGAGTCGCCTCTGGGCACTTCACATGGCTTGGCATCTGATTATTGTCTGGGCCGCCTTTTAGAGCTGAGCTGTGGTTATGGGGAGGGGGATTCTTGACACCCACTGTTGGTGGTGACCTGGGTCTCCCCTCTCAGTGACATCAGTATGTTTCTGCATCTTTTGTGTTTTTTTTTTTTACTTCCTTTTTAAAAAGTGATAAAAGAAAGATCATTTCCCCCCTGCCAGAGTGGTTTTGAATGGATAGAGCCAGCAGCTCACAGCTGCCCAACGGTGCCCACACTGGCCTCTCTCCTACTGACTCAGAGCAGGCTTTCTTGGCATTCAAACTTCCCTCAGGCTTCTCTGTCCCTCTAATGTCTCCCTGGAGAAGGACGGGTTTACTTTTTCTTTCTTCCTTCCTTTTTTCTTTTAATCCTGTTTTTGCAAGAGGCTTCCTGCATATGTCCAAATACACACACACACACACACACACACACACACATGCACACAGACATAGAAACACACCCCGACACACACCCCAAACACACATATACCACAAATAAGGAAAGAAAAAGAAGGCAGAGAGAGAGAGAGAGAGAGAGAGAGAGAGAGAGAGAATCATCTGGCAAGTTGTATTAAGATTTTCTTTTCTTACAAAGATTTCTTTTCCTTACAATTTAGGGAAGCCGACTCCTTAGCCTAAGAACTTGGGCCTGAGGATTTGGCCCTGTTTCAGAACCACAGTGTGAAGATGTCTTCCAGTGACTGTTTCAGACCTGGTGACAAGAAAATTATCTCTGTCAAGCCATGGGCTCCCGTGTTACCGGCCTGGGAAGGCAGCAGCCTGCCTCTCACCCATGGCTTGGCAAGGGCACAGAATGTGGTCTTTTCTCCAGCCAACAGGCTGGGCAGTAGCTACTAGAGAATGCCAATGGCCAGGGTGATGCCTAGGGCCCAGCTGGGTTGGCCAGAGCACAGTGTTTTTAGGAAACTGGCATCACTCGGCATGGTTGTCTCCTTGCCTCACGGAACTACACATACAAATGTAGCTCATCATTATCCGGCCCATCTCCGGATCTAGAGTAGTCATGGACAGTCGGGGCTAGAAAGAGCTGGATCTTTCTCACCAAGCTCACTGCAGAGACAGCAGTACTCTCATCAAATGTGTTAGCAGGAAACCATTAACACTCTGGATTGGTTCAAGAGTCTTAGCCTTCCTGGGTCCCATTGCAATGCTGAAATGCTGGGCAAAAACGGTTACTCTTTCTTTCCTACTGAAGACACTGAGTGGCATAGTAACTCAGCAAAGACTCCTGGGAATATGTTAGAAGATTGTAGATCCCAGTGTTCTTCCTTTAGAAGTCAACTGAACCATAAAGTAAGTGAAAATGAGGTTGGATTTAACTCAGTGTTGAATACCAAATAGCTGTGTCTTTGTATCAGTCATATTTGGAATTACAGAGCTATAAAGAGGAGTTGAGATGAGTTGTAAACACATTCGGAAGACATAGCAACATTTTCAGTATGTCTAGGAAAGCCCATCTTCCACTTAACCTCAAACTGGCTAGCTGGAAAGAGCATCTCTATTTGAGTGGAAAGTCTGCTTAGGCCCAGCCATTTCAGAATGTTGAGTAGCTGCAGAAAATTCCACTAAAGCGGAGGCTTCTTAAATATTTGACTTAATTCATTGTATCTGGTGAGATCCTTCTCTATGCTGGGCATTCTTCTGATTGCTAAGGAGCAATGGGTTTGAAAGTAAAAAAAAGTCAGGTAAGGGGAGGTTCTCAGTTTTATATGGGTTAATCAGGAGAGTTGACTATGAAATGTTGTCTCTTGGGTAAGAGGCTCAGAGAAGTGAATGATCAGTGAGTCTGGAGGAGAGAGGGAACAAGTGTCAGGGTGTGTTAAAGCACCCCTGACTACTCAAGACTAGGTACCATTCAGGAAGTTCCTAAAACAGAGTGAGTGAGAGAAGGTAGTAAGACATAAGGTAGTAAGACAACCTCCAAAGGGGTCACAACTCAAGCCTAGAATGAGTTGAAAGTGGCCTCAGGATCTCTTATTTTCCCATCTTATATCTCATCATCTTTAGGAAGGTTCCAGGGTCTCTCACATTCTGTGTTCCTTAGGAAAACCCCAGTCCCCTTAGTGCATAAGGTTATCGTCTACATGTAAGTGAGCAACAGCCCAACAAAGCCAAAAATGGGCCCAACCAGCCATGTGGCCTACCTTGATCTGGTCTGTCTTATCCACACAGTAGCAGTTGGAACACTTGCCCATACATTTTGGATGACCTTAAAGCCCGTGGAGACTTTGGCATAGAACAAGGCCAACTGGAAGAAAGAAAGCCTTTGTCCTCTTCTCAGAAGTCAAAGCAGAGTCTGAGTCATGCATTGAGCCAGTGTTCTGTGAGCATCCTCTCTGTGAGCTGCTGCAGTGACACTCACATCCTTCAGATTCTGAGTCCTTATTGAAAAGATTATGAAGGACAAAGATCCAAGGGGCTCCATGAAGGGTTTCAGAATTCCTACTTGTTCTGTTTCCCATCACTGGAACAAAGGTGAATTTGAAGGCCACTTTTGGACCAGTTTTCACCTGGTGCTTTCTTCCTTCCCCACTTTCATTTCATTGCTTTACTGTGATGATGCTGGCCAGTGACCCTGAACAGGTCAGGGAATTCTGAAGCCTACGAAAGGAATGCAATGCATGACTTATCTCTTGTATGACATGTCAGGCATACAAAGTATCCTCTAAATTTTTTTTATAGTTTCCTGATCTTGACCATCAACATTTATTTACAACTGTTTTGTAGACTAAGTCTCATAGCATTGTCTCTAGTAAGCTGTACTCCTGTCCTTCCTAGGGGAAAAATACATTCATTTGTTTAACTCACTTGTATAACTTATGTATTTACAATAAAAAAGCAGCAATTTTCAAAGTACATTGAAAGGAATAAGAGTTGCATTACAATTGGTCCCCAATAAGTATTTCATGTCTAAATAAAATTCAACAATGACACAGGTAAATCAAACGCAATAGAGTTTTAGTTTGCAACATATCCTGAAATCATGAAACTGGAGAATTAACAAGGGAGAAAGACCCCAAAAGAGTTTGGGGCATTCCCTTTCCCTGGTGCCTATAAAGGGGAGAGTTAGCAACATTCTTTTGCATTTGGATGAAAATCTAGGCAAACCTATAAGTCTCCTGGTGAATCCTGGTCAATGACTAAAGTTAGAGACTAAACTGCCTTCTGTGGTGGCTGCTGGAGGCAGGTGGTCTGCCTTTATACATTGGCTGTGTCTGGCTCTGTGCATGTGTCTTCTCTCTTCATCCATCTCCTCTGAGTGTTGTACTTCTTTACCCTAGTTTATGGCTATCCATAGGTAGGAATCAAATGGGGAACGTGGACTGAGAAGGTGTCCAGGGAATTCCTTACTCAATAGGTAATTCCATTAAACAGCTGTAGGCAGCAAGGCCTCTCACCTCGCATCCTCCTATTGACCGAATCCTCTCATGAGGAAAAGACAGCACTGTCCAGAAGGCACATGGAACAGCCTTCTAGAAAAGAATAGAGTAAGACAAGGTGGAAAACAGTTGTCGAGTGTTGACGGGATCCTTATGACCCCAGCAGATACTCTTTTTTAATTTTATTTTTAATTACTTATTTTTATGTGAATGAGTGTTTTGCCTGCATGTCTGTCTGTGCACATATGCAGTACCCAAAGGGGCCAGAGGAGGCTGTCAAATAAATACACTGGTTTATACCAGTGGTTCTCAACCTTCTAATGCTTTGTAGCCATTTAATACCATTCCTGGTGCTGTGGTGACCCCCAACCATAAATTTTATTTTGTTGCTACTCCATAACTGTAATTTTTGATACTGTTATGATTTGTAATACAAATATCTGATATGCAGGATATCTGATTTACAACCTCCAAAGGGGTCACAACTCACAGGTTGAAAACTGCTACGTTACATTCACCATGTGAGTGTTGGCAGTAGCAATCCCTGTCATCTGGGAGATCATACAGTGCTGTTACACTGAGACTTTTCACTAACACACACACACACACACACACACGTGCAGACATACACACACAGAGACACACACAGACACACACACATACACACACACACACACACACGTGCAGACACGCACAAACACAGACACACAGGCATACACACACAGACACACACACATATACACACACGCACACACTCACTCACAGCAGATATTCTTCAGAAGCACCCCCAACTTTCTGGAGAGGCTGCCACCTGCACCTTTAGCTGCTTCGTCAAGATTTTTCTCCCTCTGAGCGGTCAGGTATCTCATCGTTGCTATAACGAGACCCCTCATTCCCTCCCACTAGAATGTTCCTTCACCACTCTTCACCTAGACAGATATAAAATATTTTCACATCTTATAACTCATTCTTTGCATTGTTATTTGGGGAACCCTCTCTTTTAAAACAACTGTACTTCTTTTGCCTAGTTGAAAACACTGAATACTTTCTACTGTAACAGTTTCTGCTTTCTCCTCTGGATATAAGTTCCTTGAGGGCCAGGGCTTTGCTTACTTCACCTACTCAGGCTTCCTGGATCTGGTACAGAGCAGGAGCATGGGAAGAACTCGGGAACCACCAACTACCCCTGTTTGGGCCTCAGTTTCCTCCACTAGAAAGCAAGAGACTTAATGCTCGTGATGTGAAAGGCTCCTTTGAGCTCTCAAATCCCTGAAATGTAAATGCTAATCCCTCAGGTGAGAGACCCTCTGACTTCTCTGTCAAGAAACTTATTCCAAGTTTATACATTAACCAGAGAATACAGTAGGGAGAGAGGGTTACAAAATCTCAGATTACTTAGAAGAGGGGAAAGTAGTATTACAGGGGACGTATACAGTTTCTCGAGGAAATGAGCAATCTCTTCTTTGATGGAATATGTGAAAGCTAAACTGGAAGGGATAATTCGATTAAATGGTGATGTAAACTGGAAAGGAAGCGTTCCTTCCTGAACTGTCCTGAATGTCTTACAGGTGTCACGGGACCCACCACCCCAGTAATTAAAGTGTTTTAACTGTCTCCACTTAACTATGTGCAAGTGATTAAAAATGGAAGCTTACTGGGACTCCTGGTACCAGAACATTCTGGTGAATTCAGCTTTGTTCTCTGTTACTTAGGGTAAAATGAATAAAGAAAACCCATGGCAAGAGTATATAGTAATGTCTTCTCTTTGGCCACAAAGGACCTAGGAATCTGGAGAGCCTTGGTGACCCCAAAGGATATATATATATAGACAAGTAGTATGACCCAACAGTAAAGCTAGACTATAACACTCTGCTTTGAGGTGTAAAAAAAGTTTGCAGTACCTGGCTCTACTAACTAGGTTGCATTTTTCAGAAAAGCAAAACATGAAACATTTTGCAAAGGATGCAACCTGACAGTTATCATATCAGAGAAGGTGTCTGATATACCATGGACTCATAAAAATAAGAATAATTCACAACAGTAATAGAATTTCAGATTTGGACCTAGCAAAACTGCATTCTAACCCCACCACGGCCACTTATGGTACAAACCTTAACTGAGCCCTTCTGCCCCATCTGAGCCCTTGTTTCCTGTGTGAACACTTATGCGTAACAACATACGCATCCCAGGCCAGCTTGAGCAGTGAGTCAGCGGGTTCTCTATAAGGGAACACTAACAAAACTATAACAGATAAACAGGTTCATCTTACCACATCCCCAAATTGAATCTTTTACTTCATCCATGTGCCTAGTATACAGAAATTATACCATCATCGATAGCCACGACCTAACAGCCGTGCAGTCTAGCCGAGGAAAGGAAGCATCAGATTTCCAATAGATAGTGTCATGGGAGAAAAGGCATAGTCTTGGGAAGGTAATTAGAAGTGTGCATTGTGTTGATGGCAGATGACAAAGAATGCCATCTTATAAAGGTGGGTAAAAATAAAAAGGATGAGTTGGCATTACCCAGGGGAAGTATGGGTCTAAGATTACCTGCAATGTGGGAAGAGCATGCATGAGGACCAGGGGTAAGAAGGGATTTGGAATTTAAAAAACACCAGGATGGCTAAAGTCTTACTAAAATGGGAAAAAGTGCTATAAGATGAGGCTGAGGAGTGGAGTCAGAAGCTGGCTCCTGTAGATCTATCCCTATACACTGAGGGGGATCTCTGCGTACACTCCTATCATTGAACAGGCTCCTTGCCCCTAATCCCACATGGTTGACTTGCAAATTATCCTGGGATAGCATTTGAGACTAAACATCCCACATTTGCCACGTTGTCCATACCAGAAAGGTAACCTCATTGTTTCATGCCTCAGTTTCCCTCCACTAAAATAAGATTGACTTGGACAAAATTATCCCCGAGATGTCATCCAACATAAAATCTTTAGATTCTAAGTGTTGATTTCTTGCCAACTTCCTTGGGTGACATTAACATTGAGACTGTCACTAACAAAGAGAAGGGCTGAGCATCTGTTCTGATCATTCCTGCCCCGCTGCTGTCCCTGGAAACTCTCAGGGGGAGAACTTCAGAAGGAAGAACCGCCAAGGCCCCACAAAGGGCTGCTGTCAACAAGGGAAGCAGCTGGCAAGGATGGGCTGACAGTGCTCCTGGGTCCTGCCAGCCTCAGGCAGGGGAGAGATGCTTTCTGCTCCCCAGAACTGGAGGAGGCAATGTGATCCCCGACAGGTGGAGCCTCTCCAAGGACACCTGGAACAAAGGGCTTTTAGAATTTTCTCTTGAGCCTGTTCTGTTCTGTAATCAGTTGAGCTTTTGGTCAACCAGTTCTTAGATTAGTCAAACCTCTTGCGATTTTGGCTGGGTCGGCACAGGAGAAGTCAGGTGGAAAGTTAAGGTAATTACCCAGATGAATCGAGGCTTACAAAAGCAGAAAAACTACTGAGTGTGGAGCCTGTCTACAGGGCATGGATTTTTATAAGCACCAGTCTGACTGGATCTCCTCTGAGCTTGGCTCTCCATGTCACCAGGCTGTGTGGCCCCGTTATTCCATGGCATTCACAACTATGGGCAGTATCTGAAGCAGATGAGTATCAGTCAGCCAGCCAGCAAGGTTTTATTGATTCACTATGAGCTAGACGGCAGTTTGTAGTTCTGAGAGGCTATAACTTTTAACCTGGTTAGGCAATAAGACCAAATACTAGAAGTCTAGTGACCTGTAAAAGTCACCCATGCCCTGAATGGAGATAAGCCTGGCTAGTTTTTAAGGGAGTACTGACATCATGGAGTAGGTAGGCAAGCTAGCTTGCAGGATCAGAGGTTTAAAAGGAAAAGGAAGAGGCTAGTTCCAACTGTGAATCAGAGAGACAAAAGCAAACAGGTAAGAAAATGAAAACATGGGCAAGTTAGAGAAAGCCGAGAATCCATGTTCAGAAAATGCTAGAAGTTAGAGCTAGGGAGATGACACAATGTATAAAGCATCTCCCTCAAATTGTGATGTGATATCCTGAGTTCAAATCCCCAAAGCCCATGTAAAATCTGGGGCCATAACCTGCCTGCATCTGTATTCTCAATGCTTCCACAGAGAGGGGGGAGAAACAGAAAAATCCCCACGCTCATGGGCCAGCTAGCCTGGGATATAAAGCTGAGAATAGCAGGACCTTGTCTCACAGTGGAAAATGGGGACTGCTGCTTAACGTTGTCTACATGTGTGCTCTGGATTTGCACACATATACATATATGTATGTCGTACATGAAGGAAGGAAGGAAGGAAGGAAGGAAGGAAGGAAGGAAGGAAGGAAGGAAGGAAGGAAGGAAGGAAGGAAGGAAGGAAGGAAGAAAGGAAAGAAGGAGATAGAGAAAAAGTGCTGAAACTTTAAAAACCCAAAACTGTGTCCAATGTGGAGTCACAGTAACTCCGGGGCTTTGGCTACAGTGTTTGGGTTTCCCCATGTCTCTGAGGAAAATAATACTGAAGTCACAACCCTGCAAGAGGGATTCATTTAGAAATAGTTGTTGTAGGTGTCATCAAGTTATTGGAGGGAGCTCTGATCCAATGATTGATGTCTCTACTGGACAATGCCAAGAACAGAGACAGGCAAAGATAAAATACATTAAGGGGACAGTGTGACAAATTAGAGCAATAGGTCCACAGGCCAACATCACAGAGGACTTCCAGGAGGTGTCACAGAAATATGTCAAGGAAGGAGTATCCCCTATGGGACATAGAAGGAGCCTGGCTTTGCTAAGATCTTGACTGTAGACTTGTAGTCTCTGAAAATGTGAGACCATGAGTTTTTCTTGTTTTCAGACCCCACCCCCATTTGTGGCGCTCATGACAGCAACCCCAGGAAACCAGTTCATACATGCATTCCATCCATATTAGTGATGGTTTCTACAAAACACCAAGGGGGAGATGGTCCCAGACTCCCAGAAGGAGCTTCGCAGGACACTGTAATTGTACATTTACACACTGGGGGAATCCAAAGACACAAAGGAGGAAGCACTGACAGAAAGAACCAGGCAGACAGCAAGGATCATGGGTGGAAGTACTTACTAGCCTCTAGCATTAGACAGGCCAAAGTTTGTGGCATCTTTCTCATCCTTGCTGGCTGTGCAAACTGGGATTGATTATCTCCCTCTCTGAGCCTACATCTCTTCAATAATGGAGGTAATAATTTATGTCATAGCAACAGGAGAAATTATGGGCTTCCAAGACTGTCTCAGAGGGGGAGCTACCTTCCCTGCTAGACAACTGAAACACAGAACTCTTGTTGGTATTGAGTCAGGCCTCTACCGGTTGGCTCAAACTTTAATGCAGGTGTCTACAAAACTCAGGGTCATAGTGACCCTCTCTGCTAATGACAGTACAGCTGTGAGCTGCAATTTCAGTCTTCCATCCCTCAGCTATGGAGTCTCCCATTCTAGGGTCTTCTCACACAGAACTGCCTTCACCACCACAACACCCCTAAAATCAATGTGCCCTGCCTTCTAGGCAGGCAATCACTCTCAGGGAGAGCCAAAGAAGGAAAGAAAGGAAGTGTAGGTAGCAAGGACTCACTCTGAGCCACCCACCTCCTTCAAAGGCACTTTGGCATTGCATTTGCTCCCTTTCATCCCACCCTACTATGTATGACAGCAACTGAAACACAGTAGGTGTTCAATAAAAGACATTTATACTGCACTAATGCCTGCAGTTCTTTGCCTGGGCCAGAATGGGAGAGGAGCCAAGGAAAGAAAAGGCTTTTGCATCTCCAGAAGACAGATTCTGCATTTCAATTAGCAAAGGGAGAATGTTGCTCTCCTTCAGAAATGGGCTGCAGAGGCCAGCATTTCCTCCTGAAACCTCTCTATCCACTTTGAGTCCTCTCTACCCCCAGCACTACCTACCCCTGCAAAGTTCCCCATATTGTTACACACAGCCTCGCCACAGGACAGCCCATTAGGCCGTTGGGCCTTATTAGTGCCGGCTTCAGCGTGGTGGAGTGTAACTGGATCCTGAGCCCTGTGCTAAACGCTCCATCTGGACCTGCTCTCCGATGCTGACGAGGCTGCGCCCTCCTCTCCTCAAAGGTCTTCCAAAGAAGGGCTCAGGTTTCTCAAGCCTGGTCAGAGGGAAGACAGAAGCCTGACAGAGGCCACCCACTCTTTCAGACATAACCAAGTCGATAGCGGCAGGGACCTACTTGTTCTGTCCAGTTCCTGTTATGGCCTCCTGGGAGTGCCTTTATTAACTCTCTGTCTTATGATAAATTCACTCAACGCATTTTTATTGAACTTCATATATAAGTCAGCCATTGTTCCCGGCAGGGTACAGCAAAGCCAGTCTTCTGCCGAGTGGAGCCTGGAGAGGCTGAGGATGGGGGTTGAGGGGCGGTAGTCAGAGTAGAAATGTAATCTTGCAGAAGCAAATTACAGAATGTGTATTCATTTGCTAAGACTGCAGGAACAAAGTGCTATAAACAAGACACAGACTGGCATAGACAACGGAAGTGATTGTCTCAGCTAGGCGTGGTGGTGCACACCTGAAATCCCAGCACTTGGCAGGCTAAGACAGGGGCATTACAAGCTCAAGGCCAACCCAGGCTGTGCAGAGAGATTCTGTTTCAGAGAGAGATGGGGAGTGGGATTAGAGCTATGCAACACCACACCCAGTACAAGCTTTTATCTTTTATCTTTACCTCTGCAAAGACAATCTCCAAATAAACTCATGTTCTGAGATATGGAGGTTAGGGTTTCAAACTGGGACTTTGGAGGGCCTTGATCCAGCCTATAACAAGTTAGAAGTCAGTAAGTACTGAGTACAAAATAAAACTGGAAAGGAGCTAGAAACGACAGGGCACAAGGTATGCCTGTTCAGTGGGGTGTCAGGAAAGGATGTCCTAGACTGGAGGAAAACCCTCGGAGAAAGCCCTAAAGCTGGGATTAATCTGACTAGGGTTGAGGATGCAATGGGGCAGGGGGCAGTACCAGCAAGTGAGATCAGACAGTTGACCGGTGAGGAGGCAGAGCCTGTGCTTAGGGCGCTCTATGACCAGAAGCAGCTGGGCTGCTGTGAGAAGGGCACCATCTGCTTTTACAACATGGTAAAGACGTTTTTCTCCATTAAATTTCCGATTTGGTTAAGGAAATCGGTCTTACATGACTTACATATGATTTCTTGGACAGCACTGACCACTGGCTTGAGCATTTAAAGAATAGGCCCAGGGCATCCAGAGAGCATGTTTTACTAGGATGCATCTTCTTGCTCCACAGACATGGGAGGGAGGGGGGGAATTTCTGACCTTTCTGAACACTCAGAGGTTGTCCACGACGGACCAAAGTGCTTCAACATTTCCCATCATGGGCTCTGGCTGGCGCTCAATTCCCTGTCATACTGCAAGTACAGAGAGAGGGCAGAACGCCTTGGGATGCACAAGCTCATGAGCATACCTAAATCTGCCCCCTAAGGAAGCCAAGGAATTGAACAGGACTGAAGGGTAATGTTCATGGACATGACCATGAAATGTCATTAGGCCCGTGGAATGGGGTTAGTTTCTGAGAGCCATCAACTCCCCTATATGGGAGTCTGAGCAGTCCCTCCTTTCTCTCTCCAATGCTTAGGGGCCCAGACCCTAACATGTAAGTTTCTTCTAGGAGCTGCTAACATAAGCCAGGGTGACCATTCAAGACAGATTAAAAAGCATTGTTTTTAATCCCCAGAAAAAATCCTCGGGGGATGCCACTGTTCCCACTTTACAGGTAGATAAAACAAGTCACACAGAGGTAGTTTGGGCAAGAGATCACACAACTGAGCCAATGGGGGGTGAGGGGGGGCACTGGGGCCTAAGCTCAAGTTCAAGAAACATCAAAGTTTCTCCTCAAGTTTGGTTTCTCCTCGAGTCATTTTTTCGGCAATTCCTAACTCAATTTGGATAATAAAACTTTATATTTCTATTGTCTTTTAATATTAGTGTAAAAATTCCTTTTCTATCCTCCCCACCATTAAAAGTCTTGCCCTATTTTAAAGACCCAGTTTCACACAGTAAAACTGGGCCCTCCTCTTCAGTGTAGGCTGCTGTGCTGCTCTGAGGCCTTGCTGATGGCTCCTTAGTCCCAACAGAACCTGGTTACATTGTTTTTGGTTTGCAGAACTCCAGTAAACATGAACTTTGGAGTGCAGTGAGCCCAGCTTTAAAACAGTGGACCCCTTATTTACTTCCCTTGGCTCTCACTTCCTCCTGAATGCAATAAATATGAAAACCCTACTTCATATGGTTTCCATAAAGATTAAAGGAAACACTGTATGGTCAGCAGTCAGTGCTTAGTAACTAGTGACTTCTCCTGTCTTCTGATGAGCCTCAAAACATTCTGCCTTCTAGAATAATTGTTCCCATTGTCTTTGGATAAGCAATCTAGATCTTACTCATTCCTCTAACCCCACAGTGATGCTTACAGGTAAAACTGTCAGTGTTTATGGGATAGGGTTAAGTCACAAGATCCTAACGGAGGAACAAGAAAAGAGAGGGAGGGGTGAAGGGGCGAGGATATTAGACGTGAGGACACAGCAAAGGGAAAGAGGGGTGAAGCCTTTGTGAAGACAGTGTGGAGAAGGAAGTAACACCAAGATGGATACCCACACGGCCTCACTGATGGGTGAGAGTTCACAAGGACGAGTTCCCTTTCCTCATGGTTGCTGGGAGTTACTGCTTCGAGGAGCTTCCTCCCCTTGCTTTCCACAGGCATCAAGTGTACATTTTATCAGCTTGTGCCTAAAGACAGGGAAGGACTTGAGGCATCGCATTCTTCCATGTGTCAAAGTCAAGAATGGTTCTGTAACTATCAGGAAATTTCTCATTGGCAAGGAGTAGCACATGACAAGCTGGGGGTGGGTCCCTCTTACAGCCAGGGAAGGAAAATCAGGTCTCCAGAAGAGCTGGCCAGCTTAGTCCTCCCCTTGGTCAGCTGACAAATGGGAAGGAGTGGGGCGATCTCACAGATTGTAAGTCAATTAGGACATGCTGACTTCTCTAACAGGATTATCTGTGTCCTTCCCCAGAGCCTGTTCCATTAATGAAGCAATCAATGACCTTTCGCTTAGAGCTGCCTCCCTCATTCACACATTGGATTTCCCTATAAAAGAAATCAGTTAGTAATCTAAATAACCAAATGAGAAGTTAATAATCCTTTTAAAGTCGTCATTAGGGCCTTCTCGCCTTCTTTCCCAAAAGTTGTGGTACTAATATTAATAACCTTTTGGATATGGGCTTGATTCCAATGTCTTATTCCTGCTCCCAGGCACTAAGGGGCATTTCAGGCAACCCTCAAGAAGAGAAGGAACTGGTATTCTTCCACTTGGAGCAGACAAAGTGCTCCCTAACCTTCCTTCTTCAGGAACTTTGAAGCAAAATGCAGCATAAAAGAGGATCTCAAGTTCAAATGTAGCTTGAGCTACATAGCCAGATTGAGGTCAGCCGCACAACTTAGTGGCACTGTCTAAAAGGAAAAGCAAAGGGCTTGAGATGTAGCTCAGCAGTAGATGTACTATTAGTGACACAACCCAATAGTAGGGCGCGTGTCTAGTGAGCACAAGGACCTGGGTCCAATGTCAAGTGCTGAAAGAAACATAGTCAACCTGTAAAGACAGGGAAGGTTTCTTCAGACACAGCAAAAAATGTTTACATATCTGAGAAAGTAAGAATGCCATGAATCTCTTAAAGCTCCCCATACTCAGAATCACCTTCCTAAACAATAAATAGGATAATTTCACAGCAGCTTACAGTTTCTACATAGCCTTCCATGGCTGTCAGGGCAAAGTTTTAACATTGGTGACAAAACATTACAGACCTGCTCCCTGCCTGCTTCATCAGCTCATTACAGCTGTTTCTACTGTTGTGCTTTGCATTGTGCTCTGAACATCACACACATACACACACCCCTATACAGAAATACATATGAGTGCACATCTGTATATAAGCTCATATGTACACACACACACACACACACACACACACACACACACACACACACAGAGGCTCATTTCCCTCATACCTATGGACAATTATTCAGGCCCAAGAATAGATGTCACAACCCTTGCAGAAAGTTAAATGTTGTACTAATGATATTTGTATGCATTTTGGGTTTCTTATGTTTTAACCCTTCCTAATGATTTGGTGACTGCTGATTTGATCTCCCCTATAGAATGACCAATAAGGACTACATATATATATATATATATATATATATATATATATATATATATATATATATATATATTCCACTGTTGTGCCCCTGTGCTCTGGGACACGGCCTACTACAATATATACTTCCCAATCTAAATTTAATTGAAGAGAACGGTTTTAATATAACCTGGAAAAAATCTTAGCATAAAGTAGGTGTCGAGTAAGTTATTGGTCAAATTAAATTAAATTATGACAAATAATCACAGGAAGGCAAAAGCATAATCACTTGTCAATAGCATAAAACAGCATTGTCGTCCATGTGTGGTGCTATTTGCCAGAGAGGAGAGGTCTTGCTGGAATATTAGGAAGAAGACCTTAGGAGAGAAACTGGCCCGCTCTAAGGAAAGTGAGTGGACTAGTCAATGTCTGAAGCTGCTGCTGCTGCTGCTGCTGCTGCTGGAGAAAGGTGACACAGACATGTACGGTCACTAAGTCTCAGAATCCCATTCTCAGATCCACCTTTCAACCAGTCTCTATCCCCTTGCCCGGCATATTTTCCTACAGACAGACCATGTGCTGACCCAAGCACTTCTGTCCCTTCCACGGCTCTTTCTCATTGAAAATGAATAAATTGGCCCAGCTCACACACCAGGCTAGAGGGAATCTGTCCTCAAACCCTGCTATATTCTGACTTTAAAAACAAATATCATGTTTCTAAATTTATAGAACTGACAACCAGGCTGTTGGACTCAGCAAACTGCACTGCCTTGTATGGTCCAGCCTGAGCGATCACTGCTTCCCCAGAAGACATTGCTGTCTGGCTCCTTAGAGACACAACAAGAAGCAAATCTAAGACCCACTTAATTCAGCAAGGGCACTGCTGGGCCCCAGAAGCTGCCTGTGCTGAGGACATCAGACAAAGTGCCCCTGACTCAGGCAAGGTTAGGCAGGTAGCAAACAGAGGACCATGGACCCAGACTAGAGAGGGTCTCATGGTAGGAATTCAGCATCCGGCTTGAGAGCTAGAGAGGCTCAAACCATGGAGAACGGGGCAAGGGAGGCTTAGGCAGGACTCTGTAACAAGGTTTAATTTATGAACAAATAGGGTGAAAACCTGGGGGATCGTTCTAATCCTGCTTCTAGTTACTGAGCATTGAGTGTTTTCCTTCAATATCTTGGTATCATTATGTACATTACCCCATGTAACCTTCCAACAACACTGTGACCCATATATCCAGCACCCTTATTTACAGCAGGACATGCCTGTGTATATAATACTAGGTAGTTTTTATAATTAGAATCTCATATATCCCCCAAAATCCTGGAAGAAACTGTAAATGATGGAACGTAGAGGAACACAGTACATGAAGAGGTACCTTAAGGAGCTTATGGGATCCTAGCCCCTACTCTTCCTCTCTGTCTTGTGCTCAGCTGTCAGAACAGGGACAGCTTGTCCTGCACTGCACCACACTCCTACCGTGACGCTTTACTCACTGTAAACTAGCAGGGCCGTCGAACCACATAAATTAAAGTCTCTAAGACTGGAAACCCAAGCAAACCTTTCTTCTTTTTAAATTGATTGTCTCAGGTATTTTGTTACAAACACAAAGCTGGCATAGTTGTCACTGTGTTAGTGTGAATCATATGTAACTACCAGCATGGGGCTATTGCTTGCCTGAAAGAAAGAAAGGAAGGAAGAAAGGAAGGAAGGAAGGAAGGAAGGAAGGAAGGAAGGAAGGAAGGAAGGAAGGAAGGAAGGAAGGAAGGAGAAAGAAAGAGAAAGAAGGAAAGAGAGAGGGGGGAGAGGAGAGAAAGAAGGGTGGTTAATTTCATGTGTTTCAGACCCATAGTTTCTGTGAGGGTTGGTCCATTAACATGATGGTAGACATGACCAAAGAAGGAAGAAAGAAGAAAAGACTTGAGGGGATGGTGGCCATAGCAAGGACAAAGCCCACCAGCATTATTGTCAGGCCCCCTGCAAGTAACTGTAGATTTGTGGCCCAGGGGCCTGGACTCCAGACAAGCCAGGTGTTGTTTACCAGCAAGTCACAGAAGTCTCAGGCTAAGCTTCCCCCTCCCCAACACCCAGAGGCCCAAACAGCCCTGACCGGCCTCTCTCTGTGAACAGAAATCAGATCACATGTTGCCTGAAGTCAGATATGTGACCAGACTCGGTGCACTGTGCAAGATTTCAGCGATGATGAAAATAGCTTTCTCCTGCTGCATTTAACATCTGGTGTCACAGATTTTTGCTGAGAGCCATAAAATCACTAACTTGCAGAGAAAACCTCATTGTGGAAACATACATTTCTGGGGGAGGGGGTGGCAGCCAGAGCCCGGCTGTGTTCCCAGCCTGCCTCAATGACAACTTAGCAGCAGCCCTTTGTCTCCAGGGAGGATGATGAATCTCACAAAGCCTTGAGAGGAATCTGGGGCAATAGAGAAACAGTGCTAGGCTAGCAACTCTGTCACTGACTAGCTGAGAGACCTCAGACTGGTTTCTTAACCTCTCGGAACTTTCATTTCCTTTAAAAAAAAAAAAAAAAGCAAAGATAAAAATAGCCACCTGCTGGGGTTACTGTGTGGATTCAATGACTAACATATGTGGCAGAGCCTGGCACAAAAGTAAATGCTAGCTGCTTCTTCCTTTCTTCTCCTTTTCCTTTTTTGTTCCCTGACATTTCCTTTCAGACCCAAGTCTGCCTGAACACTGTGGCATTTGTCAAAGCTTCTACATACAGAGCTCCTGCAGTGCCTAGCCCAAGTAGTGGCTACTTGGTCCCTGATGCCATGCTGGGAGGAGCTCTTCCAGGATTGACAGTGCCTATTGAAAGCCTCCTATAAGCACTCTCCCAGGCGACTGCTGAGTGTGGAGGAAACAGCAGGGCAGCTGGGAAGCAAGGAAGGAAGCAAGGAAGCAAGGAGGGAGGGAGGGAGGGAGGGAGGGAGGGAGAAAGAGAGGGAGGGAGGGAGGGAAAGAAGGAAGGAAGGAAGGAAGGAAGGAAGGAAGGAAGGAAGGAAGGAAGGAAGGAAGGAAGGAAGGAAGGAAGGAGGGAAGGAAGGAGGGAAGGAAGGAAGGAAAGAAGGAAGTAGGAAGCAAGGATGGAAGCAAGAAAGCAAGCAAGGAAGGAAGCAAGAATGGAAGGAAAGAAGGAGGGAAGGAAGGAAAGAAGGAAGTAGGAAGCAAAGAAGGAAGCAAGAAAGCAAGCAAGGAAGGAAGGAGGTTAGACCACCACACGTCCAGCCACCTGTGCTTCTCTAGTAACCCCCGTTCTGTCCAGAAAGATGCATGGCCTATGGAGTCAAAGAATCCATGACAAGGTAAGGTGAGGCCCAGGTTCACCTGTGAGTAGATGGAATTGGAGGGGCACTGCACACCTTAAGCTAAGAGTGAAGACAGGCTGCCTACCAGTCACAGCCACATCTGGAACATGTATCTTTGTACTTGGCACTCATGGCTGTCTGTGAACTCTAGTTTCTGTCTCATCACTACTGTGAGCAGAGTGTGAACTGCTCAACATGATGTGTGTGACCACAGTCCTGGTCTGCTCCTCAGCATGGCCTCCACCTTTACACAGGCCCCAGCTGCTGCAGATATCAGCTCAGACATTCCCAGTCTTCCTCTGTAAAAGTCCCTGTGTATCCTGTGTCCTTGTCCTCAGACTCTGTCTGTGCCCTTACTCTCTGTGTTTTTCTGCATCCTTCTGTCTGTCTCCTTCATCCCAGATGCTATCTACCTGCACTACTCCCCCAGCTGCCTGGGGTCCCCCCCAGCCCAGCCAGTCTTCACATATTTTTAACTCTCAATTATTATCTTTGCCGTCATCATTTCTGGCAGCAGGCCACAGCAAACAGAATGTGAGAAAGCAGAAACTAATGAGCTTCTTCAGAGAGAGTAGGGGGCCTCGGTTCCATGTCTAGTCCTTGGAGTCTAACTTCTGGCACTTCCATCATGTCTCCAAATGGTAGGTGAGGGTTGTTACTTTTCAATTTGGTTGGGCTGTGTAGCACATTGCAGCAATTAAAATGTACCCTTGGTGTAAAATCACAACAGGGCCGGCAGGAAGGGTGCCAGTGTGTGAGGACTTATTTCTTTCAAAGTTACTTTTTTCACATGTTCTCTCAGGTTGAGATAGGCTACAACCAGATATATGCATGAAGAGCAACACACATACCACCCATGGCAACGCATGACCCTGATTGGCTGAAGACCCTCCAGGACTTAATAGGCCTGCCTGTGGTTGAGTCTCTGGATTTAGGCCTGAGATTAAACTGGCCTCCAAAATTATGTAGTGGGTTTAGCCAAGTCAAGGGGCTCACCTATGTCTTCTTTAGTCATCCCACACCAATAGTCCATAGAAGTTACCGACAACAGGAAATGGATGACTTTAAGAGAGGCAGTGATAGAGGGCGGAAGGGGTTCTTCAACCACACTGGCATCAACATATATTTACACAATATTTTCTGAACATCATGTGCCATGCTGCCTTCAATATTTGGAAACAATAGGTTTGAGGTCTCCACCTTTCCCTACACCCCTCTTACCAAATAAAGGGAGAAGATGGGGTTCCTATTACCTATATCACACTTCCACTCTTTGTACCTATAAGAAATGTTTAAAGGGAAAACCAAAGGACACTTGTCTGTTTCCTTAACTCATAGATTTGTTACAATAAAATATTTAGTGTAGACCAAATAAAAAGAACAAAATATAAATGTGTCACAGTCCTACCTACCATATGTAAAAAATTGATATCAGAAATAAATAATTATATTAATTGTATAAGGACCTGCCATTTTCAAAGGAACATTATTTTTAATATCAGTAGGAACCAGCAATCCTAGTAATGCAAGTAATCCCAAGAGGGAAAAAGCCCTGAATTTAATATTTATTGAAATCCTACCTCACACAGGGACACGTCTTCCCCTTCCAGGGATGGGAAACTGAGTCTTTTGTCCCTTTACAAAAACATTTAAAGCTCATAATTTGGCCCTAGGCTCCATATCCTGTTTTTGAGCTCGTGTCTCACCCACTCTAGACTGCCCTCTAGACTCGGCCGCTCCCACTCTTCACGCCTTCCTCACACATGTCCCCTCTTTCTGATTTGACCCCACCCCAATGGTTCACTCTGTGAACACCCCACACCTGTAGCCTTGTCATGTCACAGAGAGCAGCAATGGCACCTAAGAATATGAAGACAAATCAGGCAGGCAGGAGGGCAGGGGGTCGGGTGGGTGGGCGGGGGGGCAGGCAGCCCTGTTATGTGTGTAACACTTCTGCCATGGGCATCTTCTTTCATCGGAGGACTGGCCTTTTACAAACGCTCCGAACTGTGTAGGACTGTGAGTCCATTCCAATTCTGTCTCCAGTGTTTTGCTCAACACTGTGGTACCTGGAGATGCTGAGAGGGCAATGGAGGTCAAAGGTGTTCCAAAACTTTCCTATCACAAGACTAATCAACACTCCCAAGGCCATGGTTAACTCTGTTTAAACTACTGACTTTTAACCTCTGGCCATAAAGAAACATCTTAGGATATTCATTTTGAGAAATAAATGTTAGCTCATTTTACTATATGGTAATTTATTCTTACAGTATTATAGAAAAAGAAGCACTAGGTTTGGCATGATTAACAGCATCCTTCTCTACTTTTACCACCGTTAAAGTCGTCGTCGTCATCGTCGTCATCATCATCATCAAGGCCATCACTGGTATGCTCTCTACCAGTTCATTAGCTTTACCTCCCTCTCATTCCTCAGTCCAGCCTCCCATGATTCCTTGAAGAACCATGTGCTTACTATTCCCTCCTTGTTCGAATTGTCCTCCAACACGTCCATCCGAACACCTCCTACCTATCCTTTAGGGCCCAGCTTTTCTCCTCTATGGAGTCATCGCTGGGCCCCTCGGAGTAGCTGCCTAGCATTTCTTCTTCCTGCCATTGTTTCTATGCTTCCCGTAGTGGGTGGGATTATTTTCTTCTAAGTCTTCCTCCTCTGCTGGGCTAGGAATCATCAGAGAACAGGTCTTAGTCATGTTCACACCCATAGACTTCTCACAGTTCTGAGTCACAGACATTTCCAAATGAAAGGTGAAAATGGCCTAGAGCCCAGAGACCAGGTACCCCTGGCTAACAGGGACAAATGAAGAGGATACTTGAAAAGAGGAGGTTCAGGCAGAGAAGCAGCAGCAGTTGGAGGCTACAGTTGTTTGTGACATCCTGGTGGCACTAATGTCTCTTACCAGCATTGGCAATGTTCCAGACATGCAGGTGGTCTAGGGTCAGGGGAAGGAAGAACAGTCTCTAATGAAACTGGACTTCAGACACAACACCAGATCAGGGTGGGGGAAGCCATAGAGAATCCAGGGAAATCTGGACGCAAATCTGAATCGCTGGGTAATAGTCATTAGTTGATTGAACTAATGGCCTAAGAGTTCTTTAAAGTCCTCTTAAGTAGGAGAGGACTGAATCCAGAGTGGAGCAAGGCTCAGCCCACAGGTGCAGACTAAGTGGCGACACCTGGGGGATAGAAAATGATGGGGACAGGAAAGCAAGCTGATCATTACAGCTTCCAGATGCTTCTCTCCACCAGACCTTGTTAAGGTTTGCCCCTGCTGTAGTCTCTAACCTCAGGCTCCCACACTATGGATTTATATATCAGTTCACAGTCTGGAAAATTGGCTTCTACATATTTTTAGAATCATTTGTGCCTTAGGGAGAAATTCCAGGATTAGACTCATAGAGGTGTAATCCAAGGATGCTCTTATCACAGGTTGCTCAAGCCAGTGATGAGAGCCTTTCTCAAACTCTAATGAAACAAAGGCCATCCAGCCACGCAATTTTGTATGAAAATAAAGATGAGGGATAAGTATGAGTGGATTCTTGCAAGAAAAAAATAGTTCCCTCTTTTTTAATGATCAAAGACACAGTCTCCTAAATCTCTAAACCAATCTCAATAGTTAAATGAAAAACAGTACGTCTAAGAGAATCTGAAATATAGTCTGTGCCATTTGACAGTTTCGTAATCTGAAGGAGATTCTAAATCCTTTTTAAAGTCGTAAGTCCATATCTACATCACAAACTTGGAA
Source organism: Uromys caudimaculatus (assembly GCA_028551405.1). NCBI lineage: Eukaryota > Metazoa > Chordata > Mammalia > Rodentia > Muridae > Uromys > Uromys caudimaculatus. Next base: position 91,244,613 of record CM052702.1, read on the forward strand.
CGAAAATAAAACACCCCTACGAGTTCAGGATGGTAATGCTGCCAGTGCCAGTAATTATCAGGAAACTATTAAAATAAAGAGAAAAAACCATCTAGAATTTCACATATTTTCCAGCTTAAGTTTGAAGATGTAAGAGAACTGTACTGTTTTTACCTTCTCAGCTTGGCCTCCAGATACTGGTACAAGAAAAGTTGCAAGTAGGTAGGTAAGTAGGTAGGTAGATGGGTGGGTAGGTGGATGGGTCATCTATCTCCGTGCTTTCAACTTCCCACAACTTTAGAATCCATTAGGCTCTCTCTTCTCTTACTCAGAGCTTTTCCTCCATGGGTTACAGAGACTCTGAGACTAAACACTGCCAAAAAAACATGTTCTAAAGCAAAGGCTCCCTCTATGACAGAGATCCCCCCATTTCTTTCAGTTGCAGTTTTTCTCCCCTTATCCACCAGTACACGTGTCTTCCAGCAGTAACCCTCAGACATTCAGAACCATTGCTGAGTCTCTTCTGAAGCAAATACTGAAGGTCTATGTTCCTTAGTTCAGCCTATAACACTGAACTAATCAAAACCCACTAGTTACTCTCCCAAGTTTTCCACTATAATCTTCCGCACAGGGTTTCTCAGAAAGAAATCATCCAAAACATGAAGAGTAAGCAGGACTGCTTAATGACAGAGTCATGTGATCTTTTATTTAATGCCACAGCAATCCTATAAGATTAAAAATCATTCCTAGTTTATAGGTGAATAAACAAGTTCAAAAAGTGTCTTGGTTTCTCTTCTGTTGCTGTGACTAAAATAAAAGACCAAAAGCAACTTAAAGGAGAGTTTATTCTGGCTTACAGTTATGATGGCTACAGTCCATCACGACAGGAAAGACTTGGCAGCAGGCAGGAGACAAAGGCTGGTCCATCACAATATGGAACAACACTATGAAAGCTGAGGGTAGGCAGAAAGTGGGGCCAGAATATAAAGCCTCAAAGCCTGCCCTGAGTGACTCACTTCCTCCTGCAAGATGCAACCTCCTAAAAACTCCCCCACCTTCCCAAGCAGCTATGCCAGCTGGGAAGCAGAACCAAGTGTCCAAACACATGAGCCTATAGACACATTTCTCACTGGATCCAAGCCATCTTGTGATGAAAAACGCATTCAGTCTAATTCCAAAGGTCTCCGTGGTATTTAACAGTCTCAACACTCTCCAAAAGTCCAAAGTCTCTTCACACAAGGCAATTTCTTAACTGTGACCCTTGTATTGAAAAAACACATTTACATACTTCCTGTATACATTGGCACAGAACAAAAGTCCCTATGTGGAAAAAAACGAGACATGGAGGCATAGCAAGGAAAAGACAGACCAAAGTAACGCCAGAACTTAGTAAACATCAAATCCTGCCGCTGTGAATTTGGCATCTGGGACTCAGAATGGAATCATCACAGTTCTGAAGAGCATAGTTAGTCATGCCCTTTGTCTCTGCTGCCTGCAACATACATAGCCTGTCTCAGACTTTTTCCACCACTCCATGAATTCAGTTTTCTTCCATGGGCATCACATGGTACTAGCCTCTCTGACATCTGACATCATGTGTGTGTGTGTGTGTGTGTGTGTGTGTGTGTGTGTGTGTGTGTGTATACACATATATATATATACATATTATAAATTTCCTCTTCACAACCTAATGATGACCCAGTGACCCATCTCCTCCAATGAGATTCTAGCTCCTAGAGGTTACTAAATCTTCCCTTACAGCACCACCAGCTGGGGGCCAACTGTCCAAACACATAAGCCTTTAAAGATTTCAGAGTATTAAGTAATTTTTCAAGTTTTAAAACTTTGCTCCTTCTAATTAGTTTCCATTTGTGCTACAAGAATTGTTTTCCATTTCTGTGGCCAGAGATTCTTCTAAGAGAGATATCTGATGTAAAAGTTAATGATACCAAGTTAAAATGATTCTTATTGAGTCTAGAGAAAAATAGAGCCTGCAGGTGATGAAGGAGCATGGCTTATGCCTACCAATCTGAGGCCAACAGTATTTCTAGAACTTTCTAAGAGCCCCCACAAGAGTATCTTTCTGGGTCTACATACACCCCATCTTTGTATACTTTGCATGTATACATAAAATATGCAACTTCTGTAACATTTGTTTTTGTTTTGTTTTACATTCTTCATGACCACAATAATTCGGACAGTGTGGCTCTGGATGGAATACGTGACTTTCGCCAACAAGCAGGGATGCTGATTTCTGCCTAGATTTCTAAGACCTGTAAGAATTTCCAAGTAGCTTCTTTAAGTTCCTTTCTTTGCCTTTGAAATCTTCTTTCAAGCTCTTTAAATACAGCAGTGTTTACCCTGGCTTGTGCTCTACTCTTGTATGGCTCTATTCCTCTTAAATGAACATTGTCCCTGTCCCTTTGGGGGTTAAACTGTCAGCCAGCTGAAGTGGTGTCTGTAGCATCGCCATGTCCGGAAGGAATCAACATTATGGCTGGCACATTCCCACTGTCCTTCTCAGCTGCCATACTGGTCTGCTTGTGGTCATACACCCATTACCTTTCAGACTTCTCCAAGTCACCATCTCCTTGCTCCCTCCTCCTCAGAGTCTAGGTTCTAGTCATACTGAATTATCCATTCTTCTGATGGAATTCACCTCTTTCTTCACTGTGTGAGAAAATATCTGACAGCAACTTAAGAGAAGAAAGGCTGTTTTTAGCTCATATTTAGTCCTTGCACAGCAGAAGCTCTGGGCAAAATTCTCACACATTTTGGCAAATCAAGCAGCAGAGGAAGAAGGTCCTCTTGGTCCACTCCTAACAACCTACACCTACAACCCAGGCCCCATGTACCAAGGGTTCCACAACATCTCAAAACAGCGCCACCAACTGGACATCAAGTGTTTAAGCACAGGACCCTAAGGGGCATTTCAAATCCAAACCATAGCATTCCTTAAACACAGTTTCAGTTCCTTCTGCCTGTGATTCTCCCCCTGCTGGGAAGAGGTGAGAGAAGGAATTTCATTTTATAACCTTAATGCTATATAACCTTAATGTTGACATCAGTGTCTAGCACTCTTAAGCTCTGTGGCTCACCTGAAATACTCAGACTTAAACTCCAGGTACCTCTCATGTGTCACTACCTCTGAGACTCTTTTCTGGTACTGCCACCAGGTTTCAGTTGTCTTTTTATATTTCATCCTCCTGCATCTTGCTGCATACTGAACACTGATGTGACTACATTATCATTTTTAATAGCCATCTGATGTGTGCACTAAACAGTAAACTTGGAGCATGGCTATGCATTACATCTCTCTGTAGTCTTCCCAGTGTAAAACACCCAGGCGTGTGCATTGGGAATCATGGGAGACAGAGACACCACAGAGATACTACTCTCAAAAGGTCTAGGCTTCATGGGTGGGAGGGAGAAAGAACTCAAGTGCATCCCCTTACCCACATGCCTCAACTTGGCTAGCTAAGTCACAAGATAAAGGCAGAAACTGTCATGAACTCAGTTTAAAATATGAATGAAAAAGTGACTGAATAAATAAATCAGGAGCTGGGGCTGGTGTTTTTGCCCACGGATGGTGTTTCTGTTTTAATACCACTCAAAAACTCTTCCTTCCTGTTGCCTATCAACATGGTGGAATTAAAAGGTGATATTTAAGACATCTGGGATAGAAATAACTAAGGTAGTAAATGGCAATTGTGGGTATTCTCTGGTTAGCTTACTCTACCAGCTTTTGACATTACACTGATTCTGCTACCGAATTCTCTTCCTGATTGGTTACAGGAATCCCTTTCTTCCATTTATTTTCTTTTCCTTTTTTATTTTGGTTCTGATTTTGTTCCTGTTTCGGGGTGGATGGGGTGTCTATGTGTCCATGTTTCCGTGCATGTACTTAGGGGTTCATAGATAAATGTACATGCATGTATATGTAGAAGCCAGAGAACAACTTGTGGTTAGCATTTCCCAGACATCATCTACCTTTTTTGTAAGACAGGACCTCTTACTGGCTTTGAACTCTCCAAGTAGGTGTGTGACAAAACTTTTCCTAGGGAGACACTACACATACACATCTACTCAGACCAGAACCTACAACAGGGAACCCACAACAGACCAAAGTATGGGTACAACCAGATCCAACTCACTGAACCAACGAGTTTTATTAAGGTTACTTTCAGGAATATGTGGGGTTACATGCTGGAACAGAGATGACTTAAAGACAGCTGTATCACTAAATCCTACCCCAGCATGGGTGACAGCTCCCCAAAGCTGGAAAACTAGAGCATAGTACACAGCCTGCAGTATATCAACATGTTGGAGAGTGTCCTTTAGACTATGTTGGTCTAAATCTCTTCCTGGCAGCTCTGCTGGTTTCCACTTCTGGGCAACTTGGTTCAGGTTAGATTCTTACAGCGTTGCTTGTCTGAGAATGACACTCAGTGCTCTTTCTTGTTTGCTCTTAGGAGGGAGGGAGGGGCCTAGTAAATCTGTTCATTTTGAGGAACTTCCTGAAGCTATTTTGAGTTGTTTATGGAGCTTCCCTGCTGAAGAAAATGTTACAGTCTTTGAGGAAATTGCTACATGAGATTAGGCTAGGTTGGCTGGACAGAGAGACCCAGGAGTCACCTGATTCTTCAGCCCTGGGACTGTAAACACCATGTCCAATGTTTTGTCTTTGGTTTGGTTTGTTTCTTAATGTTTATTTGGGAGTCCAACTCAGGCACTCATGCTTGGAAAGTCAGCATTTTACTGACAGTTCTCCCCAGCATCTACTGAGTATTTTTGGAGGAGGGTCTCACTGAATAGCCAAAACTGAACTCAAACGTTGAACTTTCCTCACTCAGTTTCCAGGGATCATAGGTTTAAGCTATCATGCTCACCAAGACTCACGCCACTTCTGCTTCACCATCACCAAACTCCTTCAAATGGGTCACTTGCCTTTCTCTTCAAGACCACAGGAGAGTGCTTATTAAGAAAGCTGTCCCATGTTTCCTATGTAAGAAGAAACTCTTCCTCTGCCTTATGAACCTTTCTGTTGTGAGCACCCTGTGGCTTTCAGTATAGACCATTTTGTCTTGTTTGCTGAAGAATGAAAATCCCCTTAAGTGTTGCTGGGTGTGCCAGTGGGTGACTGTCAATCCCCTAAGTGACTCTGAGTGTGCCAGTGGGTGACTGCAAATCCCCTAAGTGATTCTAGGTGTATCATTGGGTGGCTGTAAATCCCCTAAGTAATTCTGGATGTGTTAGTGGGTGACTGCGAGTCCCTTAAGGGATCACAATGAATAATGAATACATCCAGCATCTCCAATTCTTGGCATATAATATAGTTGAGGCCATGTTTATGGAAAACTTTGCTGTTCTCAACTGTTTCCAAAGTTATAATCAATCCTCTAGGAACTCCAGTTTGTGTCATTTAATGGGCTGTCATCAGGATGATGTCTCCAGGACCACAGATGGCAACAGGTAAAAGGAATGGCCTTAGATTCTCTGAGGGGCTCCTCTGTGCTAGGCACCATGCCCTCATTCTATTTAATGTTCACTGTAGTCTTAACAACCACAGATGCCATTTACAAGAGAGAAGAAGAGAATAGTCTTTTAAAGTCATGCCATTGATTGTTAGGGACTTGAAATTCAAAACTACATCAGATCCCAAAGGCCGTGCCACTTCATTTCTTGACCACAGATTCTTATCCACCTTTGGCAACTTCTTTTATATTAAAACTTAAATGTGTATACAGCATATAACATTATGCAAATATATATAATGTAATAGGAAAGGTCCAATTTAAAATGAGAATGCCATTTCAGGTAGAGAGTATAGCCCAGAAGACAAAGAAGGGAGAGTTTTAATACAATAGAAGAATTGTTGAAAGGAAAGAAAATCATTGAGTATTGACTAAATATACCAGGTTTTCTTGTTGAGTTAGCTTTTATTTTTATTATTTCTTTGATAATTTCCTATGGTGTGATTTGATCCTATTCACACATACCCCACCCTTCCCCTAGCCCTCCCACAGCCATTCCCTTCCTATAACAACCCTGTAGGTCATTATCATGAAGAAACTGAGACTCAGGAATCTCAGAAAATCACTCAAGTCTATAACCAAGCAGAAGAGCTTTGTTTGAGCCAGGTCTTTCTGACCTAAGGACCCATTGTTCTTCCTTGTTGCTGGACTGGTTTCCCTGACTCCAGTATCTTCAAGAAAGCCCTGCATACAACTAATGTCAAGACAGGAAATTAATAAGGATCAGTATGAGAGGGAAATGGAATTGAATGAGGTTCTATGAAGATAGTTTTCTTTACCGTCCCACACTAACCTGGATCTCCTAACAACGTGGCACCTAAGTACACTCAGCTGACCTAGGCACTGGACAATACACTTGAGAGCATGGTAGGCCTTATTTCTCTTTGGTTCTCCATGGTGCTCCATGGGTCTTCCCGTAACTTGTAACTTGTAACTGTGGTCATTTAGGAAGTGAGTAACTTCCAACAAGATTTGGTTTCTCCATCTATAAAATTAGTTTGTTGGACAGACTAGTCTAAAACTTATGCAACCTAACGTCTTGAGGGTCTTCAACCAAACAAGATTGAACTACAATATTCTCCACTTATCAACTAGTAGTTCTCTGAGGTCCTTCATGGGAAACTAATCTCGCCAGACTGACTGTGGCTCTACAAGAGTGGTTCTGTCATTGCTTTGTTTGACAGAGTTCACAGGAAGTGCTTAGTACTGGCTACACAATATTTTATTGAAGGACCTATCTTACACCCTGTAGGTGGCAGGTCTACCTTAGTCATTCAGTTGACAAATCCTTACCAAGACTCCATATAGTACCTGGCAGAGTGTTTCCTGCTGTGGCTTTCCTGCTATGGATATGGGAAAAGAACTGGCAATCAAGCAGGCATTAGACAAATAATTACACACACACACATACACATACACAGAGAGAGAGAGAGAGAGAGAGAGAGAGAGAGAGAGAGAGAGAGAGAGAGAGAGACCAGTTGAGTGCCATTCTGAGTTTCTTGAGAAGCCGGTGATGGTTAGGCAAGGAAGTCAGTTGTTGAATTTCTATGGCTTCAGCTACTTCATGAATTAGAGATGGCAAGATTGGATGCAGTTAGAAAATCCATAGCAACCATCCAGGAAAGGCTTGATGAGGACAGTGATGGACTGACATTGTTGGAAGGCAGGAGAGCGAGTGAGGCAGAGAGCAGAGACATGCTATTAATGACATCCCTATTGCCAGTGTTGCTGCATAGGAGGGGGAGAACATTACTAATCATCATGCACGTGGCTAGTTTGGTTTGGCTGTCCAGGGAGGCAAGATGCCAAGAGGCACAGGTGTTCCCTACCACCGACGGAGGCTGCTCCCTCTCTTGATTGCATAAACAGGCCTCCCGCTTTCCTGCCTTTTCAAAATCCAGTCTCACCCTGGGGAGTCCTAGCCTCCCATTCAGGGTGCTCACCACAGAGGGAAAGGATTGAGGGGGTCTGAGTGAGGATGAGGGCGCCTTCTGGCCAATACTGAGGAGCTGTTGCTCAGGCCTTACAGAATCTGCAAATGCTGTGGGTCCACCTGGGGCAGCATCCGCTCCACTGCCATCTGTTTCCTATCGAGGCTGAGCACGCTCGTGTGTGTGGTCACAAACGCACAGGAAAATCATTCTGCCAATAAATATGGAACTTTAGGTTTAGGGTTTTTTTCTCTTCTTTTTAACTGACTTGCAAAGTGAACCCTGAAAATTCTGACTCCTTCTACCATGCCTCTCCCAGTCCCAAGGAAAATATAATGACGTCACATTCCCCTTGAAATCTATACTTCATTGAAGGGCTGGGAGGAGGCTCATTGCACACGTACAAGGGCCAAACCAAAGGAGGAAATGTGAGCAAAGTGGTTGCATCCTTTTGCAGTCAACTATTATAAAATCTGGCCATCTCTCGTGCTTCATGAAGACATACAGTTTCCAACAGGCCTAGTTTTACTTTACATAATTGTAACCATCTCAGCATGTCAATTAGCATAGAATGTTACCTTTGGGATGGGATCAATTAGAGACCTGAAGATTGAATTTGGAATCATGATTAGCCTGTTTTACATTTTGCCTTCATTTTCTAAAATATACAATTGTCTGATTCAGCCCAATTTTTTAAAAAAAACGTATTGTAAACTTATTTATTTTTTTTAACCGAAAACAGACATGGGAGGCTGGTGAGTAACAGGAACCATGGCAAAATGGAGGATGGGGGTGCTATTTGATTAGAGTCTATTCTTAAATTTCCACAGCAAGAAAATATTGAGAGTAGTGTAATGGTTGCTGGATTTTCTTAAGAACTGAAATCATTACGCTCTGGCGGAGTTCCAAGTTCTTCTCTTTTTTTAGGTTACAATTTGAAACGGTGCAGAACATGCTATAGTGTTGTAGTCATTCATGTAATGTCATTGAATCGAGCTTCTGGAAATAGACAAAGGACTTTGTGTCCCAAAATGTTCTTCTGGCGGAAAATTGATAGCAGCATGAGATACGCTATTACTAGGTTTGGTTCTGCCTCCAAATTTGTGCTGACTAAAGTGGAGAGAGAGAGAGAGAGAGAGAGAGAGAGAGAGGTTTCAAACAATGCTACACACATCTCCAAGAGAAGCCGTAGAAGTTTTCCTGGGTTTACTATAATAATGTGAAGCCCTTTGTTTGCTTTTAAGTTGTTGTTTCCCAAACGGAAACAATGAACAGGCAAATGCATGACATGAAATCCTTGGCTAATTCTCCCAAGCCCTCCCTGTCCCCATTTCAGCCCTGAGAAGTGTTTCCGTTCATTGAAGCCCTGAGTCTGGAGCTCTTGCCAGATTCGTCAGAGTGACAAGCGAGTCCAGCTTCAGCAGCCAGAGATGCAGCCTGAATGCAAATCAAGGCTAGGCCTGGACTCTCTGGCCAGGACACATGGTGTTGGGCCTGAGCCCATGCCCGGCCAATTCTTTGCCCTGATGCCTTTCCAAGTTTTGCCATCTTCATTGCTGCCACTCCTTTTAGAAAGAAAAGCTAGCGCTGTTTGTGCATTATGTGAAAGATATGCCAATAAAGCCCCTTTCCATGTAAATAGCACATCAAAATATTACCAAATAATGCCGGTGACTTTGCCAGCAGGCAGAGGACTCCATCTGGAGATAATATCTTCCAACTGAGAAGCATCCAAGGTGCCCTTTCCTAGGCAACAGGCACGCTGACCCACATGGGGCTAAATCCCATTCTATCTGAACACGAGCAATCCTTCTCCTGCTATACACAGGCCACCTGTGCCGGATCCCGGAGCAAACAGCTCCAATCCAAAATTAACTCATTGGTCATTTCCTCTGAGACAAGAACAGCACCATCCTTTCCTGACCAGTCTGATGATGTCCATACGTTCTCCAAAGAGACTCAAAATAGTAAGTACAGGACTGAGGACAAGCTCCCTCAATACATTCTGTTACCTGCTCTGGTCCACTCAGTGACAACAGGCCAGCTCACTGTTGGGTCTGCTCTCTGAAGCATCTGTCTAAATCAAGTTTTCCAGCTTCTCTGAGCACAAGGATCTCTATAAACTTTGTGATTAGCATCTGGGTGAAATGTTAAACTTTAAATGTAGAAGGTGGATTGTCCCAATGGCAGACAGTTTCAAATGCACACAGACAGACTCTTTCCTGTTCTCTTGGGTTGTTCAGCAGATTCCTGGCTAGTGGTTACTCCACACAGGAGCAAGGGTGGGTCAAACATGGATGGGGCCCCCCGGCTCTTTGTAATCAGTACAGAACCCTAGTTCTTCTTTTTATAACTAAAGGTCTCTGAGGTTTCTAGGAGGGGCCTGCATTCTCTGCCCACCCTGGTTGCCAAGTTCCTTTTATAAGGGCTGCTGCTGACTTGATTTCTGTCCACTTACTCATGAAAGTAGTCATTTCTCCTTACAATGGAACACAAAGCATGTGTGAGTAAAGGAACATTTTAGAAGAGCTCTCTGGGCTGTGGAGGTGAAAGCGCAGAGAATCCTCTTCCACACTGGTGTTGCAGTAAGCATAAACAGAAAACACAGGGCCCAGTAACAGGGGCATTCAGACACACCTCCCTCAGACTTCCATATTTCCCTTTATTCTCCCTGGCTCAGCCTCGTCTCTCACAGTTCCTAATTGCTGTCAGAAAGTATCTTAACTGCTCAAAACACGAGATTTGGAACGATCCTTCTTCTAGCGGTGAGGGGCATAGAGTGGTCACTGAAAGTCAGACTTAAACTTTCATACCCTTATATCTCAAAGACTATTAACAATATATCAGCTTTACAAAAGATGATGTCAAAAATGTTAAAGTTCTCTCTGACCATGTTATCCAGAGGTCTGATGCCACTCCATTCAGTGACACCAGCCATGTCCTGAATCCCTTCCATCCTAGGTGCTATTCTAAGCCTTCTCATTACTCATCTTTATGATTCCCCACCACATCTTTTACCTAGGGAAACTGAAACTGAGGAAGAGCCCCACGCTGTCCAGGACATCCCCATCTGTCTTTTTAAAGCTAGTCTCCTAATCAATCAATTGCTAAACCTCCCACAGTTTAGCAAGGGTTAATTACTCACAAGGTATAAAGATAGATACAAAGATCAAAAGACAAAGCCCCAGAGACCACTGGGATATAACCAGCCTGTAGAAACTAGAGTTACAACTTTGCAGACAGACAGACAGACACACACACACACACACACACACACACACACACACACACACACACCTGGATTTGAATCCCAGCTCCAATGAATTTGTTGGATCTGATTAGGCAAGTTATTCAATTTCTCTGGGCCTCATACTCCTCAAATACAAAATGAAAACATCAGAAGCAAATGCCCCATATTGTTTGAGGGGTCTAAGGAGATAAAGCATTCAGTGCACATGGAGCCAGGTGTGGGCACTTCTCCTTATTTTGCTGAACATGATTGTACAGCTTGCTTGGTAGATTCAGCATTTAATGGTGAGGTCTCTATGCTCCTAATACCCTTTTTAAGAATCATTTGGCCAGCTAATCAATGTTTTATTATATGGACACACCATACTTGACCCAGACTTCACTAGGAAAGAGCATAGTTTATTTTATCAAGACCTTTATATATTAAGACTATTACATCTGTTTACATCTGTAACAGATGTTTCCTTCGGTTTTTGTTTGCTCTCTAGTTTTATGTAAAATGCGTTTTACATAAAGCTGTTCATTTTATGTAATCTAACCTATATAAATTGTCATTTGTGGTACCATCCATTAATTTTAATCTTTTAAAAAAGCCTTTCAATAATAATACAGAAACTAGGGGCTACTCACCAACATCTTTTCCTAGTGTAAAAATATGTTTCAGATTCACCAAGTAAATTCAAATGGAGACTTCCTGCTGCTCCTCATGAGCAACCTTGACACCTGATGACTTGTACTAATCTGTAACAGTGTTAATGGCTTCCTCATAGTCATGCTTAAGGGATTAGATAATCAAATTTACTTCGTTCATAGTAGGAGTTTTTCAGAGACTAGTCTACTACTCCCTTCTCAAGTCAAAAGATCTGGAATCTAAGAACACACCCAGCTCTCTAAGGGATGTACTAACACACTGCAAAGATCTGCTTCATGTGTCCCTGGCCCTCAGGAACCTTCTTTGTCGAAGTCATAGCCCCTCCCAAACCCCCACTCTCAGCTCTGATGATTTGGAGAAAAGACTGGCAGGAGGCTGGCTTGGGTCAATTAAGTATTTAGCTCTGTGCTCAAAACTGTGATTCTAGTACAACGAAAATCTGGACTATTTATCTCATATGGGAATGGAAAGACGATCTTGAAACTGATTTCTGCTTTGGAGATTAAGTGAAAGAGCATATCTCCTAGTCTCTTAGCACAATATCTGATAAATAAGTTACCCTCAAACATTAGCTATTTTTCAATTTTCTCCAAGATGACCATAGTTGTTCCCAAATGTCCCGATGTTTGGTATAAACTGTGGAATAAAATCTTCACACCACAGCAGACAACCTCACATCTTTGAACTCATTTGTTCTTTTCAGCAATTTTCTTGAGTGCATATTGTGCTCTGGACTTGCTGCTTAGGAGAGAAAGTGGGAGAAATAGATGCATGCCTAGGTAGAGGTATTCAACCTGGGTTCCTCAGTCTCTTCTAGATCAGTGATGGCTGACTCTTCACCACACAGGCTATTACTGAGCTCTCCTACCATCCACAGTAAACAATCAGAAGATTAGAAGCTATGCAGATTTCTTCAGCCTGCCCCAAGGATGCCTCTGATATGGCTAGTCTCCTATGAAGACCAGGGACTGGCTATATTACTACACATTGTCTCCAGTGGCTTTGACAACGTGGTTTCTCTTTGGACCACAGGCCTTGTTTTGAAAACCATAATCCAGGAAAACAAGAGACTTGGGCATGCTTAAACAATGGAAGGACCCAGCCTTCTGCATGTCATAAGAACAGAATGGATCTCTCAGGCAGTCACCCCCAAATTAGCATCTGCTACTGTACTTTTACTCTTATGGGACATATTGAAGAAATTTTAGTTTTATTCACTCATAAAGTGATTACATGGTAAAGATGTCCTCTAAACTTCTTCTCATTTGCCTTTTCTTGAGGTTAATCACCCAGTGTTCAGTGTTCATGTCATGTTATTTCCTCCTGTCCAATCGCTGTCCGTCTTAAGTGAACTGAACCAATGGGGTACTCTTCCATGGTCTCAGCAGTAGACTTCACCTACTTAAATACACCAGTCAAGTTTAATTTGTCTTCAGAGGATTAGATCAACTACTCAAAACAAAAAAAAAAAGTCTGTGATAATCCCTGGAAGAAACGCCAAAAGAATTGAAAATTCTCCTTGCTGAGTAACTGAATCTAAAGTTCCTACAAACCAAACTTTACCATCTGTCACCCAGAGAAATGAGAGTGAGCTAAAGGTAATGGCTTTCAATATAAAATGAAAGTTACCTGGAGCAATGGGGTGGAAAAAGATCAGGTGAGTAGAGGAGACACAATTCAAAAGGGCTGCCCAGGATGTTGGCCTCAGCACTACAGCACTTCTGCCTTGTGTGGCATATGGGGCCCTCCTTCACCACTGTATACAATATTTAATGGATACAAGGTTTTGATGAACTGACCTTGTGTTCACCTTAAAGCTCTGTGATCTGAAGCAAAGTCTCCAGGAACCATTTTGAAAGGTCCTGCAGGTTTAGACATTCTACTGTGTGTCAACTCTTTCTTCCTTGCTGGGGTATAGATAGTTCTTGGGTGTTCTGGAGGATCTTACATATGCGCCATGACACATACCACTAGTTTACAGTAATCTACTTCTTGATATTTTAAGCACATGTATCTAGCTAACAAAACATGAAGATTTAAAGGAACTAACATAATGCTATAAGCCAGTAGTGTTTATTTGATACAACTCAAAACCTTGGTCACGATCTCTGGAGGGGGGCAGGGAGGGACACGTGCTGGATTTCCCACACAGCCAAGCTGTCCGTACATATTTACACTTGGTCTCATTCAGGATTTGTAACAGATGACCCAAGTGATAAGTTCTCCAGCTCAATAGAGACAATTTTCATAAATAACCAAGTCCGAAAAAGTAGAAATTTAAATTCTTCTATTTTTCTTTCACAACCTAAATTGTGTATGATTATTTGACTGTGTGCATGCCCACACATACATGCACACACACACACACACACACACACACACACACACACACATCCCATCAAAAATGGAAATCTTTTCTGTGTACATTACTTTCTCAAGGAAGACTGTGATCAATGTAGGCACACAGACACCAACTGCCACTCTGTTACTTGTCAAGTGAGGAAGAGGAAGTGAATAAATGAAAATAAAAATGTATATACTTAATAAATTCACTCATTCAAAACCAAAAAAATCAAAATGCAAAATAATAAATATCTAAGCTATATATCTGATCAATTATTTTGAACAAAGGTATATTGTGTCCTATTCTTAAAATTATCAGTCATCCACAATGTGAAAACAAATATAGATTCCCATGTGTTCATCCAGCAGCCAGGACACATGCCTGAAAACATTTTCACATGTGGATACTTCAAGCACAAGCTCTTTCTTAAACTAACACGATTACCCTGACAGTAGCGGTATAAACAGACTCATGTGACAAATTTGATAATTATCTTTCTGCTGTTAACTTCTACTTTGTTCTTCTGCTTTATCATGAAAAGGCTTTTTATTAGGAAATGTGTTGGGGGCCTCCCATGTGGAAATCTGCCACATGCAAGCAACGGCTGTCTAATTACATAGCTTTTTTATGACTTTCCTTTCACAGACAAACTTAAAGACCAACAGGTTGGCCATGGTATTTCCCTCCCTCAGTAGAAAGGAAAGAATAACTATCAAATGCAGTTCTTACTAATTGGGTAACTACTAGCTGATCTGGGAGAGATGGAGGAAGGAAATACAAGGACCATCACAGAAGCTTCAGAACTGAGTAGAATATTTATTTAGTATATACAATGCACCAGGAACATTGGCCAAGCCTTAATGACAGATATGAATAACCAGGCATGGTCCATTATAGGAAAACTTTTGCCATAGTAAACAAGGCAAACACTGAGTAAAATGAACACCAACAGATATAAACTGCTGGATGATTTATGGGGAAAGAGCAAGATTTTATGTAAAGAGAAAACATTCTTTTTTAAAGTTAGCTTTATGAAAAAGCATCAGCTGTACTGCCTCCTGTGACCCAAATGTTTCATGTTACTGGGATATAATCCAGACTAGAACAACATGCAGAGTTTAGCTGTGGAACCCCTCAGAGAATAGACACTGTTTGGGGTCTTCTGGGTGGATAATTGGCGATTCAGTATGTTGAAAAGCCATATGACAAAGGAGAGGAGATAGAAAAGCAAAGTAAATCTAGGAAGCAGGGAGGAGCTGAGTAAAGCAGGATGTCACTGAGGAGGGCCTAGAATGGAAGACCAGGGAGTCTCCATATTATATGATAGGCATTAAGACTTATTTATTTTTATTTATATGAGTACGCTGTAGCTGTCTTCAGACACACACCAGAAGAGTACATTGAATCTCATTACAGATGGTGTGAGTCACCATGCGGTTGCTGGGAATTGAACTCAGGACCTCTGGAAGAGCAGTCAATGCTCTTGACCGCTGAACCATCTCTCCAGCCCCTATGATAGGCATTAAGGAGTCATGGAAAACTTAGGAGCAGAGTTATGGGGTGTGCATACCTGTTCTTTACAAAACCTTCATGGCCCATGGGAAAGCACAATGACTCAAAGGGCCTCTGAAGATGGGCAGAAGATCTAGAGCCAGATGAGAGCAACAGAAACAAGGGAAACCACCAGGATCCATGTGCACACGAGGAGGGTCTGAATTAGGCAGCAGCTGCAGCCGTGGAAGGGGTGTGGCCAATGGGAAATGCTAAGAGATGCTTCTCATGGACAGACATAGCTCTGTCTGGACTCGCCTTGGGAAGACAGTGAGTGGCAATGGTTGTCCTACTAAAACCTCAAGTGATGGAGACTGGGAAGACGATAATGGCGCTCTTAAATACAGTAACTAGGAAGGAGGCTTGTGAGTAAGAGTTTAGTGTTTGAGCTTTGAGACTTGCAGCTCTATCTTTGAGACTTCTATCCATCAGCTAGTTCAAATCTGCCCATGCTAGGATGACCAAGAGGTGAGTGAACTGATTCAGTGAGGCCGCCACAACCCCATCCCAGAGCCCTCAGGTGCCACCTCTGCCTAGTTTATCTGGAAAATATTATAAAATATTTAGTGTCACTGAGTTTGGGCCTGAGCATGGGAATCACAGTGCCTTGCCTAATATTCTCTGGGATTATTACTGCTAGTAACTCTTTATTGGGGAAATCAAATAGCTATAACTTTTCACTGTTGTTGGAAAAGCTTGCAGGGTGACTCATTTACTCCCCATAGAAAAGCCCTGTCTACACGAGGCAGGTAGTAAAATTAAGTTCAAATAAATGCTTCAGAAGAGTGTTTCATTTCAGAAAGCCTTGCATTTTCCCCTTACTGGAAATGAGTGTTACAGGACATTAAAAGTCTCTATGTCCTATATGGTGTTTAATATAAACACTCCATTTTTTTTCTTTAATCTACCCAAGATCAATACTAAAGTAGTGAGAGGTGGTAGCAGGAGAGCTGGCATTTCCAGCACAGCATCATTAATGAAACACTTCGGACAATAGCTCTCTCTAAACAACCCAGCAGTCAGCACTGCTGCCTCTCCTTTAGGAAAATCCAAAATGTAGAGAGACTCCAAGAGGTGGCCAAGGTCAGGGCCAAGGTTGGGTCTAGAGATCCCAATATCATTTCTTGTGCATGTGTGTCATATTCCATATTAACCTTCAAGATAGCCGCCTCAGCCTTCCCCAGAATGGTCTGGGGATCATTGTCAGAATCATTCCAGGTAGACAGGAGGTGGACCATTCTTTTTACTCCAGATCAGATGCTCCCATAGCAACAGTCAGAGATGACCTCATGTCCACTGAGCAACCTCAGGAGCATGTAGAACACCCCTGCACAATAAAGAAACTATTGAAAATAACATAAAGAAGATTGCACTGTTTGGAACCACCTTTGCATTGTAGGACTTGTCATTAATGGGAATCACAAAACCTGACCCGGAAGTACAAAGGTGTCTAGATGGAAGTGAAGGGAAGACTTAGCATTTCACATAGCCAAGCATGGCCTCATCTAAAGCATCCTTGTAAATATCTCTGCTATCTCCAAGTGCCCCTTCTCCACAGCGGCTGCTGTCTCTCCTCTCCCTGCAACCTCTGTGCCCCCATCACACTCTTGCTGCCTCCTCTTCATGGACGGCAACTGGCAGTCTGTCAACACGACTGAGGGAAGTTAAAAATATTCTTTGGGATCCATTTTCTTTTAGGATTTGGGAACTGTTAGAGGAAAAAGTCTAAAAGCTTTTCATTTTATTATTCTATCCAGAAATAATGACATATTATATAGTTAAGTTTCCTGTTCTAGGTTCTTTGCACAGTTCATCTTTTATTTCAGAAAAACTTCATAAGGGCAAATGATCCCCTTTTTACAGATAAGAACATTGAGATTTAGAGGAATTAAGCTACTTAGAAGATTCACGTTTACTGCTTCGGAATACCCTAGTTTTATCTAACTCCAAAAGCACCAGCTATACCATATATAGAAGAATCAGGAAGAGTAAAACTCCATCTCCCAGCCAGCCAGTTCAAACCAGCTGCAGCTCCCTGCCCCGTCCCATTTCCTCCAGCCAGAGGGGAAAGGAAGCTTGTTACCTTTGAGCCTATAGACCCACTTCCTGAACCAGCCTGGGGTGCTGAGTACACACATGGTCGGACTTCCCCATGCCTGTAGACCTGCCTAACCACGCGATCGCCACATCTGGAACATATTTCAAATTACCTTTAACCACAACTGCAAAAGGCTCGCTCTCTCTCTCTCTCTCTCTCTCTCTCTCTCTCTCTCTCTCTCTCTGTGTGTGTGTGTGTGTGTGTGTGTGTGTGTGTGTGTGTGTGTGTATTGTATATAAGTTTACTATATTAAGCAAGTGGCTTAGGGCACTTGCTGAAGTTCTGGTGGAAGACCTATGTCCCCACGTCCTTTACTCTCCCTAGCTCTGCACAGGAAACCTGAGCAGCTTGACATGGGAAACTGGGTGATAGTTGCTCTGAGAGCATACACAAATTCTCAGGTCTCTTTTAGAATCTGACTTTATTTTAAGTGAAGTACAGGGAATTGTTATAGGATGAGCTGATATCAAACAATCAGCTTTAGAAGCAAAGTGAGCCAAAAGAGAGTCCTAGGCTTGCTGGATAGATACTACCAGAGTGACCCTAGGTAAGTCATCTTCCTCCTGGGCCCCACTCCATAAGAGGGTTGCCAAAGAAGAGTGAGATAATGAAAAAGTAGATGTAAATGATCCTTTCTGACTTTTCCAAAGACAACCTCTCATTCTCTCCTGCTCCCCCTAACATTGAGGAAATCCACAAGTGACCTCCCTTGGGATGGTAGCTTAGGTTTAGCCATGTTTGAGATCTCTTCCTGCATTTATTAGCTATGAAGCAATCTCTACTTCATATTTATTTTCCCACATATTGGATGAACATAGCATCACTCATTCTCAAAATTCCTTAGAGAAAGAATCCTGTACCACATAGGCTTCCACTGAAGGAGCTCAGCTTTCTTCCAGAACAAGAGGCATGCTTGGTGTTTCTTCAAGAGCAAAGGGAGACAGATGTAAATCATTGCTAGAGTGCATTTATGTAACAAAAGTATCTGGACTGTAGGGGCAGGAACTTTTAATCAATCAGTCTGTTATCTTGGATTCTGAAGGGTTTTGTACTGTGTAGTGGTTTGCCCACAATCTATACTTGGGTGGAATAAAAACAAATAGGATGATGTTACCAAAGACTGACATCCTGGAAGATTCTCTTACTCAGAACCTAGAAGATGACATTCAGTACCAGAAGTGTCCACTAAGGAAACAGGGGTGTGATAAAAATAACTATTTTCTCATGGAGTGGATGTGTGAGGGGATATAATAGTCTAAAATCAGCCAGGCTCCTGCTGATGGCCAGCACTTACCCTGTAGCTTCCCAGAGACACATCATCCAGCCAGCCCTAGCCAGCCCCGATCCAGGGGCCAGCATTGTGGACAAACGTCTATCTCAGCTTTACTGGGGCCCCAAGTGGATCTTCATGCCTACTCTTCAGAAAGAATTTCCCCACTTTTATAGATTTTCAAGGTAGCTTTCTGACCCAGATCTTGAAAAGCAACAGCCATCAGACCCCTGCTGATTAACTTGTGAGCCGAAGAAAGCCATACATCTTTATTCAAAATATGGCGTGATATCCAGTTCTGGGCCTCATTCAGTCCTGGGCCTCAGGCTTCTTGAAGAACTTTGCTGGTTGCTTTCTTCCTGTTCTACTCACCCTTTGGGCATTCCTGGAAACAAGTGCCCTTCCAGTTAAGGGTTCTTTATGAATTAATTTATTCCAGGTGCTCATTCCTCTGGACTGCCCACTATATAATACATACATACATACATACACACATACATACATACACACATACATACATACATACATACATACATACATACATACACACATATATACATACATACATACATGTACAGAGAGAGAGTCAGACAGACAGACAGATAGACTCTGAGACAAACTGGCTTTTATATTGATAGCCAGGTCACCCATAAGTAACTTTTAGGCAAATTTCTCACTTACTTAGTACAATAAAGGCATGGACACAACTAGAAACAGTGTAAGAAAAATGCTAATCTCTACATGGCAAGAGAGTGCTTAAACCCTAATCCTCCCAGGTCTGGCCAGTGTCTTGTCATCCCAGCTTCTCAATAAGCTGAGGTTTAAGGCTCATAAGTTCAAGGCTAGCCTAGGCTACATACAGTGTGATCAAGGCCAATTTGTGTAACTTAGTGAGACCATGTCTCAAAATAAAATATTACAAAGGGAGTAGGAGTACAAGTGAATGTTAGACTCGTACAGAGAATTGTGTGTGAGGTCCTACATTCAATCCCAGCACTAAAAAAGTAACACAATACAAAATGGCCTTATTAATTCACAAGTGAATGAATGAATGAGTGGATAAATCGTTGTTAAATGAATGAATTAACTGAGCACACACTGTGAGTTGGTTCCTTGACCAAGAGGTCTATGTGCTTTTAATTCTTAGAATAAGCTTGTTGAGTGGGCATGTTAGAAACAAATATTCCCAATATCACATAACCAAACACCCAAGCAAAACAAAAGTAAGCCAAAAGGCAGTTTCTTTCTGCAGAAAGGGTGTGCGTCAACCTAAACCAGGCTAGAAAGCACGTGGGGCAGGAAGTTCACTTAGTTTTTACAGTAAAGCAGGTGGTGCCTGTGTCTCATCCTATTGGTGGAAGCTGAACCTCACAGTCTGACTTGGTGGTTAAGTTTTAATTGGCGCAAAGGAAATGAAGGAAACAAGGGAAGGAATGAGCCACTTCAGGCCAATAAGTTCCACTGGTATAGCAGGGAATTTGCATAAACAGAAGTTTTACCAGGTTGGGAGATTACAAGATTTGCGTAAAAGTTTTACAATGTTGGGGAGATTTATGGAATATTGGTCCTTGGTGAGCTAATCACCTTTGATAGAAAAAAATGTTTCATACAGGTTGAATACTACTGAGTCACCGGTGAGAAAAATGTGCTTCAGAGAAGTGAAGTAGCTTGCCTTAGGTCATTCTGACCTAGATTGAGTAGCATAGGAAAAGTCCAAACTCAGGTAGAATACTACTTAATTGGTCTAACATCTACTCCTCTTCCCAAACTACTCTCAGGTCTCTGCATGGGTTGGTTGTCTGTGTGTGTCTTCTAAAGCCTGGATGATGACTTCCAGTCTTCATCAGGACCTCACAAACATCTTCAGAGTAGGGAAGATAAGTTTGTGTGGGTAGTGCAAAGGAGCTGTCCCTGCTTCCAGATGGAGAAGTCCTGATGCCGTGTGTAAGTTTCCTTCATTAAGTTAGTCCACTTTATTTGAAGTCACTGTTCTTTATCTGAGTTGACAGCAGGTTTCTGATCAAATATGACTGAGTTTGCCTCTAGGTGTGAACCTGAGTAGAGTCCTCTACAAATCTTTCGGAAATGCCTTGTGACTAGAGGTGCCAGAGCTAAGAAGTTTAAGGGAACCTAACTCGAGGTGACAGCTGTCATCCATCGGAAGAAGAAAAAGCTCCTTTTCATCATGGCTCACATGCCTTCTTCATGGTCTTACACACTTTCTACACAGTCTGCAATGGGTCCTGGGAAAGGTCTCTGGTTCATTTGCAATCTTTGCATTAGCTCCCTGTTCTGCATCTCTAGAACAGGGAAAGAAGTCTATTCCAGTAAGTATTTGGCCTCTCTGATCTAGTAACCCACTGGAAGAACTGGAAGGACTGGAAGGCTCTTATGAGGGAGAGACGCAGGCCATGGACTTGTGGGTAAAAGATTCTTGTGTCCAGGCCTCGTGTAAGTCTTGTTCGCTCAGAACTCATGTTGGGGCAGTCTGTGAGGCTCAAGACACATTTTCTGTAGTTCAGGCACAATGGTCACTCCAGCCTGGAGTGGATTGAGATAACCTTGGAAATAGAAACAACGAACAACACAGTATTTTCCTGAGGCCACACTGGTACGTGGAGAGATCTCTGCCAAATCTCTTCCCCGTGCCAAAGCTTCCAGGTGTTTCTTTGTGTTCACATAGAGAACTCACATGATTTTTTTCCTTCAGTTTGGAAGAGGTGGTCCAAAGTGTTTAAGCGACAGTAGTTGCAACATGTCAGAGTGGGAATTTATTATCTCAGCCCCAATAGGTCTTAATAAGCCTTACACAACTGTTTAGGCATTTATTCTATTAACGGCTGTTCATTCTGGTGGCTTCACCTGAATATTCATGATCTTCCTCTCCCCAGAGCTTCGGCATAGCAGCTGTTGGAAACCCGCAGCAAATGTTCAAGAGAGTTCCACAAATATAAACACCCTCACAGCTGAGCGTTTCAGCCCTGGCCTCACAGAGGCAGAGACATGAAACATTTATGCCAAGAGGGGTTTGAAGGACAGCATTTATAAGCCTACAATAACCTCACCTTCAGAGCATCCTTCCCTCTGATCGGGACATAGCCATGAGGAGGAAGGGTCCAGGAGTGTCCATGTTCCCAAAGGTCACAGTCCCCTCCCTGCTCTATCCTGGAATGGAAGGTTCTGAATAAATTCAGCAAGAAGTTACAGCACCTCTGAGAGACAGGAAGGGAGACTCATGGGATTGAGCCAAGATGGTACCTGTTAAGAGTGAGGTGCTTAGCAAGAGGCATATTTTTAGTGGAAAAATATCAAAAGAGAAAGAATTGGTGGTGCCTTCTCCAAAGGGATGTAACTAGGAATGACAGGATTAAATTAGCAGGCGGACAACCTGACATGAAACTCAGTGAGAACTCCCCCTTGAGCATATGTTCACTGCCTTCCAAGTCAGAATACAAAGTAGAAAAATTTCAGGCCCATCTTTATGATTGAACAAATCTCCCCCTCGGGCCAGACACTTAACCACTCTGTGCCTCAGTGTCCTCATTTATAAATTGTAGGGAGGAGCAATGTCAAAGATAAACCATAAACCCATTAAGATATTAATGCATTATAAATACATTCCTATTGCATTTATCTGAAGAAGATTTTAAAAGTTCATTTTAGAATTTTAGCTTATGGTGAGTAACTCATTCTTGTGAGAAACCCAGTTCTTTTTGCCCAGTGAAGACTTAAAAGGTAAGTGGAAATACAGTAGAATGTATATAGGGCAATACAGTTTAGTGTAGTTTAAAAACAACCACAGACAATGCATGAGCTGTGGAATCATATAGGACAGGAATATAATACCAGTCCTACACATGAAATTTAAGCAAATTATACAGCTTTTTCTAAGCTCTTGGTCCTTCCTCCAAAAAACATAAGGAACCTCTGCCTTTCACTTATTTCACAAGGCTGCAGAGGCTAGATATAGGACAGTGCCTATGTTTCACAAGAAATGCTGCTCTCTTCTCCTATTCTGCCTACCAGGGCATGGCTGGCCCAGCCTCTGACAGCTCTCAGCCACGCCCCCTCTCTTCCAGTCAGCAACTTCTCTAGTCAGGGTAAGAACAGGCCAGAGAAGACACTCGCTGTTTGATTCTCCACTGGCCTGGCAGACTTAGTCTTCCCTGGAGAACAGTAGTAAGGGGAGACTTTATTATAAGAAAGAAATTCCAGAAAGAAAAAAATGCACTGACAGATCTCCTGGAGCATGTCCGTGCCAGGCAAGTTCGCTCCTCTTGGCCCTGCAGAACATTCCTGTATATCTTCTACCAACATTTTTTAAATTAACATCCTGTTCAAATTTTTTGCAAATGCTGTCTAGATTCACATGAAAATTCTGCAGTTTCCAGTAGATGGTCCTAAACTCATGCAAATATAGACAACACTGAGTGGATTCTGGCTCTGAAAAAGAGGGAGGAGGAGTTGGAGTTGCAAGAGGAGGAAGAGAAGGGAGAGGAGGAGGGAGAGGAGGAGGGAGAGGAGGAGGGAGAGGAGAAGGGAGAGGCGAAAGCAAAGTACATGAATGTGAGAGGAAGATGGCAGGGCATAGCGAAGGGATTGTGGTGAAGAGGGCTGGAGCATAGATTATAGCAAGACACATTATATGCATGTCTTAAATTCTCAAACAGTATAAAGGAAGGGGAAACTCTGGAATTTTTTCATGGTACCTGGAATTAAAAACAACAAGAACAACAACAAAAACACTATAGTGGTTAACAGCAAATCAATGCAATAATAGCAACATGCTCTTTCAAATTCATTTCTTTCTCTCTGATGCAACTAACTATTCCAAGCTCGAACATGGCCATAATACCAAGGAAGGAGAATGATGGGGAGGTAGAAAGCAGAACAGGCACTGAGTGTTGACAGTGTGGGGCCAGAGCACAACCTGCGGGCTAATAAGACTGGGAGTGGGATTGCCGCTGATTGAGGAAGCTACAGGAAGAGGCACAGAGGTAGAGTGGACGTTTTCTGATGGCAGTGATGAGCCAGGCATTCCGGGCACCAGATATGGCATGGAAAAGAGCCGAAAGTAAGGGAGAGGAGGCTGGCACAGGAAGGAAAGAACGTCCCTATGACTAAAGTAATTAAGTGAGGAGCAGTGGCGAAGGTCAGTCCCTTTATAGCACAGAGGAAACTGGATCAAGAGCATAGGCAGGACGGGTATAGTGACACTGTGAACATTTTCTTTTAGAGGGAAACACAAGTGTGTGTATGATAAGCAAGTTAGTCTGGAATGCCAGGAGAGAAGACCACTGATAACCTAACCCCACCAATTACCTTGCGAAGTAGCGATTACCCAGGTAGCGATGACTCCTCCAAGACAGTAAGGAACTGCAGCTCAGAGGAACTTATAACTTGCTCTATAACTGCCATGTGGCCAAACTTTAGATTTCAAGTCCAGATTTACTTTCATTTCTTGACATAATTCATTAATAGATATAATCATTTAATGCAAATACAAATCTAATTTCTGGGGTCCCATGAACTTGTTTAATAGTCTGATGAATCATGGACCTCTCCTTGAGATTTTTTTTTTTTAATTCATAGAATAGCATGCATTGAACTACTAGAGGTACTTATTGTGTTTTCAGAAAACATATATAAATTATCAAAATATGTAACTAAAATGTATAGTTGCAGAGAAATTTTCAATACTGTGTTAGGAGACTCCAAATGCTTCCTCATTCATGCATCAAGGGGTGTGGACTCATCAGACAGACTACCAACAGCCCAAATCTCAAACCGTGGCCAGTAACGTTTCAGGACACCTTCAACAACCACAGTGTATTATGAAAACAAGCGGCTTCTGGTGTGACAGACCCATGGGTTTTGTGTTCCTTACCTCTGACCACACTTTATACAAAACGTATCAAAAGCATACATTTTCAGTGGCAGACAGTGAACATAGGGAATTTTTCTCACCTAGATTCATAGATTTGCAGACAGTATTCAGAACTCAGTTAGAAACCTGGGAGACACTTCAAACCCAAGGTGATTGGTAAGAATTTTTAAGATATTCAGGAGTAGAGATGGAGCTGTGGATTTTATTAATGAATTGAGAACAGATTTCAGCAATATTTATAGATTATGTAGATTCAAGGGCTCATTCACTGGGTTTCCTTCTGGTGTCCCGAAGGCCCAGGAACTTCTGGTGGTGCTGGCCCCTGAGAGCAGTCCTCCCCAGAAAATACTTGGCTGTGCTTTCCCGACACTTGCTGGCATGGCTCAGCCTTCAAAGTTCTGGACCGTTTTCCTACTGTGATAACAACCCTTTCCCAGAACACGCCTTCATCCCGTTCACAGGAAAGCGGGCTTTAAGGGTCAGGGTTTTGAGCAACCAGGAATATTCCAGGGTTGGAATTGTTCCTATGCAGGCCTGCCCACAGCAAATAGTAACGGTCTCAAGCTAATAAGGGGATAATGTGTTTTCAGCAGATGAAAGAAGGATCAGAAGGTAACTTGAGCTAAGGCAATGACAGTGCCCAAAGTTGTACAATGGAAACTATGTAAAGCATCCAAGCCTCTTTGTGAGATATGAATGATTCCTTTTTTTCTGGTGAAAGGTGGATGAAGAACTTGAGAAGAAGGGCCTGAGTGGCTTTTATGAAGAAAACCTCTGTCTGGGAAAGCTAGGCTCGGGGTTAGGTTGCAGCCCCAGCGAATCCTCCCTTCCCAAGCAGGGAGGAGCTGAAAGACGTTCAAACCATGATGGTGTGTCTGTCTTTGAAATCTTTCCTCCCGCTTTTAAGCACAAGTTCATGCATGTTCCCTTGTAATACCTGTCTCAATGTGGAATCTGAAGCCAGGACAGAAACAGACTTAATTAAGAACTCTAAGAAAGTTTTCCACATGCCTGGTAATCCCCACTCCATTCTCAGTGCCTGGAGCAGTGTACGACTCGGGAGTAACACACCTACTCCAGAACCCTGGGTTCCATAAGGCGTGGCAGTTTTTAAAGGGTGCGTTTATTTTTGAGTATTTGATAGATTTTATTAAAAATATGTTGACCTGTTCTGAAGTGCAAAGTAGTATCTAAGGCCAGTACTACTGACGGACAAAGAACTGTAAATGATTTTGTGACCTATGTTGTTACCGTAAGGCTTTTCTCACTCAGTCATGCATCCATTGATTTAAAAACTATTATTGAGTGACTTTTATAGTCAATGAACTAAAAATAGGTGCCAGAGATACATTGTAGAACATGACATAGTCTAGTCCTGACGAGGAGATGGGTATAAACATTCAATCATTAATTTATCCTGAAATAGCTGAGAATGACAGAGGAAAGTTGTTGAAGATTACACATTTCTGAATCAAGAGCACACCTAAGAAGTGAGCCTAAGGACTTAGCATTCCTACCAAGCTCCACAGCGAGTCTAATGCAAGTGGCTGGTACCCTACACCTAGGAGAATCCCGAAACTGAGACATGAAATACTTTCATGGGGCCCTCAAAGCTGTTGTCCAAATCTCTCTGCAGAAGAATGCTCATCTCTTGCTTCTAAGGCCTGACTTTCAAAGCCTTAGTCACTGATGACACATTCTTACCCAGAGGTCAGTCTTTAAACTTTAGATCATAAGTAACACGTTATTTCTAGAGAAGACTGAGTCTTACCAACCTGCTCTGAAAACGCCATAGTGGTTTTGTGGCAACTCTTGTTCTCCACCTGCCCCACAGACCTCCTAGTTTCCAGGCAGCCATGCTGCCTATACTGTCTGTGAGCATCGGCCCTGGGAACAGGGTTCCTACCACTATGGGTACGTAAGCCACATTTTCCTTTCAAGGTGTTTTTGTACTTCAACACTAAGCCATGCAATAGCCTACCTCATGCAGTATCTTCATTTTCATATCACACCACAGAGAGAGAGAGAGAGAGAGAGAGAGAGAGAGAGAGAGAGAGAGAGAGAGTCATATGCATGTGCAGAGAAATCGACTTGCATGTGAGGGTTAGCCAAATAAAATATGTCATCTTTTTGGTGTTATTAAAAAGTACTAATTTTCAAATTCTTGGGTATAAACCATAAACATCTGGCAGTTCACAGAAGAATCTGAGTCTTCACAATTCCATTTCATATGGTTACCACCAAGTGAAAAACCTCGGACGCACAGTATAATGGCCCTTCTTCTTCCCATAGAAGGCAGGCTTAGGTCCACCCTTGACATGACCCCATGCCTGGATTGCACGATGGCTCCACCATAAATTAATCAATTAAAGTCAGTTTTTGTCTCCCTTCCAAGCACAATAATGTCTGAGCCAGTTAACTGTATCACAGTGGGTTCCATTTGTAGTACTTTTAAAACTTAGTCCCTATGGGTTTTTGTTTGAATGTTGCTTATGATTGCACTGAACTGGTAAAAACTGTGAATAGCAAATGGTATCTTCTCAAAACAATTTTCTACAAAATACAACTAAATTAAGTGTTAGGAGGCATACCAAGTTGTCCTGCTTTAATGGTCAGGTAAGAATTACTTGCAATTAGCATATACATGTTGCTAAAATGCTTTCTTAATGCTCTTAGCATAGGATACACAAATTTCTCTTATATATATCAGAAGAATTATTCAAAAGTGTCCCTGTTAATACTCAATAATCCCATTGAAGCAGCTTTAAGCCCTGGATAATTTTAAAAGTCAATTTGTGCCCTCAAACTCCTATGATTTTAATTCAATTTTACATCTTTCTTTTAATTTGGTACAACTTCTTTATGAGTAAATAATTACAATTATAATTACTAAGTAATTACAAGATTATTTTCTGAATCCAATACTTTGCTTCCTTATTTTCACAGGAATGCTAATAGTTACCCTTCATGTATTGAGGTGATAGACCCAGAAACCCAGAACTCCACCACCAAATTACCAAAATCCACAGATACTTACATTTCTTCTATAAAGCGATGCATATCTGTATGTAAACTACACACATACTCCTGTACTTTAACAATCTCTAGATCATTTACAATGACTAGAACAACCTCAGTGGTAAATGGTATATGAGTAGTTAGTAGACTATATTGTATGAGGAATAATAACCAGGAAAAGGTCTGTACACATTCAATACAGATACAAATTTTCAGTTGTTTTGATGCATTGTTGATAGAAACCTTGGATGGGGAAATTCGCATCTTTTTAAGAGATTCCTATTCTAGGTGAATAGCAGAGGGTAAATAAAGAGAACACTTCATTCCAGGGATGCTAAATAATGCAATAGGAAAATTATCCATGTGGTAATGGATTATCATAGTGTATTGTTACTGCAAAATGTAGTGTATCTCTTTAAACTCAGTTATTTTGTATAAAATCAAAGGTTATTGGTGGTGGCAAAATAATATTAATGTATGATAAAGTGAGAGAATGCAAAAGTTGATGAGCTCTTTCTGGACTTGACTCCAGACCTTCTAAGTCCAGAGTATAAAAGAATATATAGTAATTAAGAAATACACAAATTGCTCTATCCATAAACAAAATAGTGGGTAATAAACTAGCTAATGAAAGAAAACATTGGCATGCGAAGCTCAGTAACCATTTAGGAAAAACACGTCTCTTAGATGCTTAAGAATACAGCATCTGTATCGCAACACATAGCCAAGACTGACAACAGAATTTACAGCATCTGGAATAAAATGAAAATGAAAAAATAATTAAGAAATTCAAGACAGTAGCATAGAGCTCAGAAGGACAGGGTCACTCTGTGCATGGGAAGCTTTGAGACACTGCACAAGTGCCTTTGGGCTAGGACTGCACCCAGCATTTTAACATTTTAAATTGCAGAGGTACTGGCTCTTTGCAGAAATGGCTCCGTCCTGTAGATGACATTTTGGACATGTGCTAGGCAGGGAGATGGCTGTTGGTTTGATGACTGGATACCCTGATGGTGCATGGTTGGTGGATTCACCAATCCTTGATAGCAGGGATAGTACTGAACTACAGAGAATCTGCTGTCCTGCTTCCCAGAGGACTGTAGAATGTCTACAAGATAGTCCCCTAGGTGAAATGACTATTGTTATTATCTGTGCTTAAATACTATCTTGTTTTTTACACCCTAAGCATTCCAGCAACGTGACAGCTGCATTAGTTTTGAAAGGCTCTGTGCTGCTACTTTAAAATTGTAGCAGTAATGTGAAACCAGTTATATAAGCAACAAAATCTGTATACAGTACAACTATGTCAATAGTGGTGACACTTCCCACACTGTAGGAGACACCAGGGGGAACCACCTGCTTTAGTCTGCATTCGCAGCTGTTTTATAGTTCAAATTGACTAGGTGAAGTTCACAAGCACCTGATTCCTCCATTGTGTCTTCTAGCTGGGTCTTTGCCTCACTTTTGTGAAATGAATACATGAGATTATTTTCCTTTTAGTTCATCTTTTTATTACAGTACGACATGTTTTTCTAATTGGATGAAGTCACTGCTAGTGTTAGGGTATTCACTTCATGTTAACAATGGGAGCTTTCAAAGTGTCCGTTACCTACAGTGTCTTTGGAAATGAAACAACTGGGAACCATAGACTAAGAGGCATGCAAATATGAAATGTGTGAGCCAGGAGGAACTAGGAGGATTAAAATATGTCATGGATATAAAAGGAAACTGAGGCCAGAACAGGTTAAAGACACTCAGAAACTGCAGGCCGTGTCAAGACTTGAATTCACACTGATGTCCAGGACTAAATAAAATAATTATTTCCTTCCATTCTTGCTTACTTCTTTTCTTCTTTCTTGCTTTCTTCCGCCCTTCCTTCCTCCCTTCCCCTCCTTCCCTTCAGTAAGTACAAGGGGCCATTTCTGTGTGCGAGGCTGCAGGGTGGTCCTGATAATGCAGAGATGACTAAGCCATAGACCCAGACCTTAAGGGGGTAATCAGCTGGAAAATAAGAATAACAGAACTATGGTGTCCGTATTCAACGCAGTGCAAGGACCCGAGGCCCCTCTGGGTGCTGTGGAAGGCTTCCTGGCAAAGATAGATTTGAGAAGCTTTGTTTGTGAGTTTTAGACAACATGTGTCTTTGACCTATAACTGTGGCACGTATTTCTGGAGTACACTGAGATAACCCAATCATACATAATATGGAACGACCAAATCAGAACAATTAGTACTTCAGTCTCATTACACATTTTTCATTTCATTGTACTGGGAGGCTTTTAATTCTTCTAACTTGTTTTCGTTTGAACAAACCACACTAGTTAGAATTTGAATCTTGATGTTGCAGAGCCTTAAACCAATAGGGTCAGGGTAATTCTGTCCCAAGCAGGTGCATAGAGTGTGCACACTCAATAGCTGAGACAAGAGCATTTATAATCAAGTATTGACTGCCCACAGCCATGAAAAAACTGTCCTTTCCTTGCATAGAGAACTTTCCAGAAACCTAGGGTCATTCACCATTTTGCCAAGAACAGCCCTAAGACCAAGCAGACAGCGGGGCTTTTCACAGGACTTGGGGCTCCCTGAGGTGCACAGGAAGAGGGGAAATGAAGAGGAGGTTTCCATGGGTTTCCATGGGTTATGAGGACCTGATAAGCCCTTGAATTTCTATGGGCCTTGGCTAGAGCACAAACTAAGAAAATAGCTTGTTGGTTGCTGAAATGATTAAGTGGATTGCTTTATTGATTCTCACCTAGCTTGGAACAGACCTCAATACCCAGCATCACTGTTTTAATAAGAGAAAAGAAAAGATTTACTAGACAAAAATGCTTTCCATTAGAGGTGAAATAAAGCACCCTGACCCACCAGCAAGAGGCTATAGAGTAGCCTCAGCTTGGAGCCTGCCAACCAAAAGGGAAAATGACGAAGAAAAAGTTAAAAGAGTCAGTCCTGGGCCTGTGCTTACCAAAGCCTTCGAAGTGAATTTCTACCAACTGCCAGATTGTTTCCTTGGCCTCTTCCTCCCCAGTCTTTAAACTCTACCACCCATCCTGGAAGCCAGGGGCCAAGCCAGACAACTGAGCACACTGAGGCCAGGAACTAGACAGCTGAGCGTACTGAGCCCAGGCACTGTGTCTACTTGGGCTTTTCCCTAGGAACTGCTTCTCGTCTTCAGCTAAACTGACAAGGGGTGTACAATTGTCTCTATGTCTCAAGGAAGGGGACTTCCCATGAGGACTCTTCACCAACCGGTACCAGACCTGGATTTTAATGATGTTTCTGTTATAAGTAGGATTTGTGAGCATGTGGTTTTTCCTCTGGAGGCTTCAGTATGAATCCACTCTCCCCTGCATAAGCTGGCAGTGTTGGTTTTCTTAAGCAATTGCTGTGTGCCTGTGCCAACCATATATTATGTCATTTGGTCGTCTCACCCAGCGCTTATGAGTTGACCCTTCTGTCATGGTATCCATTGTAGAGATGACTCGGTGGAGGCTTAGAGGTTGGACATGTCCAAGTTTACTCAACTTGCTTGTGGCAAAGAGGGACTTTGAGAATGCTATTATCAGATTCCAGATTCTAAACTTGAATCAACTACACAACTACAAATACAACTGCCTCTTAAAGAAAGCATAGCCATGGTGTCATCAAAACACACACACATACAAAAAGAGAGAGAGAGAGAGAACAAGAGAGAGAGAGACAGAGACAGAGAGACAGAGATGGAGAGAGACAGAGACGGAGAGAGACAGAGACAGAGGAACTGCTCCCAACCCTTCTGATCCTTCATTAGTAACTGCTGAGCACTACTTTAACTCCAGCATTTCTAAGCGACAGGGACACAATGCTGAGCAAGAAGGGCTGTTATATAGAACTACCATGCTGGTAGGGACAGCAGAAAATAAGAAATGAGGACCCAAAGCTCTCTCTTTTTATTTATTCACTTCACATCCTGGTTGCTCCCCCGTCCTGTTCTCCCAGTCCTCACACGCCCCTCCCCCTGCTATTCCCTCCCCTTCTCCTCAGAGAAGGGGAAGGTCCCCATGGGTACCAACCCACCCTGTCACATCAAGTTGCAGCAGGACTAAGCGCATCCTCTCCCTCTGATGCCAGACAAGTGAGGCTATCTAGGGGCTTTAAGCATTTTCCATGAGTTGTATTTTTTTAAATATAGTTATGGCTGCTGTTTAGTGGAACAAGAGGGTATGGTTGGTGGGAATGGCCACAGAGAAGCCAGGCTGCAACAACCCTGCTGGCTGCCTCAGTTGTGAGAGGGAGATGGAAGGAGACGCCATCTCCTGAATGTGTTTTGAGAGCAGACTGGCCTCTTATCACCTTACACTTTTGCAAGTGAACAAGAGCTATGCTTCCTGGGCACCCCAGATGGCGCCCCTGCCAGCTTCTCTCAGTATCCTCTGGCTCTGCCAGTCAGACCATGAGAGCTTGACCTCAGTAACAGAGTGCCATGCCCCATCTCCACAGAGTCCAAAGAGAGGATTCTATGATGGTTTACTAATAATGGTTTCTAGGAAGCTGTGCAGCAACCTGGCCAGCGTTCACTGGCAGCTCCACCTACAGAAACTCCCTGGTTTCCCAACTTTATGATCATTGCCCTGTTCTCTGTGATCAAAAAAGCAGTGGCCTCAGGAAAGAAAAGCACAAACTGAGGCACACTAGAAATATGCTGACCCACAATAGGCTCCATTGCATACATGTCAAAGCAGCTAAGGAGCTAGCCATCCTAATGGTATGTCAGTGAAACAGGAGAAACGCCTTTCTACTACCACCATGTTTAATTGTCCAGTCTGGAAACAGAGAAGACTCATAAGACGGGTAATACAAACCCAGCAGGGAGGTTGTCCCTTTGGCCATGACCTCCAGAGGGAAGCAGCTGAGGGAGGCAAATCTGCAGACCTGACTCCTAGAAACAGAAGGTTGAGTACAAGGTTGAATTCTCAGGAGATAAACAATGTGAGGGAACCTAAGAGAAGAAGAGTCTCGTACATAATTGATCTGACAGACAGTGCCCATTCAGTCATCACAGAAGGATCATTCTCCCACACAGGAACATATTTCTATTGAGAGGCACCAGA
Organism: Uromys caudimaculatus; assembly: GCA_028551405.1. Lineage (NCBI taxonomy): Eukaryota > Metazoa > Chordata > Mammalia > Rodentia > Muridae > Uromys > Uromys caudimaculatus. The sequence goes on from CM052702.1 coordinate 91,277,216, forward strand.
TGCCAACTAGTTAAAAGTGTGTTTATGGGAGAAGTACTATGTCTGTCAGCCTGAGCTAGGGATTTGGAAAACCCACACACTGTGTCAGAGACCATTATCATCATCATCATCATCACCATCATCACCATCATCATCATCATCATCATCACCATCATCATCAGTCTAGCTCTGGACAAAATTGGACAGAACTTTATTCACTGATTGATTGAGGGAAGGTCCTGTGTCTGTCCTTATGATGCTGCACACCTTGTGGTTGATTAAACAATTTCAGAGAAAATATGTTTTTTCCACTTTGAGAAACTTAAAAAAAAAAAAAAATGAGAGTGATATGAGAATCTTTCCTAGGCAGTTGAGTTCACCTGCATCCTACAGGCAGAATAAAGGCTGTATTTATCTCATCAGCACGTCTGTGTTTACCCCCATCCTTGTCCGTCCTCTTGCTGGAAATAATACTCGGCAAAACTGGCACTATCCTTCTTTTATGAATTTTACAATCCAGCAAATTTTCATGCAAGTCACTAGATATCCAGGCATGTCTGTGACAAAAGATTAAGTTAGTTTTACTTTACTAATATAAACAGCTAATTCTGAATGAAGTGGTTTTAAAGCAGCTTACAACTTTTCTCCATTACTATATCTTAGTAAGCCAACACATGAGACTTGTGATGGCCGTTGTTTGGAGAGACCGTTGATCTGGATGCGGACAGCTGTCTAGAGGAAGCAGCAGTGTGACAGGAATGGCGAGACACACAGAGATAAGTAAAACCGATGACAGAAAATGATGATTACAGATAGAAAGAAGCGCACATCTAGACCATTAACAGAACACAGTGGCTGTCTGGCTTCTGGGAGATGAACAAAATCTAATTCCGACCTCAACGTCTCAATTCTCCTGTTCATTTGTACAACAAATAAACTAATTCTTGTATAGTCTATACACTGCTATGATCTGGGGTGAAAATCAGACGACATCAACTGCAGTTAACCGGGTAAGAGGCTTGTGGAAGATGCGGTGAGAACACAAACATGGCCAACTCTGCTTGTGCCAAGTTCACCCTGGAAGCCACTGCCAAGGAAATGACGTTTGTTGACTGTCAAGAAGTGACCGTTGCAGGAGAGAGCAGAGGTGGCGCAACAGTTGAGAAAAGTAATGGCAAGGACAGAAGTCAAAGATAGCTACAGGGGGCGCTCGTGTGAGAACAGGAGGCAACTTAGGAGAGACCGGAAGGGAGACAGGAAGGGCAGCAGTCCTTAGGGAAGGACAGGAAGATGTTTGTGGAGGAGGGGCTGTAAAGGCAGGAAGCTCTGGAGAGCTGATCTGGGGGTGAGCAAATGACACTAGTAAAGATGTAGCAAGAGGCAGGCTGTGGCAAAGGTGCACAAGCAAGACAGTGCAGTGAGTGAAGGCATAAGTGTGGACAACAGACAGCACCAGGCAGACAGAGCCATGCAAACACAGGGAGGTGGGAGGGCAGCTTGACAGGCCAAGTGGACCAAGAAGCTGGCACTGGAATAGTGAGTGGCTTTCAGTTCCAGCTCAATCAACAGGCTCCGCACTGAGAAGTATTTCAAAGCCTCCTCTGGCTTTGACAGAGGAGGACCATGGTCAGCCAGTAATGTTCTCTATCAGTCTGTAAAACTGCGACTAGTGTGCTGTCTGCAGACTAGAGGCCAGATGAAATTGTAAGGGTGAGACAGGAGCAAGCCCAGAGAGGAAGATGGAGGAAGCTGAGGTGTCCACAGTAGAATCTTCAGGGCCGTACCATGCCTATAGCTTGGTCATGAGAAGGTTTGGCTGAACGCAGAACAAGACATAATCTAATATCCAAATATTTAAATACAGCTGGTATTTTTCTCACTGAAGAATACAAGCAGCTTTGGAAATATATACTTGTTGGTGAAGAGAAGGATAGGTGGTTGGAAAAGCCTTTGCTCTCCAACAAATGGGAAAACAGAGTGAACCCCTCCTTCCCACCTACAGCTTCTGATTCCTCAAAACTAACATCATACAACACATGCAGGCTTCCTTTAAACTGACAATTCACCTGAACTTCTGAGTGCACTGAGTAGCCAGCCATGGACCATTTCGTCCAAAGGGGTAAGGTGGCCAGATCCCATAATACTCTCTCTCTCTCTCTCTCTCTCTCTCTCTCTCTCTCTCTCTCTCTCTCTCTCTCTGTGTGTGTGTGTGTGTGTGTGTGTGTGTGTGTGTGTGTGTGTGTGTGTGTTGCATGTGTGTACACGTACATGGATGTGCTCATTCTGTGTATGTTTGTGCATAGCATTGTATGTTCATTTATACATAGATGCATACGCGTGTGAATGTCCCTGTGGATAGAGCCCGGTGCCTCCTACAGGCTGAGCTAGCACTCTACCACTGAGCGATCCCCTCCCCTTCCATGAGAACATTTGACACGGGAACCACCCTGAGCACATTTGGAGCACAGGATACAGTGAGCATAGGTGCAGTGTTGAATAGCCGACCTCTAGAACTCACTCACCGTCGTCCGCTGAACGCTGATGCTCTTGAATGTCAACTCACCACTTGCTTTGTTCCTCAACTGTTTGTGGCAACTACCAATCTACTGTTTTATTACAAGAATTTGGTGTTGAGATAGTTTAAGAGGAGAACTAAGCAATAATATTTCTCACTTTATAACATATATTTCACTCAACATCACGCTTTCAGAATTCACCTGTCAGGGCACAGCAGCCTTCTTTTAAGGGCTAAACAGGATTGCGTTGCGTGATTTTGTCAACTCTTATTTTCCACTCATCTTTCAGGGGACATGGTATTTCCGCATCCTTCTCATTTTGAATATGGCTGTACTTAAACTAAGCAGGGTTAGTATCTCTCTCATATCCGGATCGCTTGGGCTAAATAGCCAAAAGTGTTGGATCCCATGGGAGTTCTATTTATAACTTTAAAAGTACCTTCACACTGTTTGCATTTATACCAACACTGTACAGGATCCCAGCTTCTCTACATTCTCTCTTAACTCTCTCCACATCCTCTCTGCTCTCTGCTCTCTGCTCTCCAGAGGGACAGTGCCCCAGCCGCTTAGCAGAGAATCAAGTCACCATTAGCATAGGCCTGAGTGTCAGTTCTCTATGTCCCTGCCCACCAGCTGCCTCATGGCTTTACACAGAAGAAGAATGTGAGATTAGAGAGAGTGCCAGTCCAAAGCTTGCCGAACCCCTCAAAAAGGGGGAAAGCCTTTGTCATCAAAGGAGTTAACGAGCACGTCTCTGCAGGAAGCCCTAAAGAAATGAGTGATCTGAGTGTAGAACATTCGCTTTACAGTAGGTGGTGTTATTGTTACATGCTCATACAGACAGTACTAATTAACAATCCTAAAGGCCACATCATTAAATTACCTTCAGCTTAAAGCCCTGCAATGTTTAGCACATCCCAGCAATTCAATTATATTCAAGACACTAGCCTGAATGCCAGGTACTCTTCTGTGGCCAGCGAAGAGCATGCAGCTCTCAGAAGCAGATGAACCTCAGAAGGAGAGAACAGCGCTGACACACCCCCACCCTCTTTCCCCTCTTCCTGACATGCATGCTAGATGGGAGGCAATGATACAGTTTAAAGAAAATTCAGGAGTGAAACATGGACCTTACCAATTCTATATGTAAAAAACAGGAATACTCTGACAAGATCTTTAAAATCTGACATGAAAAATCAGCTCACTGCCCTCCCATCTACTGAAGGTCCCCTGTCTCCATTTTCTTCTGGGCTTTCCTCCCTCCCTTGTGATTTCTGAGCACAGCACATGGTGTCTGGGAGTTGAACTTGGACGACTCTGTAGCTTGTGGCTGGACTTTCCCTACAGTGAGCACTCAAAAGAGCACACAAAACTGCTGTGTTCCTCACCCTAGGAAACAGTTCCTGTGCAGAGCAAAAAGGGCTTTCTCCCAGCAAACAGATACAGAGAGAGACAGAGAGCAGAGGGAGTGACAGAGACAGAGACACACAGAGAGAGACAGAGACAGAGAGAGACAGAGAGAGACAGAGAGCAGAGGGAGTGACAGAGACAGAGACACACAGAGAGAGACAGAGACAGAGAGAGACAGACAGAGACAGAGACAGAGACAGAGAGGCAGAGAGGCAGAGAGAGACAGAGAGACAGAGACAGAGAGACAGAGAGCAGAGAGAGAGAGAGGTAGGGAGAGAGAGAGAGACCTCATTTGACCTTCCCCATGCAGAAGAGGTCTTGTGCACAGGCATAGGCTCAGGGCATCTCAGCAGGCCAAGTGGCCTCCATTGGCAGGCGACACTATCACAGAATCTCTAGCTTGGAAGCTGCCAGTGAAGAGACTGCATGTGAGAAAGGCACATATATGGGTCCACTGATTAGCACACAAAGAGACAGACCGTGCCAGTGGCCAGCTGGCTAGCCAGGCACTCATCTGCAAGCAAAGAAGCAGCAGCAAGAGCAGCCTGCCTAAGTCTGTGGAAACCATCTCAGCATCCATCCTTACTCCAGTACTATCCCAGTGTTCCCCAGGAAGACTCCACTCAAATCCTTGAGGTCAAGCAACATATCAATCTACTTTATCATGTTCCATTACAAAGAACACATCCCAGTAAAGATTTATGGGTGGTATGAGAGCTGGACAGAAAGTTGAGGGACAGACAGATGACAGATAAATGGACAGATGAGTGCCTGAAAGAATAAAGCACACCAAAATGATCTTGCTTCTCTCTGTGGGAACTAAGTCCACCCTTGATGGCACCAAGATGAATCCTAGCTCTCCAGAGAGAGGAAATCGGGGACAGAAGCCAGTCTCTCTCTAAGACGAGCATCACTGTCCAGTCAGGACACTGTTGCCACAGACCCAATAGAGCTTCTCTTAGTTTCCCTGCATATGGTCCAGACAGATACTGCCAGACATCAAATAACAAACTTCTGTCTCTGGGCTTTGCAAACTCATAAAGCATTGTTGAGGTCCTGTCTCTACCATGACATCTTACAAACCTCCTGGATCTAAGATAGCCCCAACACAGGTTCCAGCCATTTACGAGTGGAGTATAATAACAAAACTGACTTCATAGGCTTTCAGTGTACATTAATGTTTTGTGAGCCCCCAACATGCTCCAAGTCAACAGTTGTATCCAAGTCAATAGGACACAGTCTATAAATTGTCAAGTCCCTAGTTTCTATAGGGACTGTCATCACTCCCAAAGGGATGGCAGGGAAGAGCTACTGCGGCTGGAGGGAGTGCCGCATGAGCAAACCACCAGTGGGTTAAGGAAGTATAGTCTCTGGTGTAGCTGGCTTTGAATGATGTCAAGCAGGCACTGCGGAGAAGCAGGATGTGAAGAGAGCAGACAGAGAAGTGAGGAGATCTGGCTTACAATTAAAGCCTTTATCCAGGTAGTTGAACATGAAGAGCCTGCCCATGCCTATGAGCTGAGATTTCCTCTGGGAGACAAAGTCACAAAATTACACAGATGCTGACGTCCCTTCCACCTCCATTCTGTGACACCACTGTCCTCTGAGTCTCAGTTTACATCTTCTTGCAGCTTCACTTGACACCAGCCTAATTATCCCTACTGAAAATAAATCCTCTCTCTTCTGAGGACCCTTAGTACTTGTGTGTGCTACACACCTGCAGATTTGCCCATGCTGGCCCCTTATAATAGGATAATAACAAACACTCAAATCACACTAAATGTAGGAGGAGAGAGTGTTTGAAGCAACACACCTGCACACACACACAGCCAATTAACTGTCACAACAACGTCCCTTTAACTATGAAGCAGGTGGCATCAAAACTCCCATTTAACAGATAAAAAACTGATGCAGAGAAATTAATTAGCGTGCTCAAGGTCAAACTACTTTACATATCTCAGACAGCAAGAGTTTCTCTCATTATCACCTCATTTTTCTCCCCAGCACAGAGGTGGCACTGCCCAGAGCGCACTATTGTGCTAAGAGCCTGAATATATTCAAACTCCAGCTCCATAAAAGTATTGTATCCCTCCATCTTCTCATGCAGAACACAAGAATGCCAAGTGCATGCCTCCTCGCTGGATTTTTATGAGAACTAATTGGACCACTCTGAGCATTCAGGGTAGCTCCCATAAGTATTGTGAACACCTATCTTGCTTCTGTGAACAAGAGACCTAGCTTCCTCTTCCTTATGCCTTGTGCTTCAACCACAGGAAGTGCCCTTGTGTCCACACAGTTGATTTCCCTGACTAGTTCAAGAACGTGGAAGTAGCAGTAAAATAGATGGCTCAGTCCATTTCAGCACCAAATAACTTTATAACACAAAGCATGATCATTAACTTCTTAATCTTGGCCTTCTTGGTTTATAAACTGGGACTTCCACATGCTTTCCTGGAAATCCTACTCCATCAGTGCAGAAGAAACAGGACATACATGACTAGGAAAACTGAAGGGACCATCCTGATTTTATTGCCTTAGATGACAATATTTCATGAGGGTCTCTGAAAACCACTGTCAAGGCTTTTCCATTGCCTTCTCCAAAAGCTGTTTGTAGAATTCTTGATAAGTCAAATAATTTCCTCACAAAGTAGGTTGCAAAGACACCCTTCTGATCCTATCAAGCTGGAGAATCCACTGCCCTGTGCTGAGGTTCAGTGGCCACACATCATCTTGTGACTACAGATGTCTGTTGCAAAGCTTCCACCAAATTCCATCTACCGGGACAATAATACCCAGTCAGTCTGTGGATGGGTAGAAAATGGTGTGATAAGTCAGACACTATAATGGATGAGACATTTATGTAATTGTACTTCTCTTGCAGTCAGACACATAACTTACATGCCTTGTATTCTACTTAACTCCTTCCAGAATGAGTCGGGACTTTTACAAGGGTTTGAGGCCCACACCAGCTTCAGGCACATAAGATGTGCCTGTGAAGCTCATGGTCTTTACTGTTGTCCTTCTTTGCGAATGTCCATTGTTTCTCATTTCATCCTGAATACAGGGAACCCAGAAACCACTGTAGGGAACTCACGTTCTCAACTTTTTCTGACATCTTCCAGCACATGCCTCTTTATCCTCTAGCTGACATACCAGTGCTTGCTGAGATGTGCACCTCCTAATGTGACATTTGCTGAACAATGCTTACTGTGACAGCTCATAAAGATTTAAAGGGCAATCCCTCATCACTTTTCCTCTGACCCCTTCTTTCCTGTTCGTAACGTGGAATCTCGTGGGCTTGTGTGATAACTGAGGTATGGCACTTCCCTATATAGTCATTAGTATCTGTTGCCTAACAAGTTATCCCAAAACTTGGTTATTTTATAATAACCATTCTTTAGGTTCAAACTTCTATGGGCTCACAGTTGGCCTGGTCTCAACTAAGCGGTTCTTTTGCTGGACTCTATAGACCTGAGTGTGTATCTCATACAACATCAATCCTCCCATATTCAAGTGATCCAAAAAAATCACAGACTTGAGGGAAATGGACTCCGACTCTTGGTTTATAATAATATATTTATAGTCTGTCATAAGTTATGAATAAAAGCACCTCTTTAAATTAACTTAAGTTTCTATCAAGTTTTCTAGTTCAGAGACTTTTGCAAGACTTCTTCCATATAATGAAAAAAACCAGTGTGATGAACCTTTACTGTATGTCCACTCGGACTAGGTACTGGAGAGGAAGGAAGTGTTCACAGTATAGAATGGCAGCATCTCCGCCCTAAAGGTGCTTGTCAGTGAAGCAGCGAAGTATACAGGTACAGAGACAAATTCTTAAGACTTGGTGAAATATCTGACAACAGAATAGCTTTCACAGGGGCATATACAATTAATCATTGACTATATTCTGTTTACAGTAAATTTTACCTCAGAGCAAAGCTGCAGGGTGGGCAGGCTGACCAAAGGATAAAAGGTTTTAGATGTATCTGGAAAGCTGGTCAAAATTGCTCTAAAGCACAACAGTGAATGAGCCCTTGCTAGCCATTTTGTGCCCAGCCTCCATTCTGGGTACCTTTGCTTCAGAAGAGACTCCCAATAGCCATAGACTACAGGATGAAGCTCAGTTTCCAACACTGTCTGGGGAAAAGGAGGAAATCCTAATCTCTGAAGCCATCCATAAGAGGGAAAGCCTCTCCTGTGCTGTGGTCCAGTGGAAAGACCACAGGTGTTTTCTGTCCCCAAAGCAGCTTGTACTCATTTGCTTTTCTGCTCACAGATTCCATTTCTGAATTGTTATGTCTAAGTGGGTTCTCCCTCCACAGAACATAGAATGCCACACTGGACTTTAATATAATGCCTCTGGCACATATATGGTAATCAGTGCAGTCCCCTGGCCCTTACCATCAATATCAGTTATTTATTAAATGTCCACTCTACCTAATTCCTGATCATTTCCAAGTTGCCAGACTTTCACTGTAAGAGTCATGCACCAAAGCTCACTTCATAAGATCCCTTTTAGTACTCTGTCATAAAAAAGCACTCATCTGTACCTGGTTCCAGCTCACCATATATACTCATGACTGAACGCTGCATCTGTGTGCTACCTGGACAGGGGCCATCATGCTTTCGCTAGGCTAGCCCTGTCTTCTTCCTCAAACTTCTAACTTAGCTAATTCCCTTCTTCCATTTGCCTTCTATTCCTCCAGCATGACTTTCCTTCCCTGGTCTCCCATCCCAGCTTTAGTAATCAATCCTCATTACCTCTGAGAATTACATAAAGAACATGAAATTTCAAAAAAATTGATTATGGACTGAAGTATGGATAGGTGGATGGATGGATGGATGGATGGATGGATGGATGGTGGGTGGATGGATGGATGGATGGATGGATGGGTGTGTGGATGGATGAATGGATGGATGGATGGATGCGTGGGTGGATGTGTGGGTGGATGGATGGATGGATGGGTGGATGGGTGGGTGGATGGATGGATGGATGGGTGGGTGGGTGGGTGGACGAACATATGTTCCATCAGGAAATCTCAGTCAATAAGCAAATACACCAAAAGCTCAGTTTGGGTTCTAAAAGGTTCCTCCTGTGATACATAAGATTTCTTAAATCAGAGATACTAGCCACATTTTCTATTAATGTGTAAGAGATGATAATTAAAACCCAGTTTCACATTATGACCACAGCATAGAAAATTTATGCTCAGCATACACGTGCCATTACTCAGCAGAAACAACACACAAGCAGCATAACTGGAAAGAAAATAACAAGGTCCAGCAAGATGGATCCCCCATAAGAATTTCAATTGCAAATATAAGACAGGGTCCTTGGAAATGAGGCTCCTCACTAAGTGTCAGATGTCATGAGATTCCAAATCTTGCCACATTTGGGGGAAAAGGTTTTCTGGGCATGGAAACTGAAGTTAGTTCTTCTTAGATCCTTAACATAAATCATCTTCATCTTTCAAGGCTTCAGTGGGACCTAGAGACCCTACTTCTCAGCTTCCAAATATCTCCTCTTGCTTTCATCATCCATAAAGCCTTCACCATCCCTCACGACAGCAGTCATTCATCAGGCCACATTCCTTAAGTGTTTCTGAGATCTCAGAAAAATAAATTTAATTTAATTTTGGAACACCATTAAATCTTTCTTTTAGCAGTACATTGCCTTAACCACTCAGCCACCTGGTCCCTAAATCTCTCTTTTTAAAGTACTCATGCAACAAGAATAAAACAAAGTAACTGATTCAAGGAAATTAAACCAGGTGTCTCTATGTAGTGTGTGACTTTGATAAAAAAAAAATTATACAATCTGTATCATATTTTAAAGTGCCAAACAAGAAAAACAAAGCTCTCTTCTTGTTTATGTCCCTCCCATTGTTCTTTCTTCTTTATCCACATGAAACACATTTACTGATTGTCATGTCTCAGGCAGTCTGCTGGGCCCCTCCATGTGTGATTCCTGGAGCACAATTGCTTCCCACATCAACTGGCATATAATCCAGTTAGGATGCAGGATGAAAAATGCAACAACAGCTATGACCAGAATGCACCACAGACATAGGGGTGTAGTAAAATATCCAAACAAAAGGATGGGTCCCAGGTTTCCCAGGGGAACTATCGAAAGAGTGACAGTGATATACAGGAAAGCAGAACCTCCATTGCTAGAAAGGCGCACATTAAGTCAGATGGATGAATAAACATGTGTAGAGCAACAGACCATTCGTTGTAACTTAGGGAATGGAGATGATGAGGCTACAGAGGTGTATTCGAAAGTCAGACCATGAAATGCTTCGGATATAAAGTGAGTGTGATTTGTTATAAAAAGCTGCAAGCTGGTAAAAGGCTGTACACAAGCAATGCCATAATCCCGTGGGTTTAGAAAACGTACTCTTTTGCAGCATGAAAGATAGAGAGCTGGTAAATGAGGCTAGAGGAAGAAATACCACCTAAATAAATACCAAAGTAACCTTGATGAGAAATGGCCAAGGCCTGATGGACCAAGACAGCACCTGTAGCATATAGATGAGGGTCTGTGAACTTTAGATATAAGCACATACTCGCAGATGTAGCATCCCATCAGACAACAGATGTAGCAGTCGGTGCTCCTGGCGACTTCCTTCACCTTTCCTTTCCATGCCTATCTGGCCTGGATGGATAAGCTGCGTCTTTAGCAATCGGTGTGTTCAGAAGACTGTGTTACCACACTATCCCGTCCATTAGCTGTGCTCCTTCAGGTGAGTCACCTGTTTCCTCTCGTTCTTGTTGCTCTTGCTTTTAAATTAAATCACAAAGCTTACCTGCTAATTTTGAATAGTGACATAATCGCTTGGTCAGATGTGTTCTCAAACATGTATCAGTTATTACCCACTGTTTCATATAAGGAATTTGTTAGATGCCAAAGACAGAAAACCAGTCTAAAACTAGCTCAAGTAAGACAAAGGTAAGGGATGTCCTGGAAATACATGGCAGACCAAGCTTTACACACCATTTGACCTGCTTTCAAACAGCATCGCTAAGATGCCACACTCTTTCCATGAGGCTCCAGCCCCAGACTCTCACTGCACCCTGCTTCTCCTACCAGCTTCAGGTGACATTATATCAGGTAACACTGTGTCGTTTGGTATGTTCTTTCAATAAGCCTAGAAAATTTGTCTCTCTCTTTCTGTCTCTCATTGGCTTCAGTGACCTAAACTAGAATATGTGACTATAGCTATGACCAGAATAGAATTCATATTTTGATTTAAATCTGTTTCAAGTACTCTATACTTAGGACATTTGGAAGAACAGAATTCAGGGCTTGAGTCTAATGCTGAGAACTTCTGGGATTCTCCATGCTTGTGGTAATACATGCTTGTTATTACAGCACTGGGAAGATAGAGACAAGCAAATCCCTAGATCTTAGCTTAAGATAATTGGCAAGCCCTAGGACAGTAACAGACCCTATCTCAAAAATAGATAGATGATAGATAGATAGATGGATACATACATACATACATACATACATACATACATACATACATACAGATAAAGAAATACATATATAAATTAAGCAATGACTGTGAAATGACACCCATGGTTTTTACATATATATGCACACACATGTACAGGTACTCTCAAACATATGTGCATACACACACACAAACAAAACAGAGAATTAAGGAGGTATGGTTGCCCAAACTCACAATGAGGGTCTTTTATAAAAAGCAAAGAGATACATGCTAAGTGCATAAACTGCAGGCCTCATTTACATAGCTGCAGGTGAAGTACCACTCAAAACTTTAAGCTGCTAAGGGCCTTGGTAGAGCTTCCTGACCTTGCTGTTGCTGCCACCATTTTGTTCTACTTACATCATAATCATGAAATGGTCTTTCCTTATCAAGGCTTTGGGTGTTCCTGCAAATTCCACATATTCCACAGGATACATTTGAGAAGCACTTGAGACATTATGAGGCAGACAGCAAGGGAGAGCTTCTAGCTCTGTGAAGAGGTTCAATGGGCAGGAATCAGATAAATGGATCTGACAGTAATCAATAGCAATTGTATTGTGAGAGGAACCCTCTTCCTCTTTAGAAAGCACCTTCTTGTCCCCAGGGCCTTCTCCATGTCTTTAGGATTTAAACCATTTCATTCATCTTTTCTATCAAACCATGTCAGCTGTGAGACCCTGGATTCAGTTACCTATGTGTGCCCTATCCAAATGTGTCCACAAACAGATAAACACACAAAACCAGTAGTTGAGATGACCATCAATAGCTTGCTTTCTTTGACACTGGAGAGCACAATGCAGATAAAGAGGGTTCTGTCACAGGCAAGAGAGTGGTCATACACAGGAAATCACCTTAAACACTAAATCCCAATCTTGGTTTCCTTTATTTTGTTCTGGATACATCCAGAGCTCTCTCATCATTTAGGAAACAAATACCATTTGGGAGAGGCCTCTTATGCCCAGTAAATAAAATTATCTAAAGTATTGGGTTGTACTAAAAGATCTTATAGCCACGTGGGGTACAAGGTGAAAACATGACTCATTTGAAATAAAGCAAAATGTTCTGCTTGTGCCTAAAAATAGGTAGCCCATTTTTATTTTCAAAGAACTAAATTATTTCCATTATATTATTTGAGTCTCATCTAGCTCAGTAATCAAGCATCTATGACATGCTTCACTGCATAGATGTGAGATCAATTAGTTTGGATGCAAAAGACAGAGGCAGTCAACTAAAATGACATAGTACATTAGACGGAGACTGGATCTGTCCCGTCTCCCAGGTCTAGACTTTTGCATGGCATCTTTGCCTCCAACATAGGAATGTTCAACTACAGACACTAAGGTCAGGGCACTGGATGTAACTGCCAACCAGTGTTTTCCTAACGACCAGTCTCCTATCATGGAAAGTGCTCGCATCACCACCCAAATTTATGTAGCTTTGTATGGATGAGGAAAGAGAACGGTTGAGTGTCCGTTTAGACCAAGTTGAAAAGCTATTCTCTAAATAACTTAAAGTTTACCACTCCTCCCTCTTATTTTCTTTCTGGCCCTAAAATCTCAGAGCCTTGGAATCTTTGTAATGACAGTTGAAGATGTCTTTGTAAGTAGACATCTTGCAGTGTGGCTTCTCCTCACACACCTCCAGAACATACTGCTTGAAACATATGCTTCCCACTCTTAGAATCCCTGAAGTTGTGGTTTCCCCCCTCCAAACAAATAGAACTTCGACTCCTTGTCATCTCCACTCATCAGTCTGTAGCATCAGTACCACCTCATTCGCCATGTGTCTGCTGAGTCCTTGTCATGGGCCGAGGGCCACATGGATACCTACTCCTGCTATTCTCAGCCTGCAAGCAAAGAAATAGTCTTTGAGAGATTGAAATATTGACCCAAGGTCAGAGCTGAGAAGAGGCAGGACCAAGTCTCTTTTAAAGTCAATACTTCCATGGCTTTGAATGGTCATGCATTTGAAAATGCAATCTCTTCCTCCAGATAGAGCAGAGAGCCGTTTTGCCGACACAGCTCCCTGTGCAGCACTATTCTGTTTTACAAGTCAGTAAATGCTCAGGAGCTCCCCATGTAATGTGTGAGGTTAATTAATAATATGTAAAAGTTATCGTTTATACAGCAGAATCCCATAAACATTTATTAGTATGCTAATAGAGAGTAATGGCCATGTGAGCATAAAATCAGATGGGGATGTTGTGACACAGCAAAAGACTGTCAGAAAAACCCCAGTATTCTCCTATGCAGTAAGAGTATGCAGGCGTGATCTCTTGATAGATTTCATCATCTCTACACTGACCTTGCCAGGTTGAGAAGAGGCTGAATGGGATTCTGGAAGCCTGACTCTGGTCCTGGCTCTGCCATTCCTTATGCAAGGAAAAGAGCTGGCATATATTGAAATCATTCTGTCCCAGTATTTCTTTTTTCTTTCCTTTTTTAAAAATTCACTTTACATACCACTCACTGCCCTCTTCCAGTCACCTCCTCCCAGAATCTTTCCCCATTCCCTTCTCCTCTGAGCAGGTAAGCCCCCCACCATATCCCCAACCCTGGCTTTGTGCATCCTTTCCCACTAAGGCCAGACAAGGCAGCTCAGCTAGAAGGACATATCCCACAGACAGGCAACAGCTTTTGGGGTAACTCGTACTCCAGTTGTTTGGGAGCCACGTGAAGACCAAGCTGCCCATCTGCTACATACGTGCAGGGAGGCCTAGGTCCAGCCCGTGTATGCTCTTTGGTTGGTGGTCCAGTCTCTGAGAGCCCCAAGGGTCCAGGTTAGTTGACTCTATTGGTCTTCCTGTAGAGTTCCTATTCCCTTCAGGGCCCACAATCACTCACCCTATTCTTCCATAAGAGTCCCCAAGCTCCATCTACTATTTGGCTGTGGGTGTCTGCACCAGTCTGAGTCAGCTGCTGGGTGAAGCTTCTCAGAGGACAGCCATGCTAGACTCCTGTCTGCAAGCATAATAGAGTGCCATTAATACTGTCAGGGATTGGTGCTTGCTCATGGGATGGGTCTCAAGTTGGGTTGGTTATTGATTGGCTATTCTCTCAGTCTCTACTCCATCCCCTATCCCTGCACTGTATCTCATAAGTGGATATTAGCCGTAGAATAGAGGATACACATGCTATACTCCACAAAGAAGCTAAACAAGAAGGAAGGCATGATGCTTGGCTCTCACTTAGGGGAATAAAATAGTCATAAGGGGCAGATGGGGGGAGGAAACTGGGTAGGAGAGGACGTGGGGAGGGAATGGGGAAACTTCGGGATCAGGTGTGGGGAGGGACAGGAGAGAAAACAAGATAGCTATGATAATGAATGGAAATCTACAACTAATGGGGGGTGGAGAGGTGGAGGGTGGGCATCTCCAGGATGAGACAGAGACCTGGATAAGGGAGGCTCCCAAGAATCAATAAAGATAATCTTAGCTGTCACTCACAGCATAAGGGATATGGAACCTGAAGAAGCCACTTCCTGTATCCAGGCAGGAAACCCTGTGGAATGATAGAGACACCAACCCACCCACAAAACTTTCGACCAAAAATTTATTCTGTCCCAGTATTTAAATAGTTGCCTTTCCAGTAATTTCTCCATTTACTCCACCTTAGCTCTACCTCGGTGAATTTGAGCAATTGCCTGGCACCTAACACATATGCAAATATATTCTGCAGCTATGCAAAGTGGAAATGAATCCACTCTCCCTCTCCAGGTGTCACTCTCCTCGATGGATCTCTAAGGTTCTTTACCTCTTGCTCTCCTTACTTCCAGAAAGGTGTCTATCGTCTCTAAATAGACAGTCAGTGATGTCATTTGATCAGTCTACTTTTTGCAGGTGAATGCAAGGTATCTTCCTGCAGTAGACTTTCTATAAAAGCACAGTGGTCTCCATTCTTAGCTCCCCTGCTCTGGGTGGCCATGAGACAAGACTGGATTTTTGTCTTGCATTTCCCTGGATGATGGTGGGAAAGTCATTGCTGCAATGTACTGCTGTGAATTCCTTATGGGAAATGGGGATAATAAAGCTCGATGGGAATAATAGTGAGAGATGTTCAGAGATGTGTAGGTGTGCCCTTCACTTCCTACACAAGTAATTATTACCTACGGTCATCACGCTCTGAGGCACAGCAATGCCAATGATGTAGGGCTTGCAGTCAAGTAGCTCATGAGCGGTGGGATGGAGGGTAAAGGGAAGAAAGCCATTCCTAAACAAACAAAGTTATAAAATCCTTTTTTGTTGGCTTGTTTCTTTGGGGGAAGGATCTTGTTATGTAGCCCTGGTTTTGCTGGAGTTTATTCAAGACTTATCTTGAGATTGTCACATTCCTTCTGCCTCTGCCTTCCCACCAGAAAATACACTATTTATTTATTTATTTATTTATTTATTTATTTATTTATTTATTTATTTATTTATTTATTTATTTATTATGGTGCCAGGATTGAGCCTAAGACCTCACGCATGTCAGGCAAGCACTTTACAATCAAGCCACACTCTCAGAGAGTATTATAATGGTCATATGAGCATAAAATCAGATTTGGGGGAGCAGCAGGCACTGGGACACAGCTGAAGATTGTCAGAAAACCCATAGCATTCTTCTATCCAATAAGAGTATTGCTGGATATAAGTTGCAAAGTTATAAAGCTTTATGGGAGAGAAAAGGCAATTGATTTCATTTGGATGAGATTTTTCACAGAATGCTTCATTAAAGAAAGGGATTGTGTCTTTAACTTGGCCATGAAAAATGAGCCGTGTTTCAGCTTCTTTTTATATAACATTATGCCCATACTGCATGTAGCTCTTGTTTAACTACTATGTGATATTTCATGTTATTACCCTAGCTTTTTATTTATTTATTTATTTATTTATTTTGCTACTAAGGCACAACTGAGTAGTCACTACTTTTGCTCCATTAGACTGACTATCCTTCTACATGTTTCATGCTTATGTGAGCTCTTTCTTAGTACTAACAGTCACAAGTGGAATTACTGGCACATGTCCCTTGCCACATAGTTCTTCAAAGACTACTGCAGATGAACATCGGCAATCACAGAAACACACACATGCGTGCATGTGTGCATGTGTGTGTACACAGTAAAGGCACCTTTGGAGTTATTATATGCTGGCTTTACCTGGTACTTATTTCCAAGATTAAGGAAGACATTTGCTTAACACACATTATCTTCCAGAGCCCATTGGTGGCTACTGGAGTTCTAGCCAATGCTCTCTGTACTTTTCTGAATATACATAATTAACCCTGTTTATGCAACAAGACCCATCACAGTATGAAAATTGCTCCCTGGCAGTTTGGTTGATGGAGGACATCAGCATAAAAAGAGAGGCCATCAAAGATAGCTGGCTCCTGCAACAGCACATAGTAGTGTGAACTGTCAGCTGCCTGGGCGGAAGGAATGGGGGATGGGCGAAAGCACTGTGTCTAACATCTCGATAGGATCTGAAACAAATGGGGAGACACTGGTGCCTGTGTGTATCTGCTGTCCTCTCCCACCTCTCTGAACACCACAAAGCACGCTGGCCATGGCCCTCTGGCCCCTTTCCTCTTCCTCCCACACCTTCTTAATGTTTTCAAAAAGCCAGAGTTCTGAGGCAAGGAGCCAGGAAGTCAGGAGGTCAGGGCTACAGCCCTCCAAGATGACTCACCCCCAAGCTGCCAACATGAAAAGGACATAGTCTCATACCCAGGTGTGAGAACTGGAGGAGTTCTTAGTCAGCCCCACCCGAAGCTCCATGAGAGTTCAAACAATCCCCAGAGCCAGCGAGAAGAAAATTGTCTCATAAAATTTCCCATTGATTTTAGTTGGATCCTTATAAATCCCGTGGGGCCAGATTGCTTTTAGCATGATTAATATCCTGCTTTCCCTAACCACGTCCATGTTCTGTCTCTTCTCTCCACTGGTCTCTAACACTTGTGTATACCCACACCCCATGTTTGCACACTGTCACACACCCAGCCTTCAGCCCTGTGTGCAGGAACACATGCACAAAGAGACATCTTAAATAGGGCTGTTTCCCTCATCAGGAAACTTGGGGTTTGTTTCCTTTTGTAATGTGTTTTTCACACTTATCTCAAACTGGCCAGCCTTTCCCTCATGACCAGATTTTTCCCTTGAAAACATCCCAAGTTCACATAGCCCAGAGCACAGACCTCCATCAATCACACGCCTGCTGACTGGTAGGTCAGCACTGTGAACCAAAGCAAGCTACTCAACAGCTTGTTCGCTGCACAGCTGGGGCTTCCCAGCGTTCCCAAGCCAGAAAGAAGACACCTCAGTGAGTGCCCAGCCAGCAGTGTGGAGCTGTGGCTTTTCATGATTACAAAGGAGCATGCATGTAGTTCCTTTGTCCAGGGGAACATAGGAGTCAGAGGAGGCAGCTTCCTCACTCAGGGCAAACTCCAGGTGAACTTGCAACAGAAAGAGCCCCAGAGGGCTGAGCCTTTACTAAAGGCCATTTTAGTGGGGAAGTCAGTATGTAAACAGGGTGAGACAAGTCCCATCATTGTGTCTCCCAGGCACATGGCTTATGTAGCATTCACTGCCATGTACTCATACTGTTCCCACTCCAGCTGCCCCTTCCTGAGGACTCCCAGACACTTCATCAAATCTGAGTCTCCTCGGTATCCAAAAACCTACCAAAGAGCAGAGGCATTCTCTCTTCAGATTATCACAGGCCCCAGATCTCTATATTGTTCCTGCCTCCTGTGTGTGGAGCCTCAGAGTCTGAAAGTACAAACTCAGACTCCATGTCCTCACAGCTACGGGCACACGCTTTACCATACAGGGCATATGCCTATGAAGTGGCTGTTGTGGGGAGGTATGTGCCTGGTCTGAAGATGTCTGCTCTGTCACAATGGCAGCCTTTGAGAGAAGAACCACTACAGGGTCCTGCCCCACCCCTGCAGCTCTGATCCGAACATGGTGATGCTATAGTCCTACATCACCAGGCATGGCAACCTTTTCTAATATCAGCTGTGCCCTAAATAAATGCCATGAGCTTATATTAATACACTGTCTCTTTTGCATAGGGAAGAGGTTACAAGTAGAGACCCTAGACATTAGCTTTGCAAGTTACCTCTACTCAATGCGACACTTTGGGGCTGAGTGTATAAACAGTCTGTGTACTTCATGGGGGCAGTTATACAATGAGGTGACCTGTTGCATATATATATAATGGAATGGTTATCTCACAATGAGTGTGCACCATGGGCCACACACTGCTGTAATTGCTACCATCGCCAGAGGAAACACAAACAGCAACCACGTCTATGTCTTCATGGAGCTCACAGTCTAGTGGGGTTTCATCCTCACCAAGTGTCAGAGACCTCTAGGACTGTGTCATCTGGGCAGCTTCTATCACTTCTTGGCCTCTTCGCTAAGATCAAATGCGTTTTTACTATTTCTGTGGCATCACCCTTTGTCTGCCCAGTGGGTTGTATCTTCAGGACTGGCAAAGTTCCAAACACACAATGGGCATTCAGTAAACAGCTTCTCAGATGCCAAAGAGCAGATAAATCTACATTTGTAATGTGGCCATGTCCCTGTCAGTGCCCAGGTCACACCAAGCAGCATGTTCTAAGCTCTGGTGTAAGGGCTTATACCCCCAGACGCCATTGTCAGGGTACACCCTTGCCCAGGGTCACTATTCCTAACCACCTGCCCAGACTTTGAACTCATCTTCCCAAGCCATCCTAACCCCAGTCAACAAAAACAGATGTAATTTCAAAACCGCACTGGACCCTATTACATCACTGAAGTGAGTAGCAGCCACGTGTAACTCACCCACTCAGTCCCATTTCCACTGCAAACTCTCTCAAGCCACCACCAATACAAAGAAAGCATCCAGACAACCACCCTAAGTGGCAGGTTTGATCTAGAAACCTGTCACTTCCCCGATGAAACACCTCCCACACACCCCTGTGACATCCCTATTTGTTAAAGTGTTTTACACACACACACACACACACACACACACACACACACACGCATGCACACACACATACACATGGCAACCCAAAGCTTCTCTCCTTGTAGGACCCTGGGTTGAGTTTCTCATTTGCTTCTCCAGATACACACACTTCCTCCCTCATCCCTGCCCTAATCTGTGTTAAAAGTCAGCCTTACACATCCACTTAAGAGGCATGTGACCAAAGGCAAGTTACTTAACATCACTCTGCCTCAAATATCTTCCCTGGTAGCAGCCAGCTCAGACCACGCTGGGTTATTATCTCACACATAAACTTCATAGAGTATCCTGTGTACAGACATGCTAAGAAATGTTTGTGAGTGTTAGCAATGTGTTGAAGAGGAAGAACAGTGAGCTAGCCTCAGTTTTCACTAGGATCATTTAGTGCTAGTTCTGATTTAGTGAGGAAACCCACAGACAGAAGACATGTTCCACAATCTGTAGCCACACAAAATAACTATTTTAGAAATAAAACTACCAACATGCTAGAGGCATTTTTTAAAACAAATTCAGACCCATAGCCTTACATATTCCAGTTGTCCAAGATTTCGTGCTAGAAAATGACTTTTCAACTGAAGAGCAGTTTTCATGTCTGAATGTATTGTGATGTGCTGAGAGTCACAAACTTCAGGCTGTGACACTCCTGACAGAGATATATTGGACCATGTGGCTTAGGCACCAGGCATGATGGTAGCCCCAGTGTGCTGTTTGAAATAAGTTTTTTTTTTTTTTTTTTTTTTTTTTTTTGTAAGCACAGCAATGGCTCTTTATTCTCCAGAACTCAAGTATTCCTGAAATACAGGCAGCCAGGTTAACAGCCAAGTCCTAAAAGGTGCCAAGACAGTCTATTAGGAAAAGGAAAAGTCCAGGGTTATAAGTCATTGGAAGGCAGTTTAATTATAAAATGTGTGAAGCTGGGTTGTAAATGTGAAGGGTCACGCTGGCTATTTCCTCCGAGCCTTTGGAGAGCGTTGACTAGTTATCATTATATGAACTTTATGAATGTGCCAAGCCCGGGGTTATTTATTATCCCCAGGCTCCTCAATAGTTCCCAGTGATACCAGTTGATAGTGACCATTAGACATATCAGTGCTGGCACCAGACAAAAGCTTTAGTGGTAAGCATTGGCATGAGAAGTCTGCCTACCAAGCATCTAACTCTTAGGCTGTTTAGTGTCATTAAGAGATTTATAAGCAGCTATTCTTCATTCTGTCATCTTTGATCTACAATCCTGAGCAATCGACATGCATGGATGCTCACACTTACACTCACACAGAGAGACCCACTCCATTTTGAAAAGATTATCATTGCTGACAGGTTCTGAGTAGCACAAGACAAGGTGTACAAGCCATGTCTCTGTGTCCTAAGGAATCCACCCCACTTGGAATCAGTGCCTTGCTGACATACTGTGAGATCACAGATGTTACCAAATTGAGCCATCTTTTTTGTAAACCTATGTCCTCATCTTCATCCTTCAAATAGACTAGGGGTGAGGCAGCATTGAGAAAGGAAAAATTGGCACACACACACAAAAATAGATAGTGGTCCTCCACCTGTAACTCATGATGGTCCCACAAGGAACCAAACTGAGGTAACAACTGCAAACGGTGTGTTTGTCAGCTGTGGTGTACCACAGTGGAATTCTTGCCTACGGTATCATGCTGCTAAGTCCTTGATGGTCCTAGGCTAAAAGCCTGAGTTTGTAACCCCCTCCCCCATGCTCTGTGCTATAAATGACCCTTCTTGTTTAGTTTCAAGTGGCTGCATGATGTCACAGAATAGATTGGGAAGTGATGTCTAGTAACACCACTCTAGAGATACTTCTGTCAAGAGTATTGGGAGGCAAAGAGTTTGAGCTGATACTAACCCCGGTATTGAGGCACCTTATTTAATTGCAAGCAATAGAACTCAGAGTTTAATAACAGCCTCACAAAGTTCTTGTCCCTTTTAAGCAGCTGAGCCCAAACAGTTGCAGCACACTCCAGCACATGACTGGGTGAGAATTGCTGGGACACAGGGTCACAAGGATACCAAGCAAGCCACAGTAGAAGTTCCAGGTGGTGATTCAAGAAGCCAGATGTGAGCTGAGAGCTTGCTTAAAGCCATCTGGAGTGGAAAGGGAGGGCCAAGCCAATGCACTAAAAGCGAGCCTCTTAAGAAATGACATCTTGACACTAGACCAAAGGGCAAGAAGCAGTCTCCACAAAGATGAAGCACAGCAGAACGGAGGGGAAGCCAACCAAGTCTTGATCAAAAAGAGATGAGGTCAGGAACACACGAAAATGGTTCGGTTCATATCTGTGAGAAGTCTGCCATTATATTTACTAATGAATATAATGATATTTGCTCTTAAAGGCCCCACATACCGTGTGGTCAGTGTTCCATCACCGTAACAAAATGCAGAGATAAGCAACCTAGACAGAGAAGAGGTGTGCTTTAGATCATAGATTTGGAGGTTTCTATGTATCATTGGTGCTGTTGTTTGGGACTATGGAAGAACAGCACAGCACAGTGGGAGCTGCCCACCTCGTGGCAAGAAATAGGGATATAGGAGGGGATGAAGTTTTGCAACCCCATTTAAAGGGACGTTTCCGGTGATGTATATATCTCCCCCTAAGCCAAACCTCTTAAAGTTACGCCACCTCAAAGCAGTGCCAGGAACAAACATTTATTAATACGTGGACCACTGGGGAGTGCATTTAAGATGCAGACTCTTACAATGCTTTCTCTTACTATACAGCCTTATTTTAGAAATGTAACAAGTGGTAACTCAAGAGTAACCCACAGTTATTCCTGCTGTGCAATACAAGTGTGTATCCACATTGGGCCATTATAAAATTGTAGAAAGAGGGCCAACAAGACCTGAGGAAACTGTTCAAAGTGGAATAAACACGTTTCCAAGGCAGCATTCAAATAGTTGGTGCAAGTAATATATACTTCCTGAGATCTTACATTGCTTGTCAGGTGGGGTTATGAACAACAGTGAGACCACTTTTGGTGACCAGGGTATTCTGAATATACCAATAGAAAATGGAAATAGAGCCCTGGCACCAAAGGCTTCTACACCCTTATTCTAACACCCAAAGCTTCCAGTTTCCAGGGCTGACATTGATCTTGAATGTCTGCCTCAAAACACAGTGGCTTTGGTTTCCTTTGCTCCAAAGCCAGACTCATCAACACCCAACCCCAGACCCAAGTTCTCTTAGTAGAACTCAGCTCTGGCTTTTCTGAAGAGAGACATTCCAGTCTGTGAAGTCCTTAGCATTTTACAGACTTCTTTAGAGGACCAAGTACAGTGTCTGGTACAATAAATCTGTATTGACTTCTAAGCCAAGGCTGCCTGTGTTGAGGGAAGGCATAGTTTCATATTTATTAGACCTTCTTATTTTATGATTCTCTTCATGAGACCCATGCCAGCAGCCCTGTTCCTTTAGGAAGTGGCCTGATGACTCAGTGACACAGTGTTAGGTGTCTTCAACAGGGAGCTACAAGTGCCTCATGGATGTCTCAGGCAGCCTAGATGCTGAGGTTTGGGCAATGCTTTCTCTGCATTGTCTCTGCCTATTTTATGCATGTGAGGAAGGGCTGTTAGCATGTGCTCTGGACTCCAGGGAAGTGAGGGACCAAGCCTCACCACTAAACTGGGAAAGTTTCCATGATTTCATTCTCTCACCCACAGTGATCTCCCGCTTGCATGCTCGGATGAGGGGAGAGGTCTGCTTTCAATTAGATTTACTCAAAGGGGGGAAAAAGTATTTTTAAATAGTGTGTAAAAATAATTCAATAAAGGCTTCAGAGGTGTGAGCTGTTGTCATACTTCTGTTTGGAAAACGTCACTCAGAAGGCACCCAGAGGGATGTGACACCTTAAAAAATTAATTTGCGACACAAACCTTTGAGACTACTTGTCCTTTGTGCCAAGCGTCAGTGGGGAACTCCAAGGCTCCGGATTGCCAGCCAGGCTGGATCATGTCACCTGGTTTGGTACTGCAGAAATTACACAGCTTTCACTTTCCCTTTAATCCTGAATGTCACCAGGAAGGTTAGCCCCTAACACAAATGATACTCTATGGCCTTACTACAGACAATTACCAACTCATAAATCTTGGTCAGACAGTAATGAGAGTGAGAGAAATGACTGAATTCAGTCCAGTGTGAGAGAGAGGGGAGACCTGGAAAAGGTGAAGCTGGGGGAGACTCAGGGGAGACAGGAGATCCCTCCCAAGTGCTGAGAACCCTCGTCTTGTGGAGTGGCACTTTAGACGGGTATGAGTGATGTCATTCAAGATGGTAATAGTTCCATGAGAGCTCAGACCCCAAGCTCAGCAGGAAAGAAAAGCTGAAAATAGGATGGAGGTACTGGGGTGTGGTGTACCCCAGCTCAGCTGATTACTCCTTTGTACAGTCCTAGTGTTGGGATCAGGGCAGCCAATGTTTCATACAAAACAAGTGAAGATCCTGGGAGGTAAGCCACTAAATTGTTATAAAAGTCATTGAAAGTGGGCTAGTGGGGGCTGGAGAGATGGCTCAGCGGTTAAGAGCACTGACTGCTCTTCCAGAGGTCCTGAGTTCAATAACCAGCAACCACATGGTGGCTCACAACCATCTGTAATGGGATCTGATGCCCTCTTCTGGTGTGTCTGAAAATAGCTACAGTGTACTCACATACATTAAATAAATAAATATTTTTAAAAGAAATGTAAATACATAAAATATCAAATTTTTTTAAAAAGAAAAAATGAAAATCCTTTCAAAAATAAAAATAAAAACAGAAAGTGGGCTAGTGCGATGGCTCAGCCAGCTGAAATGCTTGCCGCCACGTCTGACAACCTGGGTTCCATCTCCAGAAAACATGTGGTACATGGAGAGAAGCCACTCCCACACTTTTTGAGGGTTAAATCTAATTGAAAGCAGATCCTGCCTCACATCTGAGCTTGCAAGAAGATCAGTGCTCTCCTCTGACATACACACACATACACACACCGCATTCACAGCCACCCCTCCCACACGCATGCAT
The DNA here is from genome assembly GCA_028551405.1 of Uromys caudimaculatus. Classification (NCBI taxonomy): domain Eukaryota; kingdom Metazoa; phylum Chordata; class Mammalia; order Rodentia; family Muridae; genus Uromys; species Uromys caudimaculatus. Next base: position 91,301,614 of record CM052702.1, read on the forward strand.
AATAAATAAATGTAATGTTAAGTCATAAAAAGAGACACCCTGGTTAAGGGAGTTAGCATTGTTCCATTAAGCAGTGATCATTTTGAACAAATCATCCTGGCTGAGCCTTCCACTTACGCTAAAACTGTGTGCTTCCAGCCTCCCATCTGGAACCAACCCGACAGCATGGACCACCTGGGTGACTGGGATGAAGGTCTTCCCGAGGGCTCTTCTTCTACTTGACAGCCTACATCTAGCCTCTAAGCATAGTCCTTTAAACATGTCATATGAGACTTCTAAGCAAAATGCCCTAGGGGTTCCTCACTGACCATTGGTCAAAATCAAGTCTTAGAAATCCACAAATGTTGCAAATTCTGGTGCACATTCTCTGCCCCTTGCACATTCCCTCCCACAGCTTCTCTAGTCCCAAGTTCCTGTTGTCCCTCACCTCCACCGGACATGTTTGCTCTGTGCCTTTCCTTCAGTAGGACTGGCTTCTCTCCAGCTCCACACTCAGGCTTCACTCTCCCGGACTGCTCCATTGAAAACTGTAGCCCAGATATCTTCCTTACTAGCTAGATCTACTCTGTATGACACCAACCCCACCACTACCACCACCACCTGGAACATATGCTTGATGAGAATACTGATTCTTGTCAGCCCTCTTTGCTGTGAGCTAGTTCTGATAACTAGAGAGTCCATAATTGCTAGAGAAAGACTCAGCGCTGACCAGAGTCACTGACACATGTACTGCCATGCTGAACTAGCTGACATCGACATCTACCCTTTGTGAAAGTTTTGTGTGCCCAACCATGTACTTACTCTGCAAGGCACCATACTGGTCTCAGTTTTGTTACCTATTGGCTCTACCCAGTTTGGTAGGTGCTTATAGAAAGACATGAAAATTTGGCTCTGCCAAGGGCTATATCTGGTCTAGCTGCCCAGACATCAGAGCAAACTATAGGGCAACAGTGTATTGATGGGAAGAAAAGAAATGCTTATACCACTGTGCCCTCAGCCACCCTGGTTTGTACCCACAAGACTCTAATGCCATTCTAGACAAAGCTGTCAACATCTCTAACTGAATGGGATCAAGGGATTTGGGGTGGAAAATAGCAAGTATTTTGTTTTGAACACCAAGCATTTTAAGTTAATGTGAATCTAACATAGTCACAGCGCTGCACAGTGCTGTTCCAAATACAGGTTCCCTTCCTCCTTAGTTCAGTACAATACAGACAAAAAGTTTATCTACACTGTCTTTGAACTGTAAGTGAATTTAGCCTAGCACCTATGAACCATAATGAATGTCCATGCCTGGCCCTCTGTTAGGATGCAGCAGCAGCAGCAGCAGCAGCAGCAGCAGCAGCAGCAGCAGCAGCAGCAGCAGCAAGAACCCACCTTGCTCCTTCCTCTTCCTAAGCACACTAAAGTCTATTTGAGTATAATGACTACATCTTCTCTCTGGGTCTCCCAAAGTTCTTGGAACAAAATGTTTTTCCAACAGTAGCAGAAGTTAGTGAGAATTAAACAACAAATAAACACAAGTTCTGTGAAGCCATGGAAAGGGTGCTGAGACAGGTTTCACGCGAAGAATGATGTGCACTGGACCCAGGGTCCAGAGAAGGCACATGGAGAGTTCACATTGAAGATGAGGAGTAACGAGGACTTAGTTCCTCACTGGTAAATGAGCTTGGCAGGACATAGGTGTCTCACTGTCACCACTTAACTCAGGCTCTGAAAAAGAAAGTGGGCAGGAGACAAAGACTGGAGCCACACATGCTCTGTGTTTTATTTAAAGGAAATGTAGTTAGAACCTATGGTGCAGCGTGCTCCTCTGGGCATTAGAGCTATGAATAAAATTCACGGAGCAGATTTTCTAATGCAGAGACTGTCATGGGCCATCAAATAAGCAATACTTTAGTGATAACTGCTACAAATGTAAACTAAATATGAACAGGAGACAGACTGTGACAAGGTAGGCAAGTTCAGGGTAGGTGACACTCAGAATGTGACATTACCAGAGAGGCCCAAATGTAGAAAGAGAATGAAACACACCAGATTCCGAGAGGCTAACAACACCAAAAGCAAAGCAACCTTGCCACACTGAAATAGAATCCAGGGAGATGAGGTGGCAAGCAAGGGGAAGAGCGAGTGGTGAAAGGTAAAGACAGGAGCAAGATGGCCAAGAGCCTGTCCTGACTGAAGTCTGGGTTTTATTCAGTTCAGTGAAAACCCATTGATTGTTTTTTGCAAAAGGGAGGACCCTGATCTGATTTGTGTTTCAAAATATCATCTGGCTGCTTAGGCATCAGATACAGGAGGACAGCGTGCAGAAGACAGAGGGCATCAATGCCAGGGATAATGCATAAGAGACCTGGGACTGGGGTGAGAGGGATGGGGACAGACACTCAGCTGAGGAGACAGAGGACACAAAGTTTGGGTGTGACTTGAAAGGGGAAAATTTTAAAAGGAGCAGAATTGAGCTAGGGTAAGCTGTGACTAGGAGGATGGTGGACCTTCCTCAGGAGGACAACTGAAGAAAGCACCCTATTCTGGGAAATAAATGGGGGTTGGGGAGAGAAAAGAGCTGAGACTCATTGTTCCTTTTCTTCTCTGAGGTCTCTAAGACATTATTTGGGAAGAAGAGTCAGAAATGGAGATCCCTTACTGTCTTATACCACTGGAGCTTCTGTCACAAATCCCACAATCCAGGTGATTTATGTATAACTGAAGTTTCTTTCTCGGGGTCTTTGAGGCAGAGAAAGCCAAAGTCAAGGTGATTTGTAGATCAGGTGTCTGGTAAAAGCTGCTTCTTAGTTCATATTTGTCTTATCCTTGTATCTTCAGATGAAGGAAATGGTAAAAAGCTTTGAAATCCCACTCATGAGGGCCTAGGGACCTACTCCTTCTTTCTCAAAGTTCTACATCCTCAACTATTGCCATGGGGCTCAGGTTTCACATGGGAACTTGAGGAAATATTCATAGATTAGTACTTCTTTTGCCCCTTCTAAAGGGGAGAGGAAGGTTTTTTTCATAGAAATACATGATTAGAAAAGGTTCACCCTCTGTGCGGCTAGTTTTATCTCAACTTGACACAAGCTATAGTCATATGGGAAGAAGGGTTCTCAGTTGAGAAAATGTCTCCATGAGATTGCCTGTAGGCAAGTCTATAGTGCATTTCCTTAATTAGTGAAATATATGAGCAGGCCCAGTCCATTGTGTGGGACACCATCTCTATTGGTTCTGAGTGCTACAGTAAAGCAAGATGAGCAAGCCATGGGGAACAAGCCAGTAAGGACCAGTCCTCCATGGCTTCAACTTCAGCTCCTGACTCGAGTCCTGAGTTCCTGCCCCCATTTGCTTTGATGACAGATTGTGATTCAGAAGTATAAATGAAAGAAATCCTTTCTTCCCCTTAGCTAGGTGGTGACGAGAGTCAGATCCACACGTTAGGGGCCAGGGAAGCATGTTCTGACCCACATGATAGTCTTTAAAAGGCAGTGTGACCGCCATTTTGACTTTCCAAATGAGAACAAAGAACAATGGGATGACTCCCTTTCCCAAGATCACATAGGAAGTGAAAGGCAGGGCTAGAAGCTCAAATTAAGTTCCCTGACATCAAAGCACTTAACCTCTTCTCATGTCCAACCTAATCTCAAGTCACAGATGGTGAAATTCACAGGGTCACAAACCTAAGGCATTGGAAGGAGACCACCACCCATTAAGCCAGTATTCATGTTCCTCTTATGTCCTCTGACTGTGATGGTCACTGAGAGCATTCTGCTATGGGGGAATTAAAGGCATAGAAGCAACCTAATTAACTTACGTGGATCTCCAGCTCCAGCTCAGTGAGTATAATAGTAAGATTAGACATCAAAACCTCTGCTATGTTCATCTCCTAGACCTGGTTGAGATCTATCCTGATGCCAAGTATGCACACACACCCACAAGGATGGTGTGGTACCTTTTGCCAACAAGTCCAAAGTCTCTTCTGAATATGAAAAAGGCAGCACAGTATATATCTTTCAGGCCAGAAAGTCTGCTACAGTGTCAAATATTTCTTTTAGCCACTGAGCAGGGATGGGTCCTGTGACATGATGAGTTATACATCACAGAAAGACAAGATCCTGAATGGTAATGTTGGCAGAGTGTGCCCTGGTAAAACTAGGAGCAGGTGGTGTGGAAATTAAAAAGCAACTGGAAAACAGAGGAAATTGTGACATCCTTCATTTGGACTGAGAGGCAATTTTTGGTCCACTCCCCTGGAAATCACTTGGGGATAACCTAGCCGTTATTAAACATGGAAAGACCCTTTCATTACTAAGATCCTGTGCCAGAATTTCTGCTTAGCAACATGTCAGCTTCACAGAGCCTGATTTAGGCCCAACATGAGAGGCTGTAGTAAATCCTGTCACTTAGCAATAGGCCAAAGAAGAGAGTACCTTCTGGAGGTATAACGAGGCTGCCAATGGAGTACCCGGGTGCCTGGAAACCCTTGAGATATAGAAGAGAACGGAGTGACTGAGTAACTCATATCTTCCAGGAAGTAATGCTTCAGTAATGAGATTCCATGTCTTGTACTCTGGTGGGAGCTGTAAGTCTATTGACATGGCTACTGGAGAGCCTTCTGGCAACTTCCTAGGTTCCTGTACCAGACTCCTGACCAGACTTCACTTAGGCAATAATCAATCTGTGATGACACATGGGGAGAAAGTCTAAACTCTAGGTTTTTGCTCATCTTGTGCAGTGACTACTCTACTGGGTTACAGAAACAGGTCACAAACCTGGGAGCCACCTCAGGTCCCTCTTTTATACAGTCTGTACCTAGCTCATGTTAATATCCTGTAATCTGAATGATAGCCAGAATCCAGCTGTCTCACTGCTTCATCCCATTTCAGCTGCCAGCATCTCTCATCTGGATTGGGCAGAAGTCTCCTCAATAGTCTTCTACTTTCTTCTTAACACTTCTATTGTTTGAATGTGTCCCCCAAAAATATTTTGCTAAAAACGCCAGCCATCCCCAGTGCAACAGTTGGGAGGTGGTGCCCAAAAGGGGACTCTGCTCCACATGGACATAGTGTAGTTATCAAGGTAGTAAGGCTGTGATTATGGGGGTGAGGCACCATAAATTCCAGCTTGGTCTCTTTATGATGTTTTACTCTTGGCCTCTCTCTTTTCTCATGGGCTGACACAACTTGAAGGTCCTTGTCAGAGCCATGACCTTGCTCCTGGATGTAAGTACTTCCAGGATGAGCAGATAAATGGATGTATCTTCATAACATATTATTCACTCAGCTATTCTATAACAGCAACAGAAAACAGAATAGGACACTGCACATGTAAGTGTCAATCAAATCATGTTAGGTCTATACACCAACCTCCAAAGATTCGTCACTTCAATATTAGCATGAGTTCAGCAGGGAAAGGCACTTGATGCCAAACATACACACACACACACACACACACACACACACACACACACACACACACACACACTAACATGCCCCTTGTCTCCTTCCTTACCATCTATCTTAATTCCCTCTCCACCATCTCTACAGCAGCTTCACTGGATTCCTTTCTATGCAGCAGATAGTCTAAGTGCTGATGTGGCCCACAGTGGCAGATGCCATCAGAGCTGCCAGACTGTGGGAAGAGCAGGGAAAAAGAGCAGTCTTTGTCACCTACCACAAGGGTGACCAGTCTAGTGGATGGGGCACAGCTTGTCTAGAGTAGATGGGGAACAATAAACAGGATATTTGCACAGAAGATAAACACAAATTTCGATTCTCAGAAAAATCAGGGGAAACCTAAGCACACAGTATCCATGGGTAATTTTCATGTGCCAATGTTTAGAGTTGCAGAATAAATCTAATTCCTTAGCTCCATGCCCAACATCAGCCTTATCTCATGACTCCTCAAATCCTGGCAACTTCACACTCCTACATCTCCTTTTAGGTCCCCTTACTGAGGCCATAATTATCTTCTAAGAGCTACCCTGATTGACCATGCAGTCCTGGACTTGAGCACCTTCAGATTGCTGCTCCTTCTGAACAAAACACTAATCCTTTCACCTGGCCTCTTGACATTAGAAAATTGGCTTGAATCAAACTGAGCTTTCTCTGCCTCCCAATGACTTTCTTATCACCTATATACCTGCATACAGAATGTGAACACACACATGCCTGCACACACACACACACACACACACACACACACACACACACAAACACACATATGCACACACACACATATAAACACTTACATGCACACACACACACAAAAACACACACATGCACACACACACATATAAATACTTAAATGCACACACATACACACATACACACACACACACACTCAACTAACTGTGTGCGGTATTTCTACCCTTGGTTGCTATAATTCTGTATATTTAATTACCAAACCCCTTGACTTGTACTAGAACCATTACCTTGTGCTGTCTCCATCTACTAAATAGTTCTTTGTGTTGGGAACCCAGTTCTTGTGCTTCAGTGTAACCCCAGCTGTGTCAAGTTCCTCTCAACTCTATATATAACAAACAAGTGGCTGAAGGAATGACAGCAAATGTCCCATCCATTCATGCAGACTCCACAGCCTGGAGAGAGCCAGGAACAAGATTACAGGCAACGAGCCATGGGCAGGCCATCTAAATGTGCAACTGAGTCCAGGGAGGTGAAGTCAGGCATAAGAACCAAAGAAGAGACAGGCAGCATGGTAGACCCCAGAGCAGGGTGGACTCCTGCTAATAATGGACCTATTAAGCTGGGAGAGAATACAGCATCTGGGAAAGAGGCCAACTGTCCCCATTAAAAAGAGCGCGGGATTCAAGAAGCTGGGCCGTGCATTATACCTTACAGTTTTCATAGCCAGTCTTTGCCCTGCCAAACTGGGAGTAGGTCCCTGGTGATAGCCTAACTGAACCATAGCAAATAAAATAGGCAAGATGAAATTCTCATGTCAGGTAGACCTTAAATCCTAACTGTGCCACTTGTCACCCACTTGCTGTGGTTTTTCTCCTCTGTGCATTGGGGTTGGTCAAAGAGTGCCTGTCTTACCAGGTAACGGCGAGGAGGAAGCAAGACGTACAAAAGGTACACTAGTCAGCCATTGCATACTGCAATTTGCATGTGAATTGCAAGGTGTGTTATTTACAGTGAAGCACAGGTTCAAGTTCTCCATTTCGCAAAAGCTTTGTGACCTTCAAGACGTTGGTTTTATCTCCCTTTCCTCTTCTGTACCACAGAGATAGTAATAGTCTTAGAGGGTTATTAAGAAAAATAGCGTTCTGAATTGTGGTAAATCATACAGGACAGTTACTGGAGTATAGTGTCATCTAAATATTTTCTGAACAAATACATTATTGTTTTTATGAGGAACCAGGAACCTAATAGTTCCTCTTCCTGATTTGCAGCCCCCAAACCCTAACAGTAACTGACACAGGCAAAAGGAGCATTGGAGCTCCCTGGTGTCTCTTAGTTAGTGACCGACAAGCCCCGGCCCTTTCTGCTAGCCTTTCTGGCATCACAGGAACGAAGCAGCCCCCAGCTTTCTGAGAAGGTCCCCAGAGGCTTGACAGTATGTAACAAAGTGGTGGGAGGGAGAAAAGCCAGCAGAAAAGGGCTGACCCAGTGGGCTGGCTATGGCCCTGGGATCTATTTCCTGGTGTCTGGGAAGTTGCTGACTTCAGCCATTCCAGAGTGAAGCACCAGCCATGGTCAGAGACAGCACCGAGCCGAGCACGCAGCACAGCCGTAAATCTGCAAGCCGATTATTTAAGAGAACTGACTTTCTGTGTTGCGATATTAAAGCAAATCTGCCTCCTGCCTATAAATCAGCAGAGCTGTTCTCAGCTTCAGGCACTCTGTAGGGCTGGCTGGAGATGCGCGTGCCTGGGAGGCACAGAATGAGAAAGAATAAGAGACGTACTTACCTCTTCGACATGCTGTTCTCATGACCCTGCATGGACTGTGCACCCCTTCCCTGTCCCATGACCTCAGGTTCCCAGCATCCTCTAAGGAGCTTCGAAAACACCAGAGGAACACCTGAGGCTGACATAGCACTCTGATCAGATGAAGTAGATAGCCTTAATCTGTTTAGAGTTCATGAAATTAAATATCAAAGATATGAAGTGAATTTCCCAGGACCACATAGTGTGAGGGCAGAGAGCAGATTTAGACTGTGTCTCACAGCTCCAGCTCAGAGTTCTTCCTATGACATTAAGTCAGCCTTACCAAGAATCTTTGTATGTGTGGGATAGGCTAAGGAGATGGCTTAGACGGTAAAGTTCTTACCACACAAATGTGAGAGACTAAAGTCAAATCGCCCAGAATCTATGTATAACCAAGCATGGCAGCTCATGTCTAGTAGGAGGTGGAAACAGGAAAATCCCTGGAAGTTTATGGGCCAGCTAGCCAGGCACTGACCTCCACACATGCACTATAGCACATATGTTCTCTCTCTCTCTCTCTCTCTCTCTCACACACACACACACACACACACACACACAAGAATATACACAGAGATGTCTTCATATGTACGGTATTAAGAAATATGACTAATAGCCTAGAGAAATATCTCAGCTCAAAATGCCCAAACGCACATTGCCTTGGGCCTACTTTGCGGGTGATGCTTTCCACTGCATCAACAAAGCTCACCACTGCAATAAACCCATCCTTGGCGACCCATCACCAGGAACGAAACTCAGTTTCGTAGCATGATACACAAGGGTCTTTGTGTTCATGGTTTTGCATTCGACTCTATGCCCTATAAATACAGATCGTGACCCTCACTTCCTCTTTCTATCCTGAGAGATGTTTTCTGTGACCCACCTCCTACCCCAGGATGGATGGGGGCTCCTCTTCTCTATCTGTCTATCACCCTCTACTTGCCTCTGCTAGCTCTTTCGCAGCATTTTCCTTACTAGCTCACTGTGCTCCATGTGCTGGGTCTCTCGACTTTAGCTCTTTACAAGCAGGAAGCCTGTACTATGGCTTCAGATAGTACAGCAGGAATCCAATAAATTCTCGTGGGCTTGAATTCTCACCAGTATTCTACACAGTAGACAGTGTTCTTGCTGATTTGTGTAGGAGATCAAAGCCCAGACACAATGAACACATTCTTTAGGGTGGTCCCAAACTAAGATTATAAGGAGAGTCAAACTACAGTGCTACACCCAGCCAATTCAAGTGAACACACTGAATTTAATCTTGCCATTCAGTGTCATCCCAGAGAGAGGAAGAGACTCCAACGTCTCACAGGCATCTCACCCCTCCAGCCAGCATGCCTCCAACATCCCTAAGAGATGACCAAATGGTTACCCTCGAATAGCTGCTGCCCCGTGCATCCACTCCCTCAGAGGGTAGACCATGACTCACAGGTAAAAACAGAGGGCAGAATATTTGTTTTAATTCACAGCTGTTGAGGTTTTCTCTGTATCATTCACTTCTCAGTAGCTGAATCTATCGGCCACAGGAGCAGATGTCTGGCAGGAATGCTGGAGGCAGTGAGATGACGGATAGGAACTGGACTGCTAAGCTCTCTGACTGGAGAATCCTGAGCCTGTATTTTTCTCCCTCACTTTTCTCCCCACCCCCTATGCCTCCTTTCTAAGCACTATTAAAAGGAAAAGGCTTGAGAAGTGTACTAATTTTGTGGGATGTTACTTTATGTATTTAGGGTCCTGAGTGATTTTTGTTTCCAATAGTTGCTGACAAAAAAAAAAAATCCTTCTTGCATTTCAATGCACAGAAAATAGTCCATCTACATATAATTAATTTATTTACTTCATAAAATGACTGTAATTTGGGAATCACTAGTGTGATTTCCCCCCAGTTCAGGTTAATGTCTTATACATGGCCCCTGAAAGGACATTTCTTGCAAAGGGAGCTATTGGCTTTTTATTTAAAATGTTCTGGATGGGTGATTTGTGGGTATAACAAACCTAAATAATTTAAGTAGTCTCTATTTGCTGAGAACTGCAGTTTTTTTTAAAGCGGATTTTAAATCTTTAAAGTTTCAGAGATTAAGATAGATTGGATGGGGATTTATTTGTTGCAGGAATTTCTGTTTCTTGTGCTACTCCTTTCCCAGCATCCATCCTTTTCTCGTGCCCCCATCGAGCTTCGTGAAACATCAGAGTTGGGAGAACATTGCATGCAGCCACCCTTCACAGTGTGCTCTTTCAGACAATGCAAAGTAAATCTTGGTGCTTTAGCAAAACAACGGGCATAGCAGCTATGACTGGGGCTGCGATCTCTTCTCAGCTTTTCGATCGTATGCAGAGTCTCCCAGAGCCCCTGAGGAACACATGTTGAAGCCAAAGGGTGAAGATCTATGTACCCAGGGTGCCTCTGTGAGTGCAAAGCTGATTCAGCCTAGAACAGTACCTCTTGATTGACACTATATGCGCCCTATCAGCTCTGGCTACTTTCTGCACTTGGTTTTGTCCTCTTCATAAATCATTCAGACTCCCTTCTCCTAGCAGTGATGCAATGAGGCAATGCTGCCCAGGAGCACAGCATGGAACATCCCTCACACATGATGGTGGCCACACTGTGAGCCAGAGCACAGGTTCTGGGCAAAGACTCCTAAGATATACCTGTCCCCCAGCAGCCATCCCTGCACCAGCAAGTCTGGGTGATCATGTCATTTCTATGCAAGGCACGTTTTTCTGCAGTTTCTTTTCCAAAGAGCAAGTGGTGGCCATGTCTGAAATGCAGAGTCAGCAAAAAAGCAGCCACTCTGCCTGCAAAGGCCCGCAGAGACCCTGCAGAGACTCACCCCACTTGCTCTGTCCCTGTCATCCTGGGTAGAAGTTCAGCCTTTCCCCTGGGAGTATAATATTCTATGCCAGCTACTAACTACCACAAGGTTTTTACCAGTTTCTATGAGTCACCTGGACTCCAAATGAAACCAAGGTTTTAGTTCAGTTTTGTGTTCTTGTTATAGGAAAGGGTGTTTGTCCCTCTGAACACCTTAATGGATTTAGGTCTCAGCTTAGAGAATTCAGGCTTAAGAAGTTCATTTTCACTTCATGAGGTGAATGATTGGCAGCATTTGCTTTACTACAGATGACAGAAGAGACAGACAGAAATGCTTCCGCTGTTCATGAGTCTGTAGTCTTATTTGTCCCTTGGCTAAAGAATTTTACAGGAAACACCAACCAGAAACAAACAAGCAAACTACATGAGGTTTTCAAGTTCTGCCTTGTGCAAGCCCAAGTACCTGACAGGAACTGCAATGGGCTATCTCCTACTTCAGGTAGGATTAGAGGGAATGAGGCACATGACAGAGCAAAGAAGATGCATACAGGAAGATGGTTAAATTAAAATTGGAGCCCAGCTTCAGAGTTGGCCCAAGTCCTGCCATCAGAGGTAATAGTCCCTCTTCTTGGGAGGGTATGGTACTTTATCCTCCGTGATATGAAGGCTTTGCCTGTCTATCTCATCTCCATTTTAATGGGTAGATACACCATTTAAGGTCAACTTAATACACCCCTTGATACAGCATGTGGCACTGTAGAATTATGAATTTTGTCATCACCGACAAGAGTCTTCTGCAGAGTCACACATGGCACAATCACAACTTCAAGCTGCTCAGAGTTCTGATTCACTGGCAATAACTTCCCTCAGAAGTCCTAGAAACAGAGACAGGTACTACCTGGAATAAAATCATGTCCAAAGCAGAGAGTACTTCAGTGTTTGAGAAAGCTACACACCAGCCACTATAAGACGCTGAAAAAGAACTCAAGAAATAAAAAGGCTTCCCTAGGGAAGGGTAGGTGAGGCAGAAAGCTGAGAGTAGGGGCTGGGATATAGACAGTGGTGAAGCACCTACTGGAAACTGCAGTGAATCAGGACTGGCACTACAGAATGTCCAGTGTTTCTCCAACACTCAGCCCAGTTTTGCTTCTTTTCACATCAGCTCCACGATTTATCAACCAGTCAGAGGTAGAAAGCAGTACTGTTAGCCAGATGGCAGCAGATCGAGTGTATGACACTCCTTTCTATATACCCTGCATCTTCAATATTTCAGTTATTCAACCCTCTCCTGTACAGTCAGAAACAAAGACTCTTCAGAAGACTTTGCTTGGGTTTATTCCATAGCAAAATCTTTTCTTCAAGTTAAAAAAATTAAAAGCCCAATGTACCAAGGAAATCAAGATGTAGCTCAATGGCAGGATATTCACCTAGCACTGTGAGGCCCTGGCCTGGATGCCCAGAACCACAAATTAAAATAGCAAACAAGTGGTTTAAGAGAGTAAAATTGGAGCTCTGTTTCCAGTGAAGAGGCGATGTCTCAGGTTCATAGACACTCTGCACAGAACCCATTGGTGGAATCTATACCTCCTGTTCTATGATGTAAGTCATTTTAATTATTTATTTGTGTTTTTTGTGTGCATTGGGGTTTTGCCTTCATGTATGAGTTGTGTGCAGTGTGAGGGCATCAGATGTTGAAGTTAACAGACAGTTGTAAGATGCCATGTAGGTGCTGAGAATTAAATCCTGGTCCTCTAGAACAGCAGTCAGTGTGCCCTTAAACCCTGAGCCATTGCTAGGGAATTCAATTAGAAAAAAAATATCAGCCCCAAGTAGGGTTAAGGCTTGAGTTGAGTTTGAAGTCTCCTGAAATATGTGGAGTGGTTTGAACTCTGACACATGTGAATATTAGCTTGCACAGTAAAACCATCATGACTAATTCAATGCAACTACAGGAAGTTATTTGGGGGACGCTGGTGGCAGGGGTGACGGAGAGCTCTGGGATGTGAGGAAGGAGCCTTGCATGATGGCTGAATGATTTATTAACCCCCTGAGAAGGTGTTTCACACAGGGCAAGCCAGAGTTCCCTGGCAGGGCAGCAGTGGTGGAGGGCTCTAGCTGTAAAGTCATCCTGGTTTAGTGTTTATAACAATAGGGCTAAGAAGAATTCAAAGAGTGTCAAAAATGATTTAATAAGGCTTGGCTTTCTGTTGTAGGTCTTTCCTGGAATATGAGCCTTATCTCTTTTTAAAATAATCAAACACTGCAGAACTTGGGGACCAGTTTCTTGCTCTGATTTCACAAACTCTTTCTCCCCAGCAAATAAACACTAGAGGAGGAAAGATTCACAGACCCCTGAGCTTTTGGTCAGACCAGCAAGGCAACATCATCATCACAATATTTAGACCACCATTTGGGTTTTAATGAATCCACTTGATTTTACTTCTACCCCAAATGTAATCTTTTGAAACCTCTTGCTTTGCTTTCCTGGGATTTCTGATGAAATATACAGAGGTCCCTTAAATCCAATGAAAATTTCTATTTCAAATTACTTACTGAGCAATTAAACTGAACTTGATGTCACTCTCTACAAAATTGTACAGTAGCAAAGATCTTACCAATGAACCACTTCACCCTTAGAAATGGGAAGCACCAAGAAAGGTGGGCATCTTGATGGAGGGTCTGTAACATCTCATGTAGCAAAAATATGCAAGAGGAAAGTGGAGAGTTATTATTCTGCAAGACCAGTGATTTCCACAGGTCTACCGCAGTGGAATGGGGGAGTTAAAAAGATTGTTTATACTGACAGTTTGCCAGAAGGGGGATCCTAAGTTCAGTCTCAGTGCACACAAGTAGCACACAGACTAAGTGTATATGTTAATTACTTGCCTAGAACGACCACAGCTCTTGTGCATACACATTCAAGCATCAAGTTGCACACACTAACACATACCACTCTAGAAGGCCAATAACATTTCAATAAAGCTGTAAAGATGAAGATTTAAAGGGCTGGAGAAATGGCTCAGTGCTTAAGAGCACTTGCTGCTATTGCAGAGGACCTGGGTTTAGTTCCCAGCACTCACATGGCAGGTCACAACTGTCCATAACTCCAGTTCCAGTGGATGCAGTGCCCTCATCTGACCTCTACGAGTGCCACACATGCATGTGGTGCAATATATACATTAGCCAAAACATGCATGCACATAAAATAATTCTAAAAAATTAAAATTTAGAGTAAGAATTTAATATTCCTCCCTAAAACGATGCTTGCTATCTGAATTAAGTCCTCCAGCACCCCAGAGATTTAAAGAGCAGGCACACAAAGACACGAGCTAACAATAACTGACACCTAGCACAACAGAGGAGATGGCAGGACACCCCCTCTTGGCAACTATCCTAGCACAGATCCAGCAGTCACAATCTAAGTCAAATACCCCTAAACCAAGACAGTCCAAAGATGGTGCATTCATGCTAGAAAGAAATTACAGTAAAGCTTGCTCCAACTCTCTGTGTCAAAAGGTAGGCTGTTTCTACCCTCTACTTCCTCATTCAAACCGTGGCAGTTCCATTTCTAATTCAGTGTTAGGCTGGGAAGGTTGCAAATTAATTGCAATTATGCCTTTTTTGTGCCAAGTGATAATTTACCGCAATTAATTATCAAAAAACCTACTGCTGTCAATTATGATACGCGCTCTTGAGTGGGGGAGGAGCCATTTGTGAGCATAGGGAGTCTGTGGCAAAGTTATGTTTTGCTTTTTTTCCCCACTTCCAATTAAGTGATTATAATTTGTTTTCATTATGCCAGACACAATGGAAAAACTAACAATGCTACTCTAACCTCTTTCTTAATCTAAATATTATCTACACTTACGCTGTCCTATTGTGACACCTGCAAGTTGTGCATCGAGGGAGGAGCACTTCAGAATTAATGAGTGCAGCTGTGGTCTCTCTTACGGCAGCACTTGTGAAATAACCTCTTTAAAGTGCCATTACCACAATATTGACAGAGTTATTTATAGCACTGCAAATCCTCCCCATCATAACAGAGGACTTGTCACCCATGGCAAGCTCATGATGCTGTCATTCCCTGGCCTTCATTCAGAACCTGGAAACAGGTACCAGGTGGACCACATTTCACAAATGAGCTCCAAAACATATCCAAGAAACTTGGCCAACGTGAGTGGGGTCATCGTGAATAGGTCCAACGGGCTAAGGGACCACTTGTAGTAAACAGAGCCACAGTGAGCCCAACTACTACAGATCCAGCCCCTGCTAAGGGGCAGGTTATCCAGGTATAGGAGACAGGGCATGTGTGACTTGATCCAACACAATTCTGCAGGGAAACAAGCACCTCAGGATGTTGAAATCGATGATTAAGTGTCAAGAGATTCCAAGGCACACAGATAATGTCAGGAAAATTCCTTTACAAACGTGTTTCAGGCAATTCTATTCACTAGATGTGCTATGTTTTGTAAGCAGGTAAACCAATCTATGACCCATTGACTAGCTTCAAAGTCCTGGGACATCTACAAATGAAGCCCAACACATGTGTAGGTGACAATGCCATCACACATGTGTAGATGACAATGCCATATCACGTCAAAATCATGAACAGTTCTTATTATAGAGAAATTAACATCTGCATTTTTTGGCAGTTAAATTTTAAGCTCTTTGTGGGTGCAGAGGACTTCCTATCTGTTTCATTAGCTCAGCGCTGAATATGTAATTAGTAACTACCATGTAATTTTCAGAATTCTTTGCAAGAGCCAGTCAGTGTAGAAGGCACACCTCTGGGTCCTTCATGATCCAAGCTTGTAAATCGCTTGTTTCTCCCTCTTCAGAGCACCACAGTGTAAAACAAGAGAGCTTTACTCTTGAGAATCACAAACCCCTTTGCTAATTTAAAGTAAATGCTTTTGGGTCACTTCCCCCAGAAAGCAGCAAGTCACCAGAACAGAATATTGATCTCCAGCCTCATACCATAGAACTAGAAAAGGAACTTTGGGACACCAGCTCCCAGCACCTGATGGGAATGCTGAACACAGGCACCAGGCCTTCTCCTCCTGTGCATTAATCCCAGCGACAGGAGGAAAGCCCAGTGACTCACAAGACCTCTGCATAGAATCCAGTGCCCTACCCAGCCCCCAGCCCCACCCCTGGACAATAGCAATGAGTGAGACAGTGGGAAGAATGGGGTGGCTGTGTGACCTGAGAGGCCTAGGGGTAGGGCACAGTTGAGGAAATGTCACTTCTCAGCTCACCCTTTCCCCAGGGTGATGGGTTTGGCTTCCTGGAGCACTTAGGACCAGACCATGGTTCTGTGTAAGCTTGGATGTTGGCTTGGGATTTGATTTCTCCTTCCTACCTGGATTCTCATTATATTCCGTAACTCTGGTCCTAACTTCCCCCACCTTACCACTACCCCGAGCTCAGTGGATCAGAACTGCCAAGCAAATAGGTCAACATCTTGCCATCTTCTCCCCACCTAGCCTAGGGAAGCAGAAAGGCAGCAGTAAGATGAGCAGAATGCATAATATCCTTTCTGTGAGTCCACCTCTCAGTTTGCAAACAAGCTTTTCTAAGTGACTCTGACTCAGAGGGTTTAAATTGATGTAGTATCCTCAGGTCAACCCTGCCCACGTTCTGTTCCATGGACACCTTGATATCTCTCATATACCTACAGGAAACTAAGGCATGTCCCATCCCATAGAGGGAAGGTTGACATTTGTCTTAGGCTACAAGACCAAACAGTTGTATGTGTGCAGAACTTAACTCAGCCCAGGCCTCTTCTTGAATCCCATGCCTGCATTTATTGGAAGGAAAAGGTCTTTTTTCTTGCAGAAAGCTCCTGTAGATGGGGCTTGCTGCATTCATTCTCAAAGTGATTTTCTGAGAGACAAACCTGTCATAGAAAGAGATGAGGGTGGAGTTGGGGAACCAGAAGAGTTGAGATTCTAGTCCCAGCCCTGCCATATCCCAGAGTACTTTTTCCTGTGAGCATTTTTGTCTGCAAAGTGAATGGCTTAACCTAGATCTGAAGTTTGGATTTCTAATGCCCTTTGGGCCAAGGCTAGCAGTGCCAGCCTCCACAAAATGTTCAGAACCATAGGAAATAAAAGAATGCCTCTATCACTCAAGGACATTTTTACTTTAAAAGCATCAGCTGTGCTTAGGCAGCAAAATCTGTGCGCAGTCTGAATCCATTCTGTGATGGCTAGTTACAAGCCCTGGCTGTTGACTACACTACCAAAGAAAATGATATTAAGGTTATTTCAATTGTTCATTTATGAAGTGACCCTCTTCAGAAATATTTAAAATGTTTGTAATATAAATCAGTGAAATTAAATATAGATCCCTTAAGCTTTTTACGTATTTAATGTGTGTGTTCTATATTCTAAATATGAAAAACAAGCTATCCATCCCTGGGCTGTCATTGGCTCTGCTTCTGCTTTTGACATTAATCCTGAATGCCTAGAGCAATTGGAGAGTGTGTAAAGCAGCCAAGCCAGGAACCTCTGAAGGCTGCTGTATCTGTATGCCACCTTTAAGGTCTGCCTCTAGTCTGTTCCTTGGCCCTGACCAAAAGTTCCATATCTCCACAGTTAGATTTTGTTTGTTCGGTTAGTTAGTTGGTTGGTTGGTTGGTTGGTTGGTTGGTTGGTTGGTTGGTTGGTTAGTTGGTTTGTGTGTTGGGTAGTTGGCTTGATGCCCCAGTGAGTTTCATTAGGGTTACTTACAGACAATGAATGTGGGGTTATTTACAACAGAGGCAGCTCACCAGTGGCCACACCATGGAGAAAATGTAATTCCTTCCCCCACCAACCATTAGCTGCCAATAGCTCCTCAGGGAACAGTGGCACCCTGTAAACCCTCCCATTTTCCATAAGAGAATGTTGATAGAACCAATCTTGTGCAGGTCTTGTGCAGGTCATCAGAGCTGCTAAGAGTTCAATGGTCTAACACCATGTCCTGCCTAGCAGACTGAATCCCATAATATTCCATCCCCTTTCCGGTGCTTACATTTTTTGGTCTTTCTTCCTTGATGGTCCCTGCCCCTTGGAAGTGGTGATGTTTATATTTCATTTAAAACAGAACAATCAGAAGTCACCTTGTCTTAGCACTTAGATTAACCCTGAGTCTCTTCAGGAGCCACTATCCATTGCTAAAAGAAAAGTTAAGAGCAGCATTGATCTATGGCATAAATGTAAGTATTTAGAAAGCACTTTGGCAGGTAAATCATGCCCATTTAGCAATATAACAGAAATTTGTTCTTCATTAGGGCCTACTCCTACATAGCAACAGCCTTTTGAGCAGGCTTTAATAACAAGTCTTTCCTGTAAGGTAGGCCTCAGATCTAGTCAGACAAAATTAGTTACAGCCTTGACCGTCATACCAGTATTACATCATTTGTCACATCTTGCCTGGCTGATTTGTTGTATAGCAAGCAGAGTCTATGGCTGAGTCAGATTGTTAATGACAATTCTCCACTAACGGCCTGCACAGCACCTCCTAACACTGAAAGTAAGGAGGAAACACCCAGCTTTGTCTCAGATCGATCTCTCTATGCCCTACAGCCCGTGTATGCAGTGTCTCCAGCACCCAAGTCTACTTACATAGTTCTAATGAACAACCGCAGTCGTGGTAGTAGCCTGTATTGTCTCAGGAGCCAACAACTCACAAAGAAATAGAGTACTACCCAAAACCTCTATTTTCATTTAATGACTATGGCTTCTGCAAGTGGAGTGCTTTATTCATCCATCCAAGGAACCTTTGTTCAGACTCTTGTTTATGTTTTTAAGCTTCTGCACACATATTTACCTTCACAGATGCTTTTCCATCCCTCTACCTTCCCGTGGTGATTCTATGGAACCATACCCTTTCTCTGCGTGCATAAGGTCAGAGGGAAGCAAATGCGCAGTGCCCTGGACCACGCTAACTGCCCTAAGGAAAAGAGAGTTAGTGAGGATATTCAATATCTTCCATCCCGAAGTCCACTCTTTGTGACTGGGGGAGAGGTCAGTGGAGGACAAAATGGGCCTTAAGGAGATAGCAGGGGTCGAAGGCCACTCTGTCCCTTTCAGCGGACAATGTGCCTACTTCCATGGGTACATTTCTAATACTGCATTATAACTTTAACTGTTTATTTGCCTATTTCTTCTACTACAGCGCTAAGTTCCTTGAAGATATTTTTATGGCCCTAAGACATCAAAATATCTAACATAGTGACTTAATATTTTTATGTTAAATGCCTTTCTTCCTATTTTATACATATTTTGTGTATATGAAGTTAATGTAGGCAGAATTATGACAATGGGGTACTTGGGATGCTGGAGCATAAACAAGTATAATTTATAATTATACATTTAAATATATATCTGCTTGATGTCTAGCTTTTCTACTCCAGTATGGTACCAGCAGTTAGCACAGACACTAACATGTACTATGTGATGAATAAGTAATTTCTACATGATGAAAGAAATAAGGGGAAAACAGAATTTTCAAGAATTTTTATTGCTCTCAGTATGTCCCACAAAGTATTTGACTCCATTGCTTTCTCAGACTGACCTGATAGAATCCTTCCTCTGAAGCAGTTGCTTGATACTTCTCTGGATCATAGCATCCAGAAATGTTGAAAGAAAGCCCTACATAAAGCTCACAAGACTACATGATAAACCAGACTGACAGTTAAATCAGAGAGGCCTTTTTCATAATTTAATTAAACTCCCTTAAATATAGACATTAGTCAAGGACAACTTTATTGATTGCATCTAATTGCACATATTTTCTTACTCTTTTACTAAGGCCTATTTTTCAACCAGCTTGAAGGCTGCTCCCATTTCTGAAAGGGGATATGCTACAGTTGGATTTTAATTCATTACCTCTTGGACATACTGTCATTCCCTGGCTAGTACCAATCCGTTACAAAATGTGATGGTGTAATTACTTATAGGACTCCCATACTACCGTACTGTATCTAAGTGTTAGCACCTTGAAAATTCTGCCTTTTCTTAATTTCACTCATCAGTCCCTCAACAAATATTAATGGGTCCCTATTGTGCACTAGAAACATAAAGATGAAAGTTATGCAAGACTGCTGTCCATGGATACCCATAAAGGTAGAGCAGTAGCTGAATACCTAATTTAATATGCTTGCACGTGTATATGGAAATGTGGTAGTCCAGAAGATGTAGTTGTCTCATGAAGAAGAATTGAGACAAGCTTTTGATATGGACTTTAGGCACAGCAGGAGTTGTCCAGACCTGCGTCACCAGATAAGAACATTCTAGGAAATACAACCATGGTGTTATATTGCAGATGTGTTGTCAAGAGGCAGCAGGGATCGGTGAAAGCACTGAGTGTCTGGGGTGCAGGAATGAGAAGCAGATCTCACCAGATGGGCAGCCAGGGACTACTAAGAAACATCTTCCATATTGCCAGCACAATCACCTTTCAGTCCAGAAAGATGACTCTAGCCAGTATGTGGGAAAGGAGACAAATAGATCCCACTCTTCTAGATGAAGACAAACTTCATTGACACCTCCTTCTGAACAGACCCATGAAAGCCCCCAGACCAAGATTAGAACCATCTGCAGAATTCATAGAACTGAGCAACACAGTACTTACAGGAAGGCAGGACACCAGAAGGAGGACCCAGCACATGAGCCCTCTGCACCAGTAATAACAACTACTATCTAATAAGTCCATGCCACCTGCTCTGAGGTGCACCAGCTGAGCCTTCCCGGCAGCCCTGCAATGAATGAATCACTTTCCTTCTTCAAGGATGAGACATTGGGGCATAAAGTGTGTGCTCAAGTCAGCTCAGCCTGATAGAGGCAGAGCCAAAATTCATACCTGTGTCTACGATATCCGTCTAAACCTCCCAGCTACATGCCTACCATCTCAGGCTAGGCCCCCATTCACAAATGAAGTCAGACCCTTCATGAATTTAGTGAATTACCAGACATCACCGGAGGCTGGCTTTTGGACTCTATGGTTTATTTCATTGATTTAACTAGTCCAAACCCACTGTAACTCATTGCCAAAATATTCCCTGTTTCTCCATAAGTCAACTCTGTCCCCTGCATCCATACCCAGCCAAGTTGTTACCTCCTCCAGAAGACTAAGAACTGGTTGAAGTCCCTTACTCTAAATTTTTGGTGACTCTCCTTTCTGCACTTAGCAGTATCACTTGTTACTCCGCAATTTCTCTTTCCTATATCTGTTTTTTCCCTACCCCAGACCCACTAAATCTTGTTTTCTGATCAGTGTGGACTATATTGTACTCATGTTTTTAATACCCAGGTCTTGATATACTACCTGGTATATCAAGGAGTAGTGTTACTGGTTGGATAAATGGAGACAGTTTTCATTGGACTGATTACAACCAGTCGTGGCATTTCTACAGACCCACTTAATGAAATTTCCAACAAGCCATTCACAAAATGTACCTCAACCTGTTTTCTGGTTCTGAACATTTTGATACAGACCATTAACAATTATGCTTCCAGCCAACTCTCCCTGGAAAATGCTGGTACTCCTGAGAGATTTTTCCTTGAAATCAGGAGGGTGGGGCTTGGGTTCCTGTCCTTGCATTGTCTCCTGGGTGATTGGTTATTCATGAGTCACTCAGTCTCCAAGAGGTGAAGAGATAAGCTCGGCCAGTCTCTATCAGTTTCAACTTCAGACCTTCTCAAGAGCAGGCTTTGAAGGAGGAATAGCCAAAGAGGTGGCCATGGCATGCAGGTAGAAAAGGTGTGCTATTTGAAAATTATAATCATCTTGATTGATAGTTATTGATCAAAGCAGGACCTCAAAAATGCAAGGCAAGGGCTACACCATTGAGCCATATCCTCAAACCTATTAGCTGTCTATGCATGTTAAAACAAATCATCAAGAATTTGATAGCTCATTACTAATACAAATCTGTCTTATAGTTCTATAGCTTAGAAGTCTAGCATAGGTGTCACAGAATATATACCAATATGTTGGCACTCCTTCCTAAGATTTCCAGAACAGAATCTGCGCCCATGTTTTTTCCAGCAACCACTGGAGGAATGACTCTGCCTCCTGATTCCTTTTCCATCTTCAAAGGCGACAACCCTGCTTCACCATCTCCCAATCCAACTCTCTTTTTCTACCTTCCCTATTTCCCCTAAGGATTCTTATTTCACTGGGTCCACTTAAATAATATAGAAGCACCCTGGTTGATTCTTCCCCTTTGCCATGTAATATAAACTATCCACAGGCCCTAGAACTGTGGTATGAGCATCTTTGAAGAGAGTATAATTAAGCCATAGCCAGGTAGAGGGTACAGAGTGAAGAGGGAGGCATCATGGGATGGGGGGACCAGCTCCACCCACAGTGCTTTGGAGCTGTAGCCCTGACTCTAGTAACACTCATGCATGTACTAGTTTGTGAGTTTGAACTAGCCATGTAACATCTCTGAAGTTCACTCTGTTCCTCTTCCTCCCAGAAAAAGAGAATTGTGGGAGTTAAATGGTTTTTTGATTAATGAAGCTTGGCCAAGAACAGGTACTTCATGAAAGAAAAAGAAAAGAAAAGAAGTTATCTTGTTGGACCAGTGGGAGCCAGGGGAGGGCTGAAAGGAAACAGACAGAAAGGTAAATAGAAATCCATGCCGTGAAAGGCTTTAGATGCAACTTTTATTTCATAGGCCATGAAATGTTATCAAAAGCACAGGCTGGAATAAGTGAGTGACTTGAGCATTTTCCAAGCATGCGAGAATGTTGGGCGCATTTAAATGAGTAGCTTTGGCTTGCAGATTCCCTAGAGACAGGTAGGCCAGGCCCCTCACAACAAGACTTCACATTTTAAGTCAACAAGATGAAAATAAATCCTTCAATTCTGTTGCTGCCAGTGGTGAACAGCATGGTGCCCGCTAAGCACTTGGTTCATGTTCACACATAATTTTAATTCTCCCTTAACTCGAGATTCATGGATTTTCAATTTACCAACATCTGGAACAGTAAGGGCATTGGAAAAGCCATCCTGGGAACTTGCCACTTACACAGTGGGGCCTTAGTAAACATTTGTTATCAAAAACCCCAAGCATCAGAAAAGGAGGATTTGGAAAGCAAAGCCAGTTCTTTTGAAGTGAAGCAGAATTTGAAGAGTTTAGCTGTGACATACTGAAAAGTGTATTTAGCGAATGAACAGTTGGTGAAAATCATCAGCTAAGGTTAGCAAGACATGCTGGGGAGGGGGCAGGGAGTCGGAAGCCTTTGTGCATGAAGGAGGTGCTTTGGGTTCATGTTCATTTTCTCGGGATCAAACACACACATGCACACGCACAAGCACACACATGAATGCACGAATGCAGAGAAGGGCAATTTCCACTTGGAATTATCAAGCCATCTCGCTGAGCACTATAAGGGAACTGTGGTGCCTCCAGTGACAATGCCATCAAGCACCCCTAATTAATTCTTAACAAGATCAAGATGTTATTTTGTAAGTCCCCTTGCTGTCCAGTTATTTGTATGTAAACTGACATATTGTTATAATGAATGGCTTTGCCTTCATTTTTTTAAACAGTTTTCCTTTGAAAATTTCACACATGTATAAAATATTCTGATCCCTTTTATTCCATTCTCTTCCTGCTCCTGATGAACCCCTTCTCCTCCAACAAGCACCCCTCCAATTTTCCTGACTTTTATTTGTGTGTTTCTTTTGTCACCTATTTGGACAAGCAAGAGGAGAGGGTTGCCTGTTGGAGCACAGATGACTTAAAGTACTACAACACTGTAGAAAGTTAACTCCCTTCCCCAGGAATCACTAGCTGCCAAGAGCCCCTCAGGAAGTATGGGCTTGTGGCCCCGCTCCGGGTCAGGATGTTGATACCCTCTTGTACAGATCCAGTACAGATAACTGCAGCAGTGGGTGCATCTATGCGTTGGTCATATCCTGTGCAGAAGAGTGCTTTGCAGAACTCTTCCTAATTTTCCAGAGCTCACATTCTCTCTGCCAACTCTTCCTCACTGAGAGGGGTGATACAGGTGCCCTGCCTAAGTCTGAGCACTCACTCAACAGTTACTTACTCTCAGAATTTTGACAATTAGAAATCTCTGCATTAACTGCTACCCACTGCAAAAAGAAGCTTCTCTGACCAAAGCTGGATCAAGCCTCAAGTCCAATCAGAAAAGAGTTGATTACTCTTCTCCGAATCGTGCCACTATTGCACTAATGGGCATATCGTGCCTGGCGATTGATATTGTAGCTGTCAGGTTTACAAATAACTAACGACTCTTGCTGACCCTTTTCCTATAGCAGCCTGCTTAGCACCTTCTTGCTCTATGAGCTCTAACTACTAGGGAAGAAGCTTCCATTTCAGTTCTCCACTTGATTTCTCTATATCCAACAACCAAAATGTGTATCAGCAGTTTGCTATGACCATCTAGTTCTCGTGGGCAACCAAGAGCAATAGTTATACCCTGTATTGCTGTGGGGGCCTCTGGGATCTCCATGAACAACAACTTATAGGGAGGTAGCTACATCTGGTCCTGAGATTTCCATTTAATAACCACTGAGAGCAGAGTTATCCACCTACCCAGGGTACCTCTGTTAAAACTCTAAACATGATATTTTTAAAGTAAAGTGCTTCTCCAGATTATAGGAAATTGAATGAAAATAATGCTTCTTGCACCAGTCTCTGCCCACAAAATGAGTTCTGAGTTCCTGACTTAGAATATCCACAAGAGACTCAGTCACACTCCACAGTGTTATTATTTCTCCAGAAAGCTCCCTTTAATGTGTAGATTTGGTTGTGAGCAAAGGATAAGGGAGTCAGAGAGAGTATCTATAGAACTCTCTGAGCTGGTTCCTTATCTCATTTGATCTTCATAGGAGACCCCGAGAGCAACTACGGGGCCTTTTCAAATGAACTGAAAAGAGTTTAATTTCTCTTCAACAATCCTTTGTCCAGCAAGTGGCAGAATCAGAATCTGAAGCTAGCCTTCTCAGCCATCACCTGATGCTAGACACTGAAAGAATACAACCAAGATCAGCCTCTGCTGCAGCAGACACTGAAGCCCACAAAGGGTACTGAAACAGTCTTGCTAATTAGGTGGCCTGTGTTAAAGGAAGCACTGTCAAATCAGAAATTAATCACTTTCCACCTCTAAAAAGAAACCAAGAGAGAAATCAGCCTATCAATGAATACCCAGACTGCAGCTGAAGGCTTGTCAGATAATTATTGCAACCTTCCACATGACAATATATGCTCAAAGTACATTTATCCTCACATCCTATGAGGTTGTTGTTATCCTCACATGTCGGAGATGAAGAACCAAGGACACAGTGAAGGCACGGCGTAAGCAGCAGAACTACAAATCTTCCCAGAATCACACTATCACCATAATGGAGATTTGGGCTCATAAAATGTCAGTAAATATAGAACTACACTGGGATAAGAGTGTCTTTTAGAAGAGACATGAAGGGACTCTCACTTAGGAAGTTTTCCTGCTCTTTGATTGTGTATTTGGCTAATAGAAGTTGTCCTAGTTTGGTATGAAGACATACCAGAGCAACCTGGGGAGGAAAGGGATGGTCTCAGTCACGGTCCATTACGAAGGGGAGTCACGGCAGGAACCTAGAGGCAGGAGCTGAAGCAGAGACCACTGAAGAATGCTGCTAACTGGTTCAATCCCCTGCTAACAGGTTTGCTCTGCCTGCTTTCTTGTACAATTCAGGACCATCTGCCCAGGGGTAACACTGCACACCAAACTTTAGTCAAGAAAAGGCCCCTCAGACTTGTGTACAGGCTGTCCTGATGGAAGAATTTCCTCAGCTGAACTTCCTTCATCCCAAATAATTTTAGCTTGTAGTTTACAAACAAAAACAAACAAAGCAAAACAGCATAAAACAGCACAGGTGTACTTCTGAAACTATAACCAAAGGTGACATGATGTCTTCAGGAAAATCTCAAGGAACCATATTGTAAGCAACAGCAGCAGTCCTGAGGACAGCTCTAAAAGGGAAATGTTAGCTTGAACGTTGGACATGATGCTCTTCTCCCAGGATGTGGAAATACCACAGTGGTTCTAGGCAACATGGATGATTTCTTTTTAGGAGTAGAGATGTTATAGAAAATCATGGAGACTGAAAGCATAGTAGAAACGTCGTGTGAAGCTGCTTCCTCCACTGAAGTCCTGAAATCTTCATTTCCAGCCCCCCTCTTTGTAAACTGAGATCATCTAAACTAAAAACGTCCATTGTCTCCAGAATTTAGTTTTATTGTTCTGATAGGAACATTTCCAATTAAAATATGTACATGGAAAAAGAGAGAGTATCTTTTATCCATAGAAACAATGACGATTAACATGTATACAGAGTTTGGCATTTATAAAATCTTACACATTTATATCTCAGTTAAGTCTGTTAACATATCCTGGGAATATATTTTTAATCATACAGAGTTTGTTTTGAATATAAATAAGTAATCAAAATAGGCATTCCGTTTGCCTTCTGGGGCTACAATACAGTAAATATGGCATTCCTTAGTAAGTGAGCATGAACAGAGAAATAGAAATGGTGTTAAAAGCTATAGAAGAGAGGCACTGGGGACTGGGAGAGATTGTCAAGAAAATCCTAAGAGCGACTGAGAGACATAGTCTGGAAAGTGGCACCAAGGAAATGAATTCGAGCTGCACTCTAAGGAGAACTGATAATTAATATAAATACCATCCTGCCTGTAAAGGCCTTTCTAACACTATTGACAACACTTTACTTTGGTTCTATTTGTCATTTCTGTGACAAAATACTTCCCGGAAGCAATTTACATTTGCTTTCTATTGCTGTGACCAAAATCAACTTGGAAAGGAAAGGGTTTATTTCAGCTTGGAAGTCCATTGTGGAGGGAATTTAGGGGAGCACTCAAGGTATGGACCTGGAAGCAGGAACTGAAAAACACAGCTTACTGACTTGTTCCTCATCCCTTGTTCAGCCTGCTTTCTTGTAGAACCCAGGACCACCTGCCAGGGCTGGCAATGCCCACAGAAGATTAGCTCTTCTAACATCAATCATTAGTCAGGAAAATAACCCACAGACTGGCCCGCAGCTCAGTGTGATGGAGGCAGTTCCTCAAGTGTTCTCTTTTCCCAGATGACTCTAATTTATGTCAACTTGACCAAATAACAAACAAAAACTCCTACCCAATCAGCACAAAGGATTTGACTAGCAATATTAAAAAGTATGGTTCATGATGGGGCAGAGGTGTGGCAGCTGGGACAGCTTCATGTGTAACATCGAAGAGCATGAGACAGTAGCTTCTCACATTGGGGGAAAACAGAAGCAGAGAGGTCTAGAGCAGAACGAGGGATGGGCCATCTCATTCAAGGCTCGTGCCCCAACAAACTCACTTCTTCTAGGTTGGCCATACATCCCAAATGCCCCAGAATCTTCCAGAGCAGCCCTATCATCTGGAACTAGCTGTTCAAGTACACGATCCTCTGGAGGAAACTTTCTGATAAAAGTATAACAAAGAAAATTGTTAGACTAAGGCAGGAAAAACATCGGAATCCAGACAGACCTGGGTCAGCCCGGACAACAGATTACAAGAAGCTTTTCTTTTATTTGCCCATTCCTATTTTCACATATCAAAGCCCTTCCACTGTACTGTGTGTGTATTTTATTTATTGTTATTTAACCTGAACTCCTCCATTTGAAGGAATTTGCTATAAGGGTTTTTAATTGTATTTATCTGTGTGTTAGGCATATATTGAAAGAGAGTTCTCAAAGGAGAAATACAAATGGTAGATAAACTGCTTTTAAAAAGAGCTCGAAGAGTTCAACATCATTAGCCATCAGGGAAATGCAAGTTAAAAGTACTCTGAGATTCTATCTTACCCCAGTCAAAATGACAACAAAGGCTGACAAGGACATGAAAAAGGGGGAGTCTTTATTCACTGTTAGTGGAAGCCGCATGGAAATCAGAGTGGAGGTTTCCCCAAAGCTACAAAGAGTTATCATGAGACTCAACCACACCACTCCTGGGCATATACACAAAGAATTCCATATTCTATGACATCATGGACCATATTCTATATTCATATCCATGTTTATGGCTGCTCTATTCACAATAACTAGAGAATGGAATCAGCTAGATGTCCATCAACTGATTAATAGGCAATGTAAATGTGGTGCATTTACACAATGGAATTTTATTCAGCTTTAAAGAAAAATGAAATGAAATAGATAAAACTAGAAAACGTTATGCTGAGTGCAGTAACCCAGACCCTAAAAGACAAACATTGCATGCTCTCTGGCTTAGATTTCTGTGTTTGAGTTGGAGTTGAGTACCTTGGCTATGGAGGTCATAGATCATCGAGAACAACCTGCTATCATTGCCTTTGTTACATGGATAACAAACAAATTGCCTTCTACATACATGTGTATACCCATAGGTCAGTTCTGTTCTCACACTAGGCAGTATTTAAGGCAGAAACTTATACTGGTCAAAATGCGGAAAAGAAAGGCTGATTGAGTGCTCAACTTTAGATGGGTCTCATTGTGGTGCCTATGCAAAAGAGAACTAAACAACTGAATATTTGGAATATGCTTAGGCTGGTTGGTGGCCTAGGAAACCCAGTAATTGTGTATCATTATGATTAGTTGACATGGACATCATTCCCCTTCCCAAGTTTGGTTGTGTGGCCTTGGCCATGCTTTCTGCAGACTAACTGTTTGATGCAGCTGCATTCTAAGGGCTGATATGGGTTATAGTTTATCTGGAATCCCCAGTCTCAGTAACCCTTGGGTTCGAATGCCAAGTTATTCTTCCCTGTGATATAATGCCCTGTTTAACTCTGATAGTAGGATGAAGGTATGAAGCTTCTCCTGGAAACTTGAGCCTCTCTTCCTAAATGATAATAAGAGCCTGATTATATAATCATGTTTCAACTAAAGGTTTATCTACTAAAAAGGGTCATGAATCATCCTTGATGGGGAACCAGAGCAAGAACCAAAGTAGTATTAAGCATGATAGTGAGGATCCAAAATTATTCAAAGCATCCATTGTCTTTTAGCTTTGTAATGTAAGATTCTAGAATGTATACATGGTCTTGGGGATGTAAGAATATATATAACTCAGGGCAGGTTCTGTTTATCAAACATTATCCAGAGCTTGGGAGAGACTTCACTAGGGAGAAGCTGTCTTAGGGTTTTACTGCTATGAACAGATGCTATGACCAAGGCAACTCTAATAAGAGCAATATTTAATTGGGTTGGCTTACAGGTTCAAAGGTTCAGTCCATAATCATCAAGGCAGGAGCATGGCAGCATCTAGGAGCTAAGGGTTCTACATCTTCATCTGAAGGCTACTAGCAGAATATTGGCTTCTAGGCAGCTAGGATGAGGGTCTTAAAGCCACAGTGACACACCTACTCCAATAAGGCCACACCTACTCTAACAGGGCCACACCCTCTAATAGTGCCACTCCCTGGGCCGAACATATACAACCATCACAGAAGTGCTTGTCTCACAAGATTGATAATGTGACTTTGATCCCCAGAACCTGCGTGAAAAAAAAAAAATGAATGTGGTGGTACCCATCAATAATCCCAGCACTCCTACTGTCATATGGTGGTAGGGGATAGAAATAAAATACACCTGAAAGGTCTTGGGCAAGCTAACGTGCTAACATGGAATATTCAATAGAACAGAAACACTAGAGAGATTTTTGCATTAACAGGGTAGATTGAGAGGATAAATTCCCAAAAGTTGTTCTATACACACACACACACACACACACACACACACACACAAATTAATAATAATAATAATAATAATAATAATAATAATAATAATAATACCACCAAGATCAGTAGCCAGCTGGTAAAACCTGTTAGGCTTATATCAAGATTTATCTAGATGCCAATCTAAATAGGAAGTTAGGTAACTCTGGTTTACAACAACCAAAGAATTAACAATGACCAAGTCAACAAATGGAGTCACACAGTAAATTACCATAGTTCAATATGTGAATAGTCTGAGTAGGACTTCTGGAATAATGTTCACCTTTAATTTACTATAAATTGCTTGTGAGAAAAGATTACTGACACCCATAGCGATGTTTATTTGCAGGAATGAACCATCTGTGGGTGTAAAAGATCTCCACTCACTAACTACAGTGTTATAATAGATGGAGCAGGAAGCATCCTTGTGGGGAGAACTAAATCTTAGAAATGACCACTTAGGACATAAAGAGCCATCTTCCTGTAATTCACCCAAGATAGCTGGAGATTTTCGAGAAAGCTAGCCAGCGTCAAGGAGGCTACAGGCCCTGCGCAGCAAAGGTATCTCCCCTTGACAAGTGTTTAATTTGGCCTTGTAAAGTGTGTGAAGTGCAGGCGTTTAATTTGTTTGACAGAAGCAAGCCCAGAGCACCTTGTGTAATATGGTGCCACACGGCTTCGTGACTCCTACCACATGGTAGGCATAGTCTGGGTGTTTTTGTTAAAAAAAAAAAAAAAAAAAAAAAAAAAAAAAAAAAAAAACCTCAAGTTGAAACAGTTTGACAAAGATCTGTTTTAATTAAAATACACAAACCTTCTCTTCTGAGCCCAGTGGATAGAAATGAAAGAGAATATCACACTCAGCCCAAGGAGTTGTCATTCTTTCCTATAAGAGGAAAAGATGCTTCAGGCAGGTAGGTAGTCTTTGGTGGGTCCTAGCCTTTCTGATATTCTGCACCTCACAAAACATTTTCTTTCTCCCATCAGTGCTGGCCATCTGCCCCAACAGTAATTCTTTCTTCCTGAGCAGTGATGGTCTAGGATAGCAGGAAACTACTGAATTCTTCACTTTTTCTTTTTGTGCCTTCATATGCAGCTGCTCATAAATTATCCACATCTGTCAAGATTTTTCTGCCTTGGGTGTGTTAAGTGACCATCTTTTTTAAAAAAAAAAAATTAAGCAAACATTCTTCTAGCCTGAGACTTCTACCACTCCCTACTCTCTACTTTAGCTGGGTCAATGTTTGTCCCAAAGAGAAAGTCAGTCTACTTCCCAGCAGACTATGGGAGATGACTCAGAGGGCTGTATTCCACTTGACAGCTGAATTCGTTCTCTCTCTCTCTCTCTCTCTCTCTCTCTCTCTCTCTCTCTCTCTCTGTCTCTCTCTTCCTGTTCAGTTTCAGTTTCAGTTTCCCACTTTTTCTCCCACTGTGTCTTTGGCCAGCTTCCTTCTGTTCTCTCTAGATATACTGGCTTTATGGGTTCCAGCCAATGCTCAATATGTCCTTCTGCCCTAGGACGTTTGAAGAAGCCATTCCCATAGTGAGAAAACTTCAGTGCTGGCCATGCTTCCTACGCCCCTTCCACTGGCTCGTCTGCCTCTCCATTCGTTTACACCTATTGAAATGTTCTTTCTTTTCTGGTAATAACTTTGATTACAATATTCAATCACATTGTTGTGGGAATGACATTATTGAAGTTAATATACTTCTTGCACTTTCTTACATTTGTACAATGGATGGTGATCGTATTCACCCCATTACCTTATTTTATTATGCTCCCTCTCTTTCTAATCCCTTTTAATTTCCAACTAGACCTCTTCCTACTTCCATGCATATTTTGACTCTCTGGGTTTTAGTTAAGGTTGCCTGTGTGAGTGTGGAGGTAGCTGGACTTTAAGATGCATACCCCTAAACATTAAACTGCATCTCTGCTTCCGCAGTCTGATGCCTAGAATGGAGCTCAATAGATGGAGCAATCATTAAGAAGCCTGGATGTATGCCCCAGGTCTCCTATTTTAAAAATCCTGTGTCATTGTGACTGCCATACAGGCACAATGATAGCCAGGCCTTAAAAGATCGAGAACAGCTGTCCTCCCCTTTGGCTGGATTACATTGTTCTAGACCAGAGGGCACTGCCCTGGTATGCCTAAGCTCCTTTCATAAAATATTACAGGGCAAATTTGAAAGTAGTAAGGTCTATTTGCTCAGCTTTGGAGGCTGATAGTAGAGACCAGAATCCAGCATGGTCAGTTCTGGTGAGGGCTCTTCTTGGCCTCAACCAATCTGAATCTTGATGTGTTGTCATGGAGTTCCATAGTTTCATTTATAGTTACTATGACAGCATACCCAGGCAAAAGCAACTCAAGAAGAAAAGGTTTGTTTCAGCTCACAGTTCTAAGTTACAGTCAATCATAATGGGGGAGTCACAGCCCCCAAAACTTGAGGGATTTGGCATGTATGTAGAAATAACACTTTGGATCATGAGTCCTCTGAAAATCTAAATAAAACCCCTTTCCTCAAAAAATATATTGATAAACACCATTTTAAGGGGCTTACTAGCCATCTAAACGATAAAGTAAAATGGAAGTACAGGTTAGACAAATCCCCCAACCCACTACAAATTAGCATCTGCAGTAGTTATAGCACAAAAGTATTTTTGCATACATTTCTAAGCTAAATTATACTATAGAGAAAGACGTGCATTGACGGATAGCAATCACTGATAGGGATAGGGGAGGAAATGGAACCATTACAGACAGCTGATGGGAACATAAGTTAGCACAGCCTCTATAGAAACCAGTATAGGTTTTCTTAAGCAAACTCAAAATGGAACTATGCCATCCTCCCCACAGCTCTGAGGACTGTCCTAACTGGGTGGTGAGGGATGAAGACATTACAGACACACAGACACACAAACACAAAAATACCTCGGACTGAGTGGTCTGGGCTCTCTGATGAAGAACTCACTGGACCCTAGAAGCTCAGCATCTTTATTATATTCAGTTGGACAGGGTGGTGGGTTTATTACATACAGGTGAGCACAGAGGTAGGCTTAGTTAATGTTGGTGTGAACAGTCCCTGGGGGGGAGCAGTCTTCAGATCATAAGCATCCTGGGGACTGGGACAAGTTCAGCTACAGTGGGCATTTTCAGCACACATTGTCAACATTCACGCTAGGACCAGAGGAAGACTTTGCCATTCCTTTGAGCCTCACCCAGGGAAAGCTTTGCAACCCCTGTGGGTCTGAGGCACTGGGGTCCTTGACATAGATGTGTTCATGCCAACAATAAACATTTATTCAGGACTTCACTCCCTCCCTACAGAGCTGCCATGTACACCAGCAATCCCAATACTGCATTTGTAGCCAATAGAAATGAAACCAGTGGACCCTGTACCTAGCTCTTCATTGCAGCATTGCTAATAATACCCAAATAGAGAATCAATCTAAGTGTCCCTAATGAATAGGTTAAGAATGTAGGCTTGTGTGTGTGTGTGTGTGTGTGTGTGTGTGTGTGTGTGTGTGTGTGTGTGTGTGTAAAAGGGGAAATTCCATTTTGTAATACCCTTTGGTTTGGTTTCCTCTTTGGATAAACCCAGAGGGAGTTACATTAAGTAAGCTCTGCAGGCACATAATAATAAACACTATGATCACTCTCATATATGAAATTTTTAAAAGTCAAACTCCTAAACAGAAAGAAGAATGGTAGCCACCAGGAACTAGTGTTGGGGACACTTGGGAAATGTCTGTCAAATGGTATAAAATTTCACTTAGAAGGAATAAATTCAAAAGATCCATCACACAATGTAATGACTAAAGTTAGCTCTAGTCATCTGGAAGTCACTAACAGTATAAGATAATACATATGTCAGTTTAGCTTCATATAGCCATTTCACAATACATGTGTATTTCAAAACATCTTGTGGTAAACCATAAGCACTAATATACACAATTTTCATTTGTCAGTTCTGAAGGAAGAAAATGTCTATGACGTATGACTGCACTGGGCTAAACTCCCATGAGGAGAGACTTGCTGTGCCATGGCAATGAGGGGATGTCAGGCTCCCTGTCTGTCTGAGATCAAGTTTAATGGTGAGAGAAGAAAATGGCTTGTGACAGAAAAGTACCAAAGAACACACTCAGGATACCCAAGAGAAGCAGTCTGGAACTCAGAGGTACACAAGTATCAGGCACACACAAATTCTGAAGCAGAGCTGCATGACTAGACTGGAGGAATGTTCCCAGAGGCACCAGCCCGCTATGCTTTTGAGGGCTTCAGCTTCAGTGGAATAGATCACTTTTTTAAAAAAGCAAAACTCTAGAGTTTTAAGTAATATCTTTCCATTTTTAATGTCTGCCTTTAGAGAACATAAGCCTATAAAAAAAATCACACCCTTTATAAACTTCCGTTTCCTTGTCAATAAAATATAGAACACGGTAAGAAAAATTCTGTATTTTGTTTTTGAGACGATCCAATGAAAGAAAGCAAGTATGGGTGTGGTCAGCAGTAGAGCACTTGCCTAGCTTGTGAGAGCCCCTGGGTTCACTCCCTGGCGCCATAACGAAGAAACAAACAAACACTGTATATTGGGAAGTGCTAGACAGTGTTAACAAAACTGTAACGAAAGGTGAATTGTCCCTAGTGGCAGAGGTGATGGATTTAAATACCACACATCACACACCTATAGAATCTATAAAACAGCAAGAAAGACCTTTGCAAAATGTAAGTCAAATTATGACCTCTTTGCCTTAAAACCCACTAATAGATTTCCTCTCAGAAAAAAACAAAAACAAACAGAACAAAACCCAAAAACATCACTTTTTTCCCATTGTTTCCCTCGCTTTCAAAGCTGTGCATGTTCTAGGTAGCTAATCTATCTCACTCAAGTTCCTTGTCTCCCTCACTTAAACTAGTTCAGCCGTGAGGCCCTCTCTCTCGCTTGTCTTTTCTTATGGCCTTAACACTGGACAACTAACGACTGGGTTCCATCCTGGCCCTGGGCACAGTAGTCTCATTCTTAACATTCAGCTCTCAGTAGCACATCAAGGTGCCCCAGTCCCAAGTCCCTCCTTAACACTGTTTAATTACTGGCACAGACTCTTAGCATCTGACATGATCCTGGATTCTTATGACTTGTCTTATTTCATGAATGTGTTGCTTCCTCTGGGATGAGGTCCAACAAGAAGGAACCTACATGGTCTTTATAGCTATTGTATCCAACAGCCTCTGAAATGGCACGTGGTTATACAAATCCATTATAGTAGTAAGGGTGTTGCTATTCAAGCAGACAGTTTAGTAGAGGAGCGGCAAAGGGTTAGCACCAGTGTAGTTTCTTGGGCCTTGTTCCTGAGTCATGAATTAGAGTCTCTGAAAAATATAGCTCATATACCCAGATTTTTATAAACACTTTAAGTGGGTAAAGATTGTGACTCAGAATATGATTTTTCATAATGGGTTTTTTAAAAACTGAATTCTAGAACAATTTTATTTTGTAAGGTTTTCATAGAGCTACAAGATTATTTGACTGGCCAAGTTCTTAGCCTATTCTCAAACTAATAAACAGAGATGGCAAGAGCTGTATAGCCTTTCTGGCATGGGCCTACAGCGTATGCATTTGAGAAGGGAGTCCCTATGCCCCAAGGCAGTCATGTGGAGGCCCACATGGAGGTGAGGGTCTTACACAGAGGTGAGAAAATTAAATTGAGAACATAGATTTCCCTTTGTATTTCTGACTCCATAGCAACTCTTAGGCACTGGGAACACAGATGTGTTTCACTTTCCCCATGCCACAAAGTTATATAATGAGGCAACTGTGTAGAATAAGTTTTACTTTTAAAACCACTATTGAGGCTGGAGAGATTGCTCAGTGGTTGATAACTCTGGCTTCTTTTCTAGAGGACATAGGTTCAATTTCCAGGGTCCACGTGGTGTCTCGCAAACATCTGTCACTCTGGTTCTAATGGATCAATCATCCTCTTCTGACCTCTTCTGGCACCAGGCATACCATGGTACACAGACATGCATGCAAGAAAAACATCCACACATATTAGACACATTTTTTTTTTAAGTTTAAAAATAGGCATGGTTATCCTTCAGGTTCAAATAATAGTAAATTTGCCTCAGCTCATTCAAAAACGGAAGCAAGTAATAGAAAGAATTATTCATAGAATCTCACTGAAGACTGGCCTAGAAACTCAAAAGACCAGCGATGAATGAAGAAATCACAATAGTACTTAATGTGCATTGAGCTTTGACTCAGGCCAAGCACATTACATGCCATCTTAGTTAATACTATCTTTTACATAATAAGTAGAACTCCTGATCACCCTCTTACATATAAAACCTGCCAGGAATAGGAGTATAGCTCAGTGCTGACTTGTATATGCCTGTGGTCCTGCCTTTGTTCCTCAAGATCACAACCAAAGAAAAAGTATTAATAACTTGCCCCAAAAGAATATGTAATTTGTGCACTTCGAGTTTGGTTTCGACACTAGGCAACTAGCTGACCCCGATGCCATCCATCGATTTGCCACCTGACTATACCATACACACATTTTTATCCTCAGTCCCCCTGAAAACTGATCCTCTCTGACTTATTTGGCTATTTCAGAGAGACTGTCCCTTCTCTTTCAGACTAATGTCTTCTCCTTTTGGATGTAACCCATCGATTATTTCTAGTTTTACCCCTGTGAGATACTTTTGAATCTAATTCCATTCACTCTGCTTATTTAGTGACCCAGTTCTTAAGGTCTGGGGGATGTTTCTTGCTGACTTCTATGGCTTCCTGGAATAATCAGCTAATACCTTGAAATACTTTTCCAGCCTGGTGACAACATACTAGGCATTGTTAATCTAAATAGAACTCCACATGTATGCCCATGGAATCTGATGTGTAGTTTGGGACCAATGTTCTAGGTTGCCAAGATTATTTTTAATCTTGACCCAATCACCTGCAGTTTTAGCTATTCGACCCTCCTCTGTGTCATCTGTAGATTTTATTTGATGAAAAAACTATTCTTTTTGCAAGTGTTTATAGAAATGTTAAACTGTAGAAAATGAAGTATACATAACATAGCAAGAGTAGTTTTGTGAATACAGTAGCAGATCAAGCCTGAGAACAAGAATTCAGTCACTAGAATTTATCTCAAATGCACTACCCAGGAGTAGTTGGACTCTCCTTGCCTTGGATTCTCTGTGATGCCACACATAGGCATACACTTGTGTTAGCATTGTCACTTCTGGTAAATCTTTTTAGAAATATCCTTACCAATACAATTCATTATCTTATAGTCAACAACATTGATTAAGCAATAAGTACTCTGTAAAAAGTAAAGCATCATGCATATGTGCTAGGATTTCAGAATTGAAGCAAACAATCCAAATATGGTGGAATAAAAGCTATTTGTGGAAAGTGTTGTGAGATACCATGAAGAACACACACACACACACACACACACACACACGACAAGAAACTAAGAGTGGCTTTTTGTGAGTAGGTCATCAAGATTTAACACACAGGAATAAGAGGATCACTCTTTGTGTGACCACAAAGAGCTCTGGAGCCACATTAGCTCCCAGAGCCTAAACCACCAAAGAGCACACATGTGGGGCCCCATAGCTCCAGCTGCATATGTAGCAGAGGATGGCCTTATCACTGGGAGAGGAGCCCCTTGGTCCTGTAGAGGCTTGATGACCCAGCATAGGGGAATGCTAGGGCAGCGAGGTGGGAGGGGGTGGATGTGAGAGCACTTTCTATAGGCAGAGGGGAGGGGGAGGGGGGTTGTGTTGGGGAAACTGGAAAGGAGGATAACATTTGAAATGTAAATTTAAAATAACCAATAAAAAAGAAAATAGTTAAATGGTTAATCTAGAGCCATGCCCTCACATCTCCATGGGGACCTCGATTCTCATTGTCCCCCCTACCTTGAGGATCCTACACCTGTTTTTCCATCACAGTTAGCTTGTTTAGCACTAACAGGGACATGGGTTTTCCATACCTCAACTTCACAGAAGCACATCAGGAACTGAGAATACTGTCTCACAGTCTCGCTGTAGTTCCACAGAGCTGGAAGCATCCTTGATGAGTTGAAAGGGGGCAGGAGTGATGAATGCTGAATAGTTGCAGAGGATGAAACTAGGAAACACACACACACACACACACACTGAAAAGGGTCTGGAAAATTGGACTCAAGCTCCATGGTGACAAGATCATATTTGTACTGTGTCTTTTTTGCCCCAAGTGACTAGCAGAATGCCAAGGTGTCTTTTGATTAAATAGACAAGAGGTGAGCTGAGAAGTCTGAACAGCAGCTGTACCTGTGGACTGCCTTGCAAGATTAGGTTCTGACTCTAGAACTATTTGTTTAGGCTCCTGCATCGTAGGGTAGGATTGGTTTTATGCATGGTTTTCCTGTTCACGTCAAGGGAGAGTGAACTTTGTGGATGTGTACAGCTGGGCTGGAACAACATGGTCTGATTATTTGATTTCTCTAACTAGTGGGAGAATGCAGAAGAGAGATGCAAAGTAGATCAGATGGCAAATGGAAAAGGCAGCCAAGTCAATGAAGAATAGCTGGCAGGGATGTAGGAGCATATCACCATTTCCTGATGATGCCTGGTCACAGATGGAGGATGTGTTGATCGGAAATCATGGGGATCTATCAGCTATTAGTTATGGTCATCATCGTTAATGTTTCTGAAAGTTCGGGGGAACAATCTAAACATGAGCCACCATCCCATAGCCTATGTACACAAAACATTTGTAACAAAAGACTACTACTGGAATGTATGTAGGATAAGACACATGGACAGCAGTGGCTGACGTCAACAGTTCTTCGGAGTAGGCATGCGTGATATCACCCAGTCAAGGAATGGACGGTGACCAGCCAGCCCTAGGATGCCTCTCAGCTATTGCTTTCCCAATGTTGCCTTCCATGGACACCAGGTTTGCTTTATAGCTTACCACCTAAGTATTTCTAAGCACAGCAGTATGTTCTCAGTGTGTGTTTTTTGCCTCTCTTCTTTGCTACTTTATAAATTATATCATACACTACATATTCTTTTATGTTTGGTTTATTTTGGTTGTTAATATTTTTTAAAGATGAGTCCATTAGTCTGCACATAGCTGTATCTCATTCTTCTTTTTCACTCTTGTATAGTATTTCAACATCTGACTACTTAACCATCTTATTTATCTATTTCACCTAGTGATGGTTATTTGTGTGACTTAACAGCCTCTAATTACTTTAAATATTGTTGCTATAAATGTCCTTTCTTCATTGGTGCTGGGTCTTGCTTGTTTAACTCATTTTGTGTAACCCAGCGTAAATCATGAACACGTGGTCCTGCTGCCTCAGCCTCCAGGTGCTGGGATTGCAGGCATGAGCCCCTACATCCACCTTGGTGTTGCTGTGACTTCGCATAACACATTTTTTTAAAAGCATGCCTTTCTACTGACAGGTGTATAGAGTCAGAGAATAAGTTCTGGGTTATAAGATCTTCTTACTTTCAACATTAATTGATAATGCCAAAGTACCTCCCACAATAACTGCACGGATCTTGTGGCCACTGCAAGCATGAGAATGTGAGCTAGCAGATGTGCGGTCTTGCTAACAGTTGGTCTTGTCAGTCTGCTTATTTTAGCCATCCTTCTGCCACTGTTTTATTTTATTGTGATTTAATTTTTATTTCCTAAGGAGCAATGGGCATGTTTGGTTTACATTTTTAATGATACAAATAGTCTCCTTTGTGACGTGTCTTTGGCCTAGTTAACAGATTTACCACCTTTTGTCATTTCTATCATCCCAGCTATGTGAGTTTATATGTTATATCTTTCATAAATATCTTCTGCTTGTGGCTTCTGTCCCATTTTCCTAATGACATCTTCAGAGACAAAGAAGTTACTGACTTTATGTAATTCCCTTATTAAAGTTTATGTTGAGAGCTGTGTGTTCCTTCACCTAGCTTTCCTAACAGAAGCTTGTGGAGACATTAACCTGGTCCCTTCCAGAGTCCGCACAGCTTGACCTTTCACCTTTAACTTTCACTTTCAGATC
Organism: Uromys caudimaculatus; assembly: GCA_028551405.1. Classification (NCBI taxonomy): domain Eukaryota; kingdom Metazoa; phylum Chordata; class Mammalia; order Rodentia; family Muridae; genus Uromys; species Uromys caudimaculatus. The sequence goes on from CM052702.1 coordinate 91,341,168, forward strand.
TGCTGGAGGTGAAAGAAATCATGAGTAAAGAAATTTGCTTTCTTGAGTCTGAGAAGACACGTTATGTCCATTCATTTTATTCTTTGTGACAGCAACTGGCCCCTCTGGAAAGAGCCATTAGAAAGCATCATCTTTGCTTTAACCAAGTGCTTACATATCCTGGTCTCCTTCTGACACACTACTCTTTTTTTCATTTAGATGACTCTAGTACACAGATTATGCACTCTGAATCTGTTGGGATGAGTCCTCCTGCTCTTCTTCAGGTGTCCTGAATATTGACTGCCACTCCTGTTAACATGTGCACCTAGAGTAATCTTTTCACCCTCCATTTTCAAATGCTCTTTGGTTTTTCATTGGGAACATAAATCTACAGAATACTCAGAGAGAAATAACAAATGTATAGTATAGTACTGCACAGTTATAGACATGACCTGCATCTCTTTTATTTGTGCATTGTTCTTGTACGCATTTATTCTGAGGTTTATTCTTTAGCAATTGATAGTTTTTAGTTTGTAAAGACGTTTATTTAAATTTTAAATTTGCTGTTAACTAAGACTGTGAAATAGAAATGCAGTGGTTTCCCGTGGTCCCCCCCCCCCCAGGTAAAGCATGTCTCTAGATCATATAACTTACCTATTAAATCTAGTAATTCTTGTGCATTCTGGATTTTCTGTATACTTGATAACATAATAGACAAAAAAATGAGTTATGTTCTCCCTTTATAAACACTCATACTTTTTATTGCTATAAACCCATTGCTTCAATAGCCACAATCAGTACAAAAGCAGGATCAGCACACTAGGAAGATCAGCATACCAGGGCGAGGATACTAGTTAGTTAGGATTAACACACTAGCTAGTATCGGTGCATTGGTGAGGCTGAGTGCATTAGCTAGCATCAGTGCAATGTGAATAGAGGCAGTAATAGCAGATAATCCTGTGTTCCTTTCACTCTCAGCTTTTTGTATCATATTATTACAGATGGTGTTTGCTAGGGGGTTTCCCCCATAGCTTACTTCCTTTGCATAGCAAGTGTGCTAGGATTTGTAATAACATATATGGATATTAAATTTTGTTTGATATTTTCATGCATAGAGTTAAGTGATTATATTCTGTCTCCTGCATTCAATTAACAGAAGACATTGGTGACGTTTTTAATGCCAAACCAACCTTGAATTCCTGGAATAAACCTATATGGGTACTGGTGTATTAGCTTTTTATATTATTGCTAAGGCTTCTTTGCTACTATTTCATCCAGGGTTATTTTGCTTAGTACTTTTATATCTGCCTTCCTAAGACAGATCAGTGCAGAATTCTTGGGGAAGTTTTGGTATTGAGGTTATATCTTTGATGTGCCGTAGCATGACAGCATCTGCCCGTATGACTCACATAGCATAAGAATTCCCAAATTCTTGCTCCTCTAGCAGAATTCTCAGAAAATTGGTACGAATTACTCTTTTAAGTGACAGGTAAAATTTCCTGGTAGAGCCATTTAGTCATAGGTTTTTTTCTTATTTAAAGTTTTATCATAGATACATCTTCTGTGATAATTATCAATCTATTTATACCTCCCTTTCTCTTGCTGTCCACTTAATAAATTGTGCTTCGTGGGGGATTCATCCACACTTTATACATGCTTAATATATTTGCATAGTTATTACATTTTAATATGTGTAGTTTTTATAATGCCCTCTTGATATTTGCAATATTGACTACTTGTGCTTTCTGCTTTATTTCTTATTTTTGCTGCCTTCTTTTTTTGAAACATTAATTATTTTAAATAATTTTATATAATTTTGATGATTATATTTAATTTACTAATAAATTTATTTTCTATTTGTATATTATCTATATTATTGCTAATATAAAATAATATCTATTATTTTATAAAATTAATAATTTTATAAATTTGATAAATTACAATAAGATTATATCATTTTAATAACATTAACCATGAAGTATGATTAATTTTATTAGTTTATAAAATAAGCTTTTAGAATTTTGGTCTATTCCGCTCTGTTTTGTTTTAATTAGTTGCTGTTATTATATTTCTGCGTCTTGCTTTCAGATGTATTCAATTTTAATTTGTAACTCTTTCTGCAAACTTTTGAAATGAGTTTTAATTTTTCATTTCTCACTCTTTTCTACTATGTGGCTTGTACGTGTTTTTCTAGTGTATGTACAAGACGCCAACGATTTAATCTAAGCATAGCTTGAGCTATAGCAAGTTACATTCGTTCACTGTTTTCCACTCAAATTATTTCCTGTTCCCATTGCTGTTCCTTCTCTGAATGATGGGACTATAGAACTCCGTTTGTTAATTTCAAAATCTCTGGACTTGGCGTGGTGATACACACCTGCATTCCCAGCACGCAGGAGATCAGGCAGGCAGGCCTCCATGAGACTGTGAAGGCCTAGTTTACATAGCCCGTTCCAGGCCAGCCAGTGCTACATAACGAGACTCTGTCTGAAACAAACACAGAAAAACCAAAGGGGGCGGAATTTTCCAGGACCTTACTGGTATAACTTCCAGCTTAAAATCCTGAAAGGGAATTTTCTGAATAGTTTCAGGAACTTTGTTATGTTTCTATATGTTTGAGGAAAAACCATATTTTGACATTATAAGGTGACTTATTCTACTATCAAACCAAATTTTATCATGATATGTCTCAAGTCCTCTATATTCTTACTGGCTTGAGGTTTTTTTTTTAGGTTATATTAGATACGACAGTGATTATTGAAATTTCTTGTTGTGATTATAAATAAGCCTATTTCACTTTTCAGATTCTTCAGTCCTTGCTTTATATTTTTCCTGATGTGTGTGTATCATGTTATTCGACACACAATTTCCTGTGAGTTAGCTCTTCCTTCAATCAAATGGGCTTTCCTCATGTTCACTAACGCCTTATAGTCTGTGTGGCGATGGTCGTGTGTGAGACTGCTTATGTACTTTCTGCTGTTCCTTTCAACCTCGCTGCCCCCCTATACTTCTCTAACCTGGGTGCCGCTCCTCTGCGTATGTGAGGAGTATTAAATTGGAAGGTTGTGTCATATTATCTCTATATCCAGTGCCTATGAGGTCTGTTTCTGTTGCCTGTGGGTTTCGCCACATTATTCTTACAATCTTGTTTCCCTGTATGTCTAGTTATTTTTCTCTTTTTGTTATTAAACATTAGTCGCTACATTTGAGTGTTTGTTGATAGGATAGATTGAAAATCTAGAATGATGACATCTTCCTCAGGAAATATTCACATTTATCTCTGCCCTCAAGCCATAAGCATTTCAATCCAATTTGAAGATAATTCAAAACTGACTTTAGCCCTTGTGGCATCTATTTCTAGTTCACCCATATACTCTGCGTTTAAACATTCTGAGACAGCTTCCTGTTTCTGTCTTCCTGCCAACCTCTCAGCCACACTCTCTAGATGTCAAATACTCCTAACAGAAAATGAGGCCCAAATACTTAGCTATGGCCTGGTAATTGGTTGTTGTTGTTACTGTTGTTGTTTTGTGTTGGTTTGGTTTGGTTTGGTTTGGTTTTTTGCGACCTTGCTCATTCTCCTAAGTCTTACATAGATATCTTAATCTTATATCAGCTTTCCTTGTCCTCAGCAGGATGCCGCCCAGACTATATTGTCATCAACCATAAAATGGGTCTACAAGGTTGCTTCATAGTTTCTGCTTCTTAGTATAGATAATCATTACATTTTTCTCTTACTTTTTGTTGTGGTAATGAAAGTATCACATTCCTACATTTAAACATTTAGAAATGTGGAACTAGCTGTTACATTATGTTATTGATGGGAAGGTTACAAGGGAAGACCCTGTATGTGTTCGTACACTTCTCGCTTTTTGGATCCTCTGTTGGTTGAATATGCAAATGGAAAACCCAAGGATGGAGCAATGACTGCCCTTGAATGCTTTATTTCCTCAAGATAAATTCCTAGACACATGATTTTATGAAGAAGTAGTGTAGCTCATATGTGTACAAGGCTTGACACTTGATCCCCAAGACCAAAAACTAAACGTTCCCTGAACTGGAATCACTGGACAGAAGATAGAAAACATTCCATATATTGCCAAATTTGTCTCCAGAGAGTATTTCTAATGCATATTTCTACCAGTGGAAGCAATGCTGTTCACCTCCAAACACCAGGACTTCTGAGCACTTAATCTCAAACCAAAATAAATAAAATTTATCATTAAAATGTTTTTAAAGCAGAGTTTTATGCCCTGGTTCGTGCAATGATTATAGCTTTGATTTTTTTTTTCTTTTTGTGTGGAAGACGAGGCATGAGCTTGAAGGCTATAGGGTCCTAGAACAAGCAGTTAGAGAATAAACTCCTAAAACTTGGTTTCCTGAACAGTGCCAGAGGTGAGCACTGACTCCCAACCTGGTGGTCATATTCCCTCAAGTAAAAAGCAAACACTATGAACAAGTTTAAAACTTGTAATGGCTCTATAATTACTGTAATAATGAACAGTCTAAGACAGTAAATCTTTGGTTCTAATCCCGTTAAATTCAAGTATAGTCCAAAGCCCACAACAAAGCCTTGTGAGGTCAGCACTATGCCTGTCTTTTCTGCCAAGACCCTCTCCTTTGCTACCTTATATTGCTGGCCACCTGACTCCCTCCTTGCTCCCAGACATCAACACTGTTTTCTTATTTCCCATGTTCCATGGATCCACAGTGTACCAACTCTGACTTGTGCTTCAAAATGCAGTTCAGGTGTCACCTCTGCTAGGAATAACATGCTCCTACTTTATAATACGCTACATATCATGGCTGCCATCCTGCCACTGCATAGCTATACTCCTCTGCCTGTCACTAGCTGTAGCAGGAACTGGCAATGTCAAGAATTATGTCATATTTCCCTTTATACCTTGAGCACTACACCAGAAAATAACAGTTATCAAAGAAATGCTTCCTAGATTAAGTCTTATCCCTATAGACATTTTTCTGGTTAAGCCAGACATCTTGGATTTTTCCTTTTATTAAGGAGAATGCAACCTAGTAGTCTTATTCCCATTTAATAATAATAATAATAATTAATAATAAAGTTAGATGAGAAGCAGCTGCATAATATCCCAGAAGGATGGAGTTAGGAGGGACATGTGTGACGGGCCAGGGCCTTTGTGTTTTGGGTAAAGAAACTGAATTTCATGGACATCGAGTGTCTTATCCAAGGTCATTCTGCAAAGCCATAGTGGAAAAAGAATGAGCATGCAGAGCTCCTGACCTCAAAGCTGAAATTCCTCCCTCTAAATTAAGGACTTAATGTAGGAGCAACTGTGGAGGAGATGGGCACATAACTCACAGAAGGGAGTCTCCAAGGGTGGCCGCATGCTGAGGGGACAGCTGGCATCTCTCATCTTATCTGCCCAAAATGATAAAAAGAGAAAATCTGTAATATCAACACGAGGAGAGAAAAGACAACACTGTGTGTGTCTTGTACAGAGCATTGTGTTCTGGGTGTGTTATTGTATGTGCTTTTAAAAATACCATGAGCTAATTTTATTCTTTGTCAAATGGAGAAATAAAAACACTAAACTACACCTGCCTTTTAAACTAGGTTTGGGGGAAGTGAAAAATCTAGTTGTGTGTGTGTGCTCTTCTTGGGTTGTTTACTAATGGACGGCTGCCCTGTATAAACCACAGAATTTCCACTGGGAGGTATCATGGACATAGATGAGAAATTAAATTCAACAAAGATATTTACCTGCCAACTTGCATTAATAATTCAATTATTACATATGAGTTTTATTTCTAAATAGTATTAGAAAATAAAATGAAAATGTTGGATGACTCGGCTCCTATTGTAACTAATGGGACCATTAAATATAATGGTGAACAGTGTGGGTGATGTCTTCGGATCAGTGACTTTGAGGAAATCACTTACCAGTCCTTACCTGTGCTCTCTCACCGAAGAAGGAAAGTAGTCAGGGTGCATTTGTGATAACTGCGTCAAGGATTAAATGAGATACTACAACGCGTTTTTAAAGACGTCAGTCACATGGTAAGCCTTACAGTTATTTATCATTGCAAGGGCCCTTTGAATAAATGCACATTGGCAATAACTCACACATCTACTGGAGATGGGAATTAACTAATCATGCACCAAAATGCAAGCCTTCCACTATGGGAATAATTTTGGAGAATATAATATATCCCCAATGACTTCTATAATATTGTGCCACATGAGACCTGCAAAGGAAAGCTGACAAATCACAGGCATCAAATGTTATAATCATCTATAACTTCTGGGTTTCCACAGAGCAGTTCTTCCAAAACATAATTAAGGGTTTGAAAGTCAAATGATATAAGTGCTAGTTTTAATTACCGCTTGGTGAACTTTAGTGTGTTAGAATTGTCACAACTTTCCTTAAGGATTGCTCTGAAGCCAGGCAATACAGTGGGAAATTATTAACTCCTACTTTGGTACAGCAATTATCTGCATTACAAGGTTTATGCAATTAGCTGTTTAAGATGTCATTATATTTTGCCATCTGGTACACAGGAGTTTATGCATATGAACAGGCACGTGTTGAAGTGATTTTCACTATATGACTTGTTCTCAGCCCAAGCCCTCTCTCTAATGAGGGAAGTTACAGCGCGTCGTGCATTAGTGGCAGGTGCACACTATCAAGCTTCATTTTCATCGAAAACCTTCATTTTTCCATTCTAAAGTATTCGGCACAAGTGCTGGGAAATTAATTAGTCGCTCTCAATTCAACGCCTGCAGGCATGTTCCTTAGCAGTTAGAGAGGGCGAGGCCTCAGTCAGGGACCTCTCCTCCTTTCTCGCCCTGACAGCTCTACAAGGAACCCTCAGGTAGTGAAAAGACCCGGCATCAGCTCCTGTAGTTGATCTTGCAAAGTGGGAAAGGGGGACCTTACACACCGCTTTGCTCCCAAGGCGAAAAACAAAAAGGATGCTCCCAGACGCGTCCCGCAGATTATCGGATCGCGCCATCAGGTTAACAGAGAACTGGATCCCTAGCTCGCCTCTACGTCTGCGCCCCCTTCGTGGATCCCCGGCTGAAGCACATTAAAGCGGCGCCCTCTGGTGTCCGCTCGCGGCCGCCGGGTCACATTAGAGGCTCTGGGATGAAAGTTGTCACCCGATCGGATCACCAAACGGAGGCTCTGCAACTCTAAAATGAACCTTTCCATCGCGCGCTGAGTGTGCCACCCCGCTGTCCAGAAAGTCTGGGGCACGGGTGACACCTCCCGGGACCTCCATACTGGACCAGGGTCCCAAGCCCCACCCCCACCCCCGGAAGATGCCCTGCAGACGTGGCAGACTGCAGTACAGACCCCTGCACTTTCCCCGGGAGGGGAACAGGGAGAGGCCAGGGGATGCAGAGCAAGGCCCAGCTCCTCAGGCTGGAACCACCTTTGTAGGTTGGTACTCTTGAAAAGCTCACTGGCCAAATCATCCCAGAAGGGCTAACAGACTCAAAGAAGGCACCTAGCCTAGGCTGCCTCCCCCACTCACACAGGTGCTGCTATAGTAATATGGCACTGACGAGCCAGCTGGGGCTTCCTCTGTGTGGTCGGCATTGCTATTCTTGGGAAGCGTGACTCTGGAGTTCCCGGGCAAACGTCCTCTTCAGAACCTGGCCCCCACTCTTGGCACCATAGCTGTCTCCTCAGCTTTACCCCCCTCAGCCCCGAATAGGCATGTTTCCATGTCTCAGTCTGGGTGCCAGGCCAAGAGTTTAGTTCATTCCAAAAGGTCAACAGGGTCATGGCAAGCAGTTGAATTTATGGGGTTGATAAGTCATTCCTGAGGCTTTTCTTTGGACACTCTTGCTGTCCCCCCAGTCTTTCACCTTTTACATTTGGAGCAGAATCTGACTGAAAGGGACTAAGGACAGAAACCTGGACTGTTCTTATTTTCTGCACCAGCTTTTCCTTGGGGAGAGGGTTGAGGAGGTCCAGGCTGGATGCCTTACAGGCAACCGGCATTATTTTTGAAGAAGTGAGCTTATGTGACACACTGAATCAGGTCCCATCATCACAGTAAAGAATAAAACCCACAAGTCAAGAGGTAATCTCCAAACTAGGGATGAAATGAATGAAGTATCCAAATAGGTGTGTACAAATAAGATGAGATCAAGGAATTGTCATCTCTCTGCAGACAAGACTTGCAATACAAATGAAGTTTGAGGTGCCAAGAAAAAGAAACAAGCCTCAGTGAGAAGAAGGTTGCCCAGACTGAGAAGGCTGGGGGAGGGGCTGAAAACCAGTAGATAAAATGAGGGAAATGTATAGTTTGGAGCTAGTCTGGTCTGTCTAAATTCTGTATATGCCTCTTATGAGTTCTGACAAGCAACGGCCTTGACCACTAGTGCTTTTAGAATTATTAAAACTATCATTTTTCATTTAAATGATTTCGAAGTTGTTGTCAAGATCTCTAGACTTCTTGAGTGCAAAGGTCTAGGCTCCTCAATTAAACTCTTGAGTGTGGCTCATCTTGCGTTCATGGCATCAGCTCTGCTGTGTCAAACACTCAGGAGCCCCTCTATGTCCACATTTATGTAGCATTTAAATGACGTGAAAACACTGAGGTTTTCACTACAAGCATCTAGCCATTGCCTTCCTCAGCAACTGTCCCATGAAATTGGTCCTTCTAAAACTAGTAACGTGTGACACTGTTTATCGGGCTCTCAGCAATGACTTTGCAGATGGCTCCGTCCTCATGAACAGGAGCTGGGGTTAGAAGTCTCAGACAAGTCTCACACCTGTCTGTTGTAAAAAGTCATTTTTGATTTAGTAACTATCCACTTTCTCAGAGCTTCCCTGACATTTACTGAGGGCCTTGTTCAACACAGGTGACACAAAGAAAGTTGGCAAGTTCCAGAAAGCCTTAGAGGTCCCCCATTGCTTTGCATTTTCTTTACTAAAGACCATTGGAGACAAACTCACTTATACTGACAGACATGTGTTTCCATGACGTAGAAACATGATAGCAAAGTAGACAACAGAATAGGTTGCCCCAACAGTCGTGCTGTCCCGTGTAATCTGTCTGTATATGGCTGTGTATAAAATGAGGTCACACACTATAACCCCCAACTTTCCTAAAGTACTATCTTGAGTCACTTATTTATGGAGCAATACTGAAAGAAGTTGAAATCAGAAACATTAAAATTCTACGATGAAGGCTGTAATTTTAGGGAGGAAATGTCTAAGCTAAGACACATTCTCTTTGAGCTTTTTTGTATAGTTTTATTATAACAAAATGAAGGTCTGGACCCTAGAATGGGAGGCGAAAGGAAGTTTCTACCCTAAAACTTGTATTTTCAACTTCCAGGAAGAAACATTCTTTTATTTCTTTGTAGTTCTGCTAAAATCTAGAATAATATGGAACATATAAAGCACATTCTAAAAATCTGTCAACTGCTGTTTCTTGCAACAAAGCCCTCTTCAGTACCAACCAGTCACCAAAAAAGTAAATAAATAAACTAACAACCTGGCCACCTGACCTTAATGTGGTAACTTTAAAGTATTAGGTACCCACTAGGGCTCTTCTGCTAATGGATTTCTTTGTGCCATGTGTTTCAAAATGAAAATCTATTAGGTTATTAGAAACGCTGTCACTGTGTGGAGAGTGGAGACAACTTGCCAATGTCTGGGCTTTCAGTATTGGCAAGTAGACAGTTCATTTGGAGTTGGCAGGAGAATGTAGACAGGATACCTGTCTTTACTGACAATGCTCCAGCTAAACCTTCCTGTTGCTTAACTTTAGGGACTTGTGTATATACGTGTGCGTGTGCATGAGACAGGGAGAGAGAGAGAGAGAGAGAGAGAGAGAGAGAGAGAGAGAGAGAAGAAGGGGGGACATGTGGAAGCCAGGGATCAATGTTAAGTATCTTTCTCAATAACTCCCCACCATAATTTTTGAGACAGGATCTCTTACTGAACCTGGAGCTTGCCAATTTGGCTAGACTGATGACCAGCAGCCCTAGGGATCTTCTCTCCCCAGTTAGTTTCTGGTTATGGAGGTTGAACTCAAGTCATACTTGTGCACCAAGAACTTTATCAGCTGGGCCAGGAGCCACTTTCTCAGCTTTGAAGCCTTTTGATAAGTCTGGTTGTTCTACTAGTGTAAAGGGAGTGCTATGGGTAGGAACGGTGGTTTAGGTTTTACGCTTTGATGGATAAGAAGGGGAACTCATGCATAATTTTCCACAATGGTAACCCCAAAATGCTGAAAGTAGTATAATTTGTTTCTCTGTGTAATCCAAACCTTTCATTATGAAATGCCACTACCAAAAAAAAAAAGGAAAAGGAAGAAGAAAGAAATGTCACTACTATTACAAGGCTACAAAGCAATGACATATTTGATATACAAAAACAAAATAATATAGTGTTGGCCATGAGCTATAGCTGAATGGTAGAACACCTTCCCAGTATTCATGAAGCCCCAGGGTTGAGCTAGGGGAAAACTTAATGTATATATTCTCATAATAAGAGCAGCAGGGCCCAATTGCCATGGTTCAGATGCCAGGACAGCAATTGCTATATTAAACTAAACGTTCCATTGGTCTGTTTGATGAGATTTGGCTGTGTGGGCCATGAGGTAAGCATAGACTAATTATATTAATAGAAGTATAAGTCAGTCTATCTCTGGCTTTTCCTACTGTCCCCACGCCCCACTCTTTCTTCCACCATCAAGATTCCTGAGGAAACACTGCAATAATCACCACTACTTAGGCTGCAGAGCTAGCCTCTGCTACTTCTTCAGCATGGCTCAACCACTAGTCGGCCAATTCTCCTGCCCAGCTTGTCTGGATAACTTTTACAAGTGTCCCAACACAGGTGCCAGTAGAAGTCACTTATATGTAGTCAGAGGAGGGTTCTCTGTGACCCTGCTCTGCTGATTCTTAAAATGACTCCCCTGAAAAACAGACAGGGCAGCCAAGAGCCAGGTAGTAAGCAACCTTCCCCCATGGCTTCTGCTTTAGTTCCTAGCTTCGGGTTCTTACCCTGCCTTCTCTTACTGATGCACATAACCTACAACTGTAAGATGAAACAAACCCTTGCCTCTCTACCTCCCACAAGAGTGACTCCCTTGACCTCCCTTCCCTCCATTCCCCTTTGTAAGAACTCTCAGTTCTTCTTTTCAGAGGTGCTATGACAGACACGTGACCTCCTACGTAAAACTCCTAACCTGATCTCCCAGTACTTAGTACTACACCTCGAAAGCAGGTTCAGAAACAGCCTTGAGTCTGCTGAAGTTTGCAGCTATAGCTTTCATCTCCGGACTGTTTGTCCTCATCTTTACAGTGGGGATAATGTATATCATATACGGTTATGACTCACGTGGTAATTAGCAATTTATAAAGTAAAATGATAATTAAGTAGTCACAGCCATCCATTAATGTTTCCTTTGTCTATGAAGAGACTAGCTAGAAGAGAATAGCTAATAGCCTGCGCTCAAATCAGCTATCGGGGCCACTTGGCTGACTTTCTCACCTCTTCCTTCTAAAGACCTAATCTTTCATGGAGCAGAAAACACATATGCAATGTCTTTAAAGTTTTATTTCTCGGAAGCTTTTTCCCCCTTTTAGAAATAGGCGGGAGCTCTTAGCATGAGCAGTTTCTCACCTACTTTGTCTCATTAATTTAGAAAAAAAAACTATCACAGTTATAGTTCTGAATAGAAGAAAAAGGAGAGTGAGCGACTTGTCCAAGGTCACACAGATACTTTTCCTAATGAAATTGACTGCTGCTCTCCTTGGCTGAAACCTGGAGGAGCTATTGGGATCAAAATCCAGCCAAACCATTAGAGCGCGAACAAGTCCAATCAGAGCTAGTACTGTTCTGTTTCCCAACTTCTGCACGCCCCCAACGCACATTTTCAGTGTGGTCTAATCTGCTGCTGCCTGCCAACAGGCCTGTCGGTCTGGATTGATTACAGAGCTGAGATGGCTGTGCCCAAAATCCGGCCTTGCTTAGAAAGGATCACTAACCTTCTCACCAACGTGCTAGTTAGAACTCGACTGTAGGTGGCGCCCTGCTTCGCTTAGGGGAACTTGAAGGATGAGGAGCGGGGTCGCCTTCTCTTTAAAAAAAAAAAAAAGTCCTTCTCTCTCCCGACCTCTCTCCCGCTTCCCTGGAGTGGGCGGAACGAAGCAGTTAAGCTGCACTTCTCAAGAAGTAGAGCCTAGTGACCAATCTCTGATCGCTCGCTGCCCAGCTTGGCGCTCCTGAGCGGTGCTTGAACCCCAATCCTCCCGCGGCCCAGGCCGCCCTCATCCTCATCCTTATACCCCTTCCCCCAAAGTCAGCAATGGGATTAAAGGGCTGAGGACAGTGTGGTCCCTAATGTGACCCAGTGATTGAGAGGCGGGGAGAGACAACTTTACAAAGCTCTAAAAGGCCAAACCTCAAAAGACTTGCAAGAGAAAACAGCAGGGTGCACCTGCAGGGCCTGCTTAGGGACCCGCCGACCGCCTCCACAGGACCCGGTATGGGCGGCCTGTGCGGTCTCTTCATGGTCTTTCTTTCCTCTGGCCTCGTCCTGACCCTGAGCTTTTTCGTTGCAAAGTTGAGTTTCCATATTTGAACCCCATCTCTCGCACGTTGGGGTGTACACGATAGAGCGGGGTGTGGGGAGTGATCACCCGCAGCTAGGCTGGGTAGCATTTCGGGAGGCGAAGCGGAGCAGGGAAGGAAAGAGTGGGGTCCCACAGTGGCTGGGCGCTAAGTGACCGGGTCATCGGGATGTCCTGCGGGGCGGGAGGGCGCGTAGGGCGGCGCCAACCTCCGGCCTGGGTTGTTCCGCTGCGGCCACCAGCGGACGTGTCCGGTGCGCGGCTCCCAGCTTGAAGAACGGCGGAAGTCCTTCCTACCGCAGCTGCGGAGGGAACTCTAGGTGAATGATTTGCTCCGACTGCACTTCACGAAGAAGACATTTTCTCCTAGGAGCTTCTGAAGTTGGAGCGGTGTGGTTAGGGGGAGTCGTGGGGGTCCTCTGCTCGCTACCAGTGGCCTGGGACGGGCCACAGAATTGTTCCGTGAGTTAACGAGGCTGTGAGGAGGAAAAGTGAAAGCGGAACTGGATAACTCTTAGAGGTCTAGGGGAGGAAAGCCTACAGCTACTGAAAAGAACACACAGAGCGAAAAGCTTACTCTTTTACTCAGAGTCTTTCTTTGATCGGAAAAAGTAAAACACACCTGACTCGGATTTTTTCCCCTACCAATTAGAACCTGTTACACTTTCCCAAGTCCATAAAAGAACTGTTGGGGAAAATTGAACAATGGCAACGGGGTATGTACAGTTGTGACGCTTGGTTGCAACACCGTTTAGTGACAACTTTTATCTTGAGAAAAGTATGGGTGTATCTATTAGTGCTTGTGCTTCAGGAGATGAGGTCCCTAAGAAGGGAATAAGCGAAATAGAAAATACAGTTATGGAAACAGAAAATTGAGAGCCATTTTAACATTCTGGTCTTGGAATTCCAGCACTGCACTCTGCCCTAGCATTCACTTTAGCAGGAATATCACCAGGCCTAGTCTCTAAGAGAGTCTTAAGACAAAACAAAGGGGCACCCAACAGAAGTGGTCTTCATACTCTCTGGGAGGCAGGAACTAGATTTGACCTCTTTCGAACAAGCAGGTGTGTGATTTATTCCCAGAGCTGGTGGGTGAAAGAGACAGAAACCACAAAGGCCGTGTGTCCTGGTACCCTACCCAGGCATTTAAGCAGAGAATGTTGGACATGTTGATGTTGTGTTTCCAATGTTAGCAAAGCTGATGGATGGATTGTGTCTTTTACAAACCTGCCCACTTTGCACTCAGCATCCTTCCTTGGTAAACTGGTTGAAAAGTACTTTTTTCCCTGAAGGCATAAATGGAGTCTTCGCTCCCTATTCCAGGGTTGAAACCTGTGTCAAGGGTCGAATGACAAGCTTGTAGGTCACACTTCATGAATATAACTTACCAGGAGCAAGGGAGCATTTAGTGACTTAGTGAAAGTTGGTATCCTCTTTCAAAGAGTTAATTTAAGATGCTACCTAACAGTGTAGAAGCCATCGGAGGACCAAGAATGTTGGGGTTAGGTTGTGTTTGCTAAGAGGATTTGGGTGGAGGTTTAGTGTATTGTGTTATCTTAGACTCATGACATCTGAACAATGTTATGGCCTTCACAAGCTCTCCAGCCTGAGAAACTACAAAACTCTCCATTTTCCCCTTGAGTCCATTTAGTAAACCATGAGAAGCAGAGTATAAATGAATGAAGGTGATACAGTGCTCTGCCCCCCCACACACACACACACCCTTACATTCTGGGTTCAGATTCTACCAGCTAAAGAGCAAGGGTTTCTCACACTTAAATATGTGAGGGATAGGCCTGACTAAAGGTCCAAACACAGGGAGATGGGAACTTAACTCTGGGCATTAGAAGGAAGGATTACAGTCAGTCAGTCAGTCAGTCAGTCAACAGGAGAGGAAAATGTCTGTTGCAGAGTTGCAGCAAGCAGTGGGAAACAGCCCTGCCTACAGTTCTGTCTGCTCCAGAGGCTGACACTCCATGGTCCACAGTAACCAGTACTGTGGTTCCAAAGTTGGAAATCAGGGTTTTTAGTTGGGTTGGATCCAGCCTTTCCCCATTTCTGCAGGCAGCCCTCTCTATAACCAGACATTCCATCCTTAGTGGCAAAGATGTTTCTATGAAACCTTGACTCTGGAAAACGTTTTAACATGGTGATATACTGCAGAGTCATTAAGTCGTCCTCCAGAAGGCCTGAATCCTGAAGCGTTCAAGGACTCAAATGACTGAGCAACAGTGAGCTCACCTAAGTTTTTTTGTGCGGTGAGGAGGGTGTTTTTTATTTTTATTTTGGTTGGTCTTTGGTTTGGGTTTATATATGATTTGTTTTGGTTTTAGTTTTTAACTGCTTACAATACTTCAAATTCGTGCAACATTTGCCCTGTGAGGAGACTGATAAACTTGCTCCATCATCCTAAGCCACCGAGGACAGGCTGCTGAGGTGGTGGGCCCACTAACGGAGAATTCGTGGACAATTAGATCGTGTTTCCAGGGAGTTGGGTATTCAGAAATGTTAGGACTCAGGCCTCTCACAAATCTCTAACAGGGAAAGAAGTAGCGCCAGGGAGCATGCCTTTCGAAATTCAGCTGTGCTTAACAGCTGATCTTCCTTTCAGGACAACTCCTAAAAGGCATTCGGTGGGCTTCAGCTTCCACAGGATCAAGGGCTGGTCAGCAATGGCTCTCCCTCCTTCCCCTAGCGTTGCTCCAGACATCAGGGGTCTGGTCCGAGGAGTCAGCGAGGTCAGCTCCTGGGCCAGAGGGCGGCGCCTAGCTGCCACCTTCTTCAGCAGCCGAGTGAGCGGTCGTGACCTTGGCCTCAGCTTCTGTGCCTCCAGCTCCTTACCTCCAGACTCTGCTCTTCTCTGGCTCTAAAGATCCCCGTGGTCTGGATGGGTGGGGATGAGAGTGAGAGGCAGAATTGAATTTATATTCTAAATTCTCCTCGGAAACTGAGAAAACCGGCGGCTTCACAAAATCCCGAGAACTCTCGGAGGCTGAAGCTGAGCAAGGCCATACACCAGCAGCGTCTGGTGGCAGGTCCTTAAGAATGGGAGAAATAGGTTTCTCACGTTGGATTTTCAAAAACATATATTTAAAGTATACTAGGTTTCCTTACTAAAACTTACAGCTTCTTTCACAAAAAGTTTTGAGGAGTCCTGGGCTGCTAGAACAATGTGACAGGCCAAAAAGCTAAAAGCAAGGCAAGCAGGCACACTCTGCTCTGTATTTTTATTCATTTGTTTTGGAAACACTGTTAATGAGATTGACCAAGTGGAATTGTGCGCTCACACTAACAAGTTGAAGTTGGAAGGCATCAATTTTGTTTTTCTCTCCAGACCCTTTCTGATTACAGGGGAACTGAACCCTGGAGCATAAAATCCTGGCAACATAGGGTCATCCATTCCACTTGGGGAGTTCCAGGCCTACCAGACCTAAGCTGTCACACCACAGTCCCTGGTAAAGTAGTTAATGCACCTGGGGCTTCGAAGTGCACAGGCAGAAAAAAGTGGGGCATTACTGTCCAACAAGGGTGACCTAAGCCTGCCAGTGCCTACCTTGCTCTGGAAACACCTAATCCTCACTTCCTCTATAAAGCTTAAAAGCAGCTTGCCTGCAATCCCAAACTGCAAACACAAGCACAATTGGCCCCTTAAGCATTCCATTTCTGTGACCCTTCCTCGGTCAAGGGCGCACTCTGGGATCCTTAAAAGGAGAGAGAAATGCAGGCTTTCCTCTGTTCCTTTAAACTAATAATGACACAGAGGAGCACGCCAGGGATTTGGGGTTGTTTTGGCTTCATAATTCAATGACAGAGATTGGGCCTGAGGTAACAAGTTGTACAGGAAAGAAAGCATCACAATAGGAAAGGCAGGAGTTGGGGCCTTAGAAAGGTCGTTCTCTCCCAGGGAAACCTCACCTTCCTCCTCTCTGGATAGTGAGCATGTACTGGACACATAGATAAAACCAATATTAAATATTTGCCTTGATCTGGTGAACTAGGAGACTCTCCAGCTCATATGGTATTGGAGTTTTGGGGGGATGTTCTGGCCTACTCTTAAAAATAATAAAGACTGCTGAGCTCCTTGCTCCATGCTAACATCATAAACAGATAGATTAACTGCTTAGGTACCTTACTTGAAACCCGAGGGTCCTGCAAAGATCCACTGCTTGTTCTGTGTATACAGTAGTGTGATTATAAACTCTAACAGTGAGGTACTTGTTTCTTACACCCGCCTTGTGGTCTAAGCACTTTCATGAGATAACTTATTTGATTATGGCACCTCTGTGAATTAGTTGATGATATATCCCTACTGCTTCTATGAATTAGTTGCAGACAAATCCCTACTACAGAAATGCAGGAAACTGAGGTTAAACTGAATTAAGTAATTTGCCTGGGATTACTCAGCTAACACACGTCAACACTAGTAAGTGGTCTGGCCGTAGCCTTCACTACACAGATGAAAAATATCCAACAACGGTCCTCGCATGCAACCCTGCTCTGCCTGGAGTTGTTTTCTGAAACAGTAGGCAGGGAGTACTTAATCCCATTAATTTGGCCAATCTAAACAGCCAACCTGTCACACAGCTACTAGCCACTGAAATGTCACTTGCTCTGAATTATCCAAGTAGCTCTGTACATTCTGTATGTAGGTAATAAACAAAACCTTGAGATTTTCCACTCTGCGAATCCTTTTGGATGATCTAGATAGTCTTTCTCTCCTCTTTCTCAAAAAAGAGAGCTCTCTGCCACTAGCATGCTCAAAGTGTAGTCATTATCTACTAAGCACACTCAGAGCTAGTTCTTCATATTAAGAATTGAGGCCCACTAGACTGACACTTTCACTGCTATCCTTCTGCACAGAGACCACCTGAAGAATGTGCCCTCTCTCTTTAGCAAACCTAGATGGAGTCCTGAAGCCACTGTTCCAAGAAATACCAATTACTTTCTGCCTTTTTACGGAAAAGGAAAGGGAGCTATTGAAAAGGGGAGAGTTGCTCAGGCCCAGGCTGTTGCACAGAACCCAGCTGCACAGAACCCAAAACTTCAGCTCACAGAACCAGAGCTTCAGCTCACTGGGTTAGTCTTATGCCCACAAAGCCCACGGCCCCTGAGACTAAAACACACTTTGAAAACAAGGTTTTAAGAACATTTTCTTTCTTCTTCTTTTGTATCCAAATGATCTGTAAAAGAAGGCTCTTACTGCTTTCTTCATTTCAGATGTGTTCTTAGAATGTCTTCACCAGATGTTCACCGAGAAACTTTCCATTACACTCTTCAACACTCAACTGCACTGAGAAACATCATTTTAGACTTTAGGTCTGATCTCAGTTAATGATACTCTGTCTTTCTGCTTTAAAAAAGGAAGAAAGAAAAAGAAATTTTGCTTTGCCTACAGAAGACCCCAGTCTTTACAGACTGTTCCTTAACGCTAGATTCCCTTCTGCTATAGCTTTGTTGAGACTTTATTTT
This sequence comes from Uromys caudimaculatus, assembly GCA_028551405.1. Lineage (NCBI taxonomy): Eukaryota > Metazoa > Chordata > Mammalia > Rodentia > Muridae > Uromys > Uromys caudimaculatus. The sequence continues at coordinate 91,359,199 of CM052702.1, forward strand.
GCGCCAACTTGCCAACTTGCATTACAAGTCCGCTTGCCCACGATGCAAAAGATGCCGGTACTGGACTAGAGTTACAGGCTCTTTCGGTTTTTCCCCTATATGCAAAGCTGAATCCTTCCACTTGATCCTGGCGCGCACGCGCGAAAGAACACACACACACACACACACACACACACACACACACACACACACACACGTACTGTGCATGTGTGAGCGCCTATGGATCTGTGTGCGAGCATTTGTGATTTAAAGTGGCACGACGAAGGGTTGGACTGAAGCAGCAGGGAGTTATTTTGCGTGATAAATCAGCTTTATTGTCTCCACGCCGTACTTCCATTATTCACTGGAACTGGACGGCTACGGAGGACGTGCACTGCGGCAGAGCGCCCTGCAGCCCTGACTCTCGGCCACTGCAGCGGCGGCGCGGGGCGTGAGCTCCGATTGATTTTTCCAGATCCCGTCTCCTTCAGCACGGCTCGCCAAAGGGAATCGAGTTGACTGCGGGAGCTTCGCAGGATGCATGTGGATTGGGTTTAGTACCTGCGCTTTAATTTTTTTTTCTTTTGGGGGAGGAGCCGAGTTGTTGGTACTGGAAGGGAGATTTGGTTTTTCCGTCTTAATTTCCCTTTACTCCCTTAAAGAAAGAAATAAAAGGAGAAAGAAAATGGCCACCAGGCCTTCTGAGCCGTAGGAAGGCCAAACCTTTGCAAACCAGAAGACCACGCTGAGTGGGTTTGCCCCTCTCCCCTCTGCCTTCTTGGCAGCTCCGCCACCGCGGAGAGAACCGGGCTTCCGCACTTGAGCGGAGCGTTTGTCCTCATTCGCTTTTATTCTCGCAAGTAGTTGCCATTTTTTTCCTTTTAGGACTGATCCTTCTGTCTGGCTTTTGAAATAAAAATGTGCCCCGAATAGGCTTCGTCTGACTTCTACTTAACAACCACGAGATGCGGAGTGCGGAGGCAAACTCCTAACCAGATCTGGGGACAGCACTTAGTGGAGCAAGAGTGAGAAGCTAATTAACTAATTACTAGCTGTGTCCTGAGGGCTGTGAATTCTTAAGCACATCCATTTAGAACACTGCTTTCACTTACTATCCCCTGATGGTCTCGACAGCCAAGCACATGGTCACCCCAGACTGATTATTTACATTGTAAGAGTGGGACCCCAACCACTTGGGGACAGTTGACACCCTGTTTTAGATTCAGGACAAAACCTGAATGGATTTTCCAGGCATGAGAAAACCTTTTCCAGTCCTGCAGAGTTGTCCTTAACGTCCTTACCCGAGGCTTCTGCCACTTTTCCTGAAGCTACTTACAGAGCAATGTCATTTGTCAAATTGGGAAGATAATTGTAGTGTGGATGTGTAGATGTGTAAGTAATGTCACGGGTTGTATAATAACAACTTAAGCAACATGTCTTTGTTTAGACTGATGTAACTTTCCTGAAGTTTGTTTGTAGTTTTAAAAGGGTTTAAGTGCCATGCAGACTACAAATGAGTGTTTTTGCACAAAGGAAGCCTGCCTGATCCAGAACTCTCTCCAGCACTGGCTCTCCGGGCCCCATCTTTACGTTCAGCCCAGGCACATAGGTATATAGGCTTAGAAATCTTGTTTCCCTCAGAATGAGAGGAGACCCTGAGAAAGAAAAAGCCAAGTTGATAGTTCTCATTTACTTGACAAAGTCAGTTGGATTGTCCACAGCTAATACCCCTGTTTAAGGGGAAGTGGAAAGGCAAATGAAACAATTCAACTGATACTCAAGTCAAATACACAGGGAATGTATGCTGGGGGATGGTCTGAATATATACAGAATATTAACGATCATTTTACAAATATGTGCTCAGTAGAGCAAGCTCTTCATTATATCCAAAATAGAGCTTTCTAATGGTGTGGTGGAAATAATACACATGAGTCTAATGATAATAAAAACAATAACAATCAGTTTTACTTACTCTAACATTTAAAACAGACAGTTATGTTTGAGTCATGACCTATGATAGATAGGCAGTGCAGTTTCCATGCTTCTGTGATCTGGAGAGAGATGAGCATTTTAATCCAGGCATAAGAGAAGACACATACAAAGCTAACATCTAGGCTCACATAAAAGCAGTCTATCCGGATACTCAGGAAACCCCTGTGGTCCAGGGCAGCTGTGCTTTTACTACCTCTTCTCTGAAAGCCCCAGATTCCAAGGCTCCAGACTGTATAGGTCTCTAACTTACACCTCTGTGTTTAATACACACAACATCAAATAAGAACACTCAAGAAGAAAAGGCCTTCAGAGAAGCCTTCAGTTTGTAAATCCTCGCTGAAGTCATACCCAGGACTTTTTATAGTGTGTAGAAATAGTTCACTACTATGAAGTTCCTAGCTAGTCAGAAAAGCTAGCATTAAAATAGATATTAAGAAGGAAAAGAAACCCCTCCCCCCCAAAAAAGTTCTTACTGCGGGACAAGTCTAGCAAGAATCACAGTGTGTTGCTACTTGAAAGCTTTTGGTTAGAGAAAATGAGTGTACAGTGCCATGATGTTAATAAACATTAGCCTGAAAATTAGAGTGCTTCTCACTCGTTTTTATTTTCAAAGTAATACAAAAATATTCTGCTCAGAAAGCCTTCAGATTTATCCTATGGGGACTGTTATGACCATCGGTGAAGTGCTTTTTAATTTTCAACATAGATTCCAGTGCCTATGTCAAACCTCGACTGTGAAAAAAGAAGAGAGGCTGCTACCATTGAGCTTGACGTGTACCCTGAAGCAAATTACAGAGCTGTGGCTAGGATGGGACACTTCTTAAAGAAACGTTTTGAGCACATTGAAATGACTGGAATGATCTAGTAACAACATCAGATCAACTATAAAAGTCAACTATAAAACGACTGGTCCTGTTTGGTTTTGAAAGAAAAAAAATAGGAAAAAGGACAATGACTTTTTTAAGCTCTTCAATACTTCTCCAATTAAAAACACCTAGCTTAGGAATCATAGGTATCTCTGTAAATGTTATCTACTAAGAAAAACTTTATTCTGGACAAGACACAAAAACCTCAAAAGCCCCAGGCAATGTTCTAAATAACACTTGATATTACAATATGCTTTGATTATCTGTAACATAAAATACAGCTATCTTCCCAAATTCTGACCTTGAGAAGCTAAACATTTAGAATGCTAGGAAAAGTATAACATACGCTACAACATACACATTACATTTTCTACACTGTTCAATAAGAGTTTCAACAGAATACCGCTACTAAAGTATTAGAAATGAAGAAAGGGTGGGGGAGGCATGCAGCTCACAATTTGGAGCAATGTCATATGTGTTTGTGATCTAGAGAGGGTTACTTTGCCAGTAGCCTTATGGTTGATAAGGTAACCCAACAGCACCTGCCTCGAATTGCTTACTGTGTGAATGAAGGTCATGCCTTCATTCCTGTCTGTATCCCCAGACCGTAATGTAACATTTGGCATATCAAGGACATTCAGTAAATATTTCCAAATGAATTTATTTGATAGTTCTCTGCTGTAAAAAATTTTAATAGTGAATGTAAACTTTAGTAGTGGTCAGGACCAATAGAAATAATTCCACAGTGGGACAGCTGAGAACATTTTGTTTCTAGGACAGGAGAGATGGCTCGGCAGTTCAGAATACTGGCTGGTCTTCGAGAGGACCTGGGTTCAATTCCTTGCACTCACATGGTGCTTCACAACCATCTCTAACTCCAGTCCCAAGAGATCAATACTCTCTTCTGGCTTCCATAGGCACCAGACACCCACATAGGCGCTCAGACACAAATGCAGGCAAAACACCCACACACATAAGAGAAATAATTTTAAAATGTTTATAGTGGCTGTCTCATAACAAATTAAAATGTCTTTGATGAACTGTCAATAGTAGATCTCTTAGGAGGACTAGCAAATGAATAGAAATATTGTTAAAATCAGAAGCACACATCACCTCTTAGCTTCTATAAAAATTTACTTCTTTTTTCACTATACAATTAATGCACATACCAAGTACATGAAAAACTTGAACTTTTCCAGTCTTACTCAGACCCCCCTTGCAGCACAGCGGCCGTTGCAAGTATGCTGGTCACACTGAGGCCTCTTTGTAACTGGCTTTCCTCGTTCTCTTTTGATTTTCTTTCCTCAGTAAACACAAAGCAAATTCTATGCCAAATAACAAAATGTTCTGAAGGTAAATGCTGTTCTTCCCAGCCTCATTTCACTGATTAGATGACTCCTAATATCTGCAATACAGCAAGGACTTCTGCATACAAAATCTGGAGCATTTCCTCCACAATAACTCAGTTTCAGAGAAAAACCAAGTTGTTTCTTGGACCATTAAAACAGAGCCTACTAGGATCACTCATTGCTTTCCTAGTTACAAAACTCTGTGGATGAAGTATGTTTATAATTTTCAGAGTAAAGAGAGATGGGGCATGTAAAGGGGGCAGACAGCATCACTATCTCGTTTTATGATTTTATATTCTATGCTATCTCTTTATTTAGTTTTGAGATAGGAACGGAGTATCTACTCCATACTGGCTGGCTGGCCAGAATATTCTCTCTATTCTCTCTCTCTCTCTCTCTCTCTCTCTCTCTCTCTCTCTCTCTCTCTCTCTCTCACACACACACACACACACACACACACACACAACAATGGTCTCAAATTTTTGATCTTCCTGCCTTAATGTCTAGGATTACAGGTATGCAGCACCACCCCTGGCTTTAACACGAGACTATTTATAAAGAATAAGTTACAAACTTAATTCCCTCAATTAAGGAAAATTCCATTTAATGAAATAGGTAGATAGATAGATATTTGTGTGTGTGTGTGTGTGTGTGTGTGTGTGTGTGTGTGTGTGTGTGTGTGAGAGAGAGAGAGAGAGAGGGGGTGGGACAGACAGATAGACAGGCTATAGATAGAACTGAGGGCCTTGTTCATGCCTGGTAAGACATCTACCATTGAGCTATACTCCATAACAATATTTAATTTTTAATGTAAGAAAGGAATAGTAATCTCCTGTCAGAGCTATTTATTTTAAATTGCTCTAGTGTTAATGGAACTAAAATATTAGTTGACAAAGTAATGACCAAAAGAGCATGTCTGCTTTACTAACCAGTACTAACCTAAAGGCATTACTGCACCACCAGCCAGGTCAACAGTTCAGCAGAATAGTATTGACTTTAAGGGAAATGGCAACTTTCTCACCACTGTGTAGCAATGGACAATGTAGCATGTTTTTAAACCAAGTTGTTTACTAAGTATCTTTCGCTCCAGATTTGCCCCTGGGCCATTTTGACTTAAATTTCCCACTTTTTTTAAACAAGAGTCAAGAATGTGGCTTATCTGGTACAGTGCTCATCTACCTTCAAAGCCTAAGGTTTGATCCCCTGAACCCCATAAACTGAGCATAAACCGAGCACAAACCTGTAATCCCAGCAGCATAAAGGTAGGTTCAGGAAGACAAAAAAATTCAAGACTCTCATTGAGTACAAGTTCAAGGCTAGCCTTGGATTTGTGAAATCTTGTTTAATATTTTTAATTTATTAATAAAATTTAAAAGGGGGAAATAATATAACGTAGGAGGAAAATGGCAGGTAGCTTGTTACTAGAGCACTAAAATCATTCTCCATATTGCTACCATGGTGATTTTTCTAGGAAAACATCTTGTCTTATTACCAACTTCTTTACAGCTTTTAGTGAGTCCTGATAATAAAATTACATCCCAGCCATGGGTCACTGTGCTGACTCTGCCAGTTCCGTGGTCTTCTGCCAACCACCATCCCAGCCTTCCTCCTCTTGGCTTCCTACATTCAGAAAGTATTTCTGAAATGAATGTATGTATTTTTACCTAAGCAGAATAATGGATGTTTAGAATTTCAAAAGAGCTTAAATACCAAATAATGCAAAGATATTCTTCAGAGCTAAGGCTGAGCTTAGGGGTAGAGTGCTCGCCTGGCATGCATAAGACCCTGGGTTTAATCCCCATCACCAAAAGTTAAAAGATCCCTTTTTCAGATGAGGATATTGAGGGTGGTCCTGAGAAATCAAACAGTTTTCAAAGCTCACACAATCAGAGCATGTGGAACTAAAATCCAAGATGCCTAATACTTATGACATTAACTCCATAAATGACAAAAGTCGCCAAAGAATTTGTTCAGTATGTCTCTCCAAAGAAAAATTAAGCTTGGTATTTCCTTCTCAAAGAAATGGAAAAGATGTTTACCACGTGATCAGGCAATTACACCTCTGGGTATGGATCAGAAAGCATTAAAGTAGGGCCTTGATTACACATTTATGTACACCCATATTCATAGTAGCCAAAGTTTTATAAATAACCCAAGTAACCAAATATTCATCAACAAATGAATTACATCCCACCTCCACACACAGAGGGACACTGGATACATTATTTAGCTTTAACAAGAAAGGAAAATTTAACACTTGAGTGAAACTTCAAGACACTATGCTAAGTGAGATAAGCTAGTCACTGAAAGACAACCACTAAATAATTCCACTTATAGTATGGTTCATGGAGATAGAGAATAGGATGGCATTACCACACACTGGGAAGAGGAGAAGAGAAAAGGGAGCTTCTTCTGAGAAGAAGAACAAAGCTCTGGGGATGGACAGCAGAGAAAGTTTTACACACTGTGAATGCACTTAAAGCCGCTGAGTTGCACATTTAACATGGTCAAGGCTTGAACACACACACACACACACACACACACACACACACACACACACACACACACGTTAAAAGAGAAAAGACTGCTTTTTCCCTAGCAGTTCCCAAGGCAGGGTCAGATCTTGTCCTGCCCTTTTCCTATAATGCTTTCTGGGATCTTAGCCCATTTACTGGGCTTTGAGACTGATATCTCTACTTCGTCTGATTCAACTAAGAACTTGAAGGACAGTTTCAACTCAACAGCACCCATTGTTAGTGTCTTCCGTGCTGACTGCATTCTGTGAATCTTGTGAAAAAGAAAAGTCAAGAGAGGCTGCAGAGCTCTTGAACTCGGGTTGGAAAAGAGACTCTGAAGCTACCACCCATGCCAGTCTGGTCCCAGGTCCTATTTCCTCTCTTTCTACCTTTTGATAAGTGGTGTTTCCAATATCAGCATGAATGTGAAAAAACAAAACAAAACAAAACAAACATGGATCAGAAGTGCTAAACTCCAGCTCTGCTCTTATTTTTTTGTTGCTGATGATCTGCTCTTCCAGGTATCCATGTTAAACTAGGTAAATTTCACCTCACCACAAGGGGAGCACTGCTGTGGTTAGACCAGTCAATTAACCGAGAGCAGAGGAGTCCTTAGACAGGTCTCAGCCATTCCACTTCCTTATCCCCTTCCCCACACAGAGCGTCACAGTGAAGCCTGACCGCTCTGTGACCAGGCTGTCTATGGTGGATAGAGAGGCAGTGGTGGGGGATGTAATGGGAGGTGTGTGTCAAACTTTTCCGGCATCAGAAAAATCTGCGTTGCCTTTGGAAATCCATTCTAGGCTTTTATAGTGCTTTACGGATATGGTATATTTCATAAGTTCTCACCCTTTCCTCTTTTATTGTTAAGAAACTCAAGATAAAACTCATGTTGTCTGTGTGTGCATGTGTGTGTGTGTGTGTGTGTGTGTGTGTGTGTGTGTGTGTGTGTGAGTGAGTGTACACATGTGTGTGTGCAGGTTCATGTGTCCGTGTGTAAATGTGAAGGACAGAAAAGGATATTGGTTAGGTTGCCTAGCTGGCTAGGGAGCTCCCAGAATCTACCTGCTACTTCCTAACACCCCAGTGTTGAGTTATAGACACATGGGGCCACAACTAGCTTTGTATATGTGTTAGAGATTCAAACTGAAGTCTTTGTGCATGCTCGCACGGGATCTACCAAGCCATCTTCTCAGTTTTAAAGGTCAAAATTTTAAAATAATCTTAATAAATGACATAGGATATCATACATGGACTTTAGATACAGTTCTCATTTATTTTAACTGTGTGGGGGGGGGCAGGGAGGGAGAGAGAGAAAGAGAGAGACTTACCTCTATTCCAAAATCTAGAAAATACAGGATTGACAACCATAACTAAATAGCAGCATTCTTTGTCCTCATAGGCCTTGAAAAACTAACAGTTATTGATAGTTCAGGGCCTCACAGAATAGAATCTCAGGTTTGGTTTTCTAGTTTCTCATTCAGGAGTTCACGGAATCCTCATCAAATCCTATGGATAAAGTGCGGCTGGTGATATTTGTGTTTTACAGAGTAGGTGGTCAGAGGGGCTTGCCAGAGAAATTGTTCTGCCCAAAGTCACGATTGGTAGAGAGCACAGTCCACAACTCCAAATGCATCTGAGGCTGTGGTCATCCTCCTCCAGTGCCCTGAAGACTATCCCTTACTGTCTAAACATGCAGTACAATTCTAAGTACTAGCCTGGACTTTGTTTCAGTAATTCAGTGTTTTCTTACTTCCATTGGGTTCTTTAACAGTATGTCTCTTTTCCCAGACTTCTTTCAGACTTTGGTAGCAGACACAGTCACATGCTCTCTCCCTGGTCCTGCAGAGCAGCTTTTGCATGATGTAATGAGCCTGGCACCAGGCTAGGGGTTAATTCTTTACCAGTTGTGTGGCTAGCTCCTTAACTCTGCCAGCTTCAGTTTTATCATCTGTAGAATACTGTGGATGGACCCTCGTGAGCTCCCCTTCAGTTCTCTCCTCCCTAGTAACCCCAGCAGCTCACTTTGATAACATCCTGTTCAGTCTCTTACGATCATTGTGTTGTGCCCAAGATGAGAAGGATGGGTTCGCATGCTTACTTTTGAACATGATTACAGGCTGTAACAACAAAGATCATATTTTAAGAAATTTAAAGTCCACATTCTTTCATAAAGGAGACATCACGGCCTAGATCTTTGAAGGGAAATTCTAAATAAACCAGATATTCTATTCTTCTGTCGACTCATTGAAAAAGAGTATCTCTCTACACCTTGTTGAGCTCCAGTGTCCTCGTCTATGTAGTGGGAATGGCACCTATCCAGCAAGGAGGGCAAAGGTGATCAGCATGGCGCCCTGTGACCTGCAAATCCAGTCTCTCTTTATACTTACAATTCTCCGTTGTGATAATGGCCTCTCTAGCAACAGCATGCCCCTGTTTATTATCAGAGCACTGAGACTGAGAAAAGTAGCTATTTTCTGTTTATCCACCAATTTACAGCTATCTATTGATGGTCTACTCTGGGCACTTTGTAGAGACATATACAAGGACGAATAAAATAACTGTCTCTATGAGTATGTAAATAATTGATATCTGACATACTGAGCTTTAGATGAGAGTCAGATGTTATTAGGGAGCACAGGGGCTTTTGACCAAATCTGCCTGAAAAAAATGAGAAGAAGCAGCAGCCTTACCTTAGCTGCTGAAAATGAATGGACTATAGAGCAAATATCAGGGACTTCTGGGCAGATGGAATCAGAAACGCACTCATACACATGAGGATGGATAAACACATGTAGTATGTCAGAACGTGAAAAAAAGAAGAAAAAGAGAAAAACAAGGCATTGCTTGTGGTTAGGATGACAAGGCAGAAGGGAGAGAATGAAAAAGAAAGCTGATGATAGAAGTCAATGTTACACACCAAGTTGGGCAAAGCCTGTAGGGTTTCCAGGAGGGAATGATTGAAAGACACTCTCCAATTTCTGTACTCTTGGCTACTAGGACCTCGGTAATCTCAGTGCCCAGAGACTTAAATATGACTTGCATGGAAGAAGTGGCTTTATTTTACCAAGTCATTTAGAGATCCACATTCTCCCATCTTGCAGCTCTTTTGCTGCCTGGACATTGTCCATCCCTTATACTCAAAGTTAGGTCCTCTCTTTAGCTTTTGTGAAGGGTGATGGCCAAGGCGAATTTCATTTAAACAAGTGACATAGGAATTGTGTGCCACGCATGTGTGATTGAGAACTTAATCACATGCCAGGTACTTCCCTGAAAGAGGAGTGATAAGTATCTACTATCAACAGTTCATTCATATTTCCAAGACAGATTGGGGATTGGGAAAGGGACAATACATGCCCAAACATGCTTATGAGGGACCTTTTTAATTGCTAGATTTAACTTCGCTTATAAAAGTCATCATTTGTAATGCTATGTTAATCTTTCAAATGCCTGTGTTAATTGGCTTGCTTTAAAAACTCATTGGTTGATCTAGGACTTACACAGGGAAATTGATAAAATAGAAATATGTGTTTTTCTTTTAACTTCCTATTTTTCACAACTTAGGACAAATTGATTTTCAAAACATACTGCAATTTTGAATTGCATCTCTAATCCTGTCCAGCTTCGGGGTTCTCGTTTCTATGTCAATACCTTGCAAGAAGATTAGAGTTCTATTTGGGTCAACAAAGCAGAATTCCTGGAAGAGCTGACTATTCTCAAGGCATAAAGCCAAACTACATGGAATGGCAGGCTTGCCATGAGGTTAGCAACCCAGAGTCACCATTCTTGGTGAGCACCTGAAGTTACCTGAATGCAAACCAGTCTGGTAGAAACACTGATAGAGGAGTACTAACATAGCTGGTGTCATCTTAATGCTATTGAATATTATTAGGCTGAAGGACATGATGGAAGTGGTAATATCTGAGCAGAGAGAGCCTTCCCTGCTCTCTGCTTCCTGCCTTTGTAGGTAGAAGCTTAGACACCAAGGAATGTATGGGAAAGCTTCATCCCTGAATTGTTCCTGTTGGTCAAACTCCTTGAAAACTACTGTCCGTGCTGCCTCTCCATGGCTTTCTGTTTTCTGAGCTACTGTGTTAGCTTTGACTGTGACCAAAGTACCGGAGAGGGCAACTTTCAAAGTGCTTTATTTTGATTCATGGCTTCTCAGCTATCACTCCGTAGGCCTTGGTTTTACCACCACTTGGGGTGGCAGATGGTAGGAGTAAGGGATGGAGAGATAGGAGTGAGGGTGGGGGACACCAGGAAGAGGCTACTCACTTCATAGTGCCAGGGATGGAGAGATAGGAGTGAGGGTGGGGGACACCAGGAAGAGGCTACTCACTTCATAGTGCCAGGAAGCAGAGAAAGAGAAGCCTAAGATATGACATATCTACAAGGACGGCCCTCCAGTGATTTGTCTCCCTGAGTCTAGGCCTCATCCCTTTAGAGAACCTTCCAAAAGAGCACCATTAGCTAGGGGACGTAGCAGAACGTTCCATATCCAAGCTTAACTCATCATCTACTAAGTCTTCTTCTCCTGGTGTGTAGCTGAGCTACAACTTGGGTCTTCACCTCCTCCAGCCCCAGCCTCTTTGCCTTCTTTACTAGGGTGAGCTTCCTAATCACCAAATTTTATTTTTTTTTCTTTAACTAAATAGCTATGACAACTTCCCAGTCTTTCAGATGAAAGCTATCATTGCTCATAAGCCTTTCCTCAATTTTGCCTCAACCTGATGTTCTTACCTGTCCTCTAGTTACTTAAAGCAAGTCAATATAGACTAATTGGCCACCATCAGACACTTTTATACATTACCTGGAGAGGAATGACCTGTTCTTCCCCTGTCTGACAAATGTATATTCTTGGTTCATTTCCAAATGCCATTTGCTCTTTCCCAGCCTTCATGTCACAATGTCACAGCGATATAGAATTGGTCACTATTGTCACACGTAAGTATGGATATAGTTGTGTGTGTGTATATATATATATATATATATATATATATATATATATATATGCATACATATATATATATACATATATATATGCATAGGACTGTTCAGCTCTATATCATCTTCTCTCACCTTTGGACTAAAGCTTCTTGAATTCAGGCAGCGATAACATCATATTTTTTTCTCTCCCTAGCTCTTAGCATGCCAAAGTATTGAGGACAGGGCTCAATATGATGGAGATAATTTATGCATATTGTATGAATGTTTCTCATCTTCCAAGTGAGGAAGTTAATGCTTACAGAAGCTAAATAACTTGTATAAAGTCACGTGGTATGACCAATATTAAAACCTAAGTTGGACTCTGAAATGCATGGTGTGTTGTTGACTATATAGACATATCCAAGCTCACTTTTGTAATGTCATCAACCTATGTCTTCAAATCTGGGTAATACATTACAGACAGTGCACAGTTACTGACCACTTACAAGGCCTGACTTGCTTAGCAGTATGGGTTATTCAGACCATGGCACTGTGGTGGGAACCTCTTGGACTTATTTGAAGTTCCTTTTAAAAACATTTTTATTGATCCTTTGTGAGTTTCACATCATGCACCCCAGTCCCACTTATTTCCCTGTTCCCCTCATATCTGCCCTTCACCCTTGCAGCCTCCACAAATAAAATACACACACATAAATAAACAAACAACAAACACAAAGCATAGAAAACATTGTGGAAGCTCTAGTATGTTACACTGTGTCCCACAGTAGATCTCTCTGTCCACACATCTTCACTTGTTCATTGCAACAAGTCAGTGGTCTGCTTTGACATTTCTAGCTTTTGTGACACCATTAATATTGGATCCTTATCAGGACTCCTTCTGGTTATCCTGTTGTTGTCCTGTGTCAGGGAGATCCTGAAGCATTGGGACAGCAGGAGCGGCTCTTACAGATGTCCCAATCATTCTCAGCTTATATAGATTTTAGGGTGGGCCAATTCAGAGCCATGAATCTGAGCCTGGGTGGTAGCTGAGCTGGTCAGTCTGCCAGTTCACCAAGGCTAGTTATCCAGTACTGCTCTGTCTAGGCCACCCAGTGCAGCCTTTAGCACTCTTGCTGTCATGTCCTGGCTAGTTCATCTGCACCTTACCTCTAGAGCCAGCTCCACTGTGCTGTTCTCCAGTTAAGGTGTGCTCACTCTCCCAATTGATGCAGCCTGTGAGGAGCTGGGCCAGCTCTTCTGCTCTTGCACCCTCAGGGTTTGTTCACCAGTGCCTTTGCCATCAGGGCCAGCTCCACTGTGTTGCCCAAGCAAAGTACAGGGCCTACTCTCCGGATTGCTTCAGCCACTGTGGGTTGGGGGTAGGGCTAGCTCTCCTGGCTACTACTGCTTGCAAGGTGGGGGAAAGGAAGTGCATCTCTCTCTCTCTCTCTCTCTCTCTCTCTCTCTCTCTCTCTCTCTCTCTCTCACACACACACACACACACACACACACACACACACAGCTCTCCAGCCCTGTGAGGGGGGGTGGGGGGTGGGGAGCTGGTTCATCTGCACACCCTCCACCAGGGTCAGCTCTACTGGGCTGCCCAGATGAAGTGCAGGGCCCACTCTCCTGAGTGCTGGCAGGGTCAGCTCACTCAACCTCATGACTCCAGGGGTCAGCTTTTCTGACTGCTTCAGGTGGGCATCGCCTCCCACAAGGCCACCTCTTATCTGAAGTTTTAAAACTTTATTTATTTATTTATTTATTTATTTATTTATTTAATGTGCAACAGTGGGTTTTTTGTTTGTTTGCCTATATGAATGTCTGTGTGAGGGTGTGGAATCCCCTGGAACTGGAGTTACATGTGGGCACTGGGAATTGAGCCTGGGTCCTCTGGAAGAGCAGCCAGTGTTCTTAACTGCTGAGCCATCTCTCCAGACCTCTTATCTGAAGTTCTTAGCCCTTGACAAAACAGTGTTTCATTCTCACAACAGGTCAGTGTCCTATTTTATAGGTGTTTTAACTGGCTGGTGGCAGCAGAGCCTGGTACCAGTTGAACTAGGCCCAGAACATTAAACTTAAACTTTTATTTAAGTACTGAACTACTATTTATCATCAACATCAATGTCATTATCACCTAAGCCATTCCATTTAGTTTATTTCTAGGTGAGAGTAGTAAGCCAGGTGGAGATGAATACTGGCTCGACAAGGCCTGGATTAAATGCCATGGGCGATGTAGACTAAAAGCTTTTCCTAGCCTATGAAAAGTAAACTGGAACAGCAAAACTTGTCTAATACAAGACCAGTCTCAGAAAGATTTCTCCCAGCAATGCTGTGTCAGCGGACTGGTTGCTAAGAGCACAAGCCAAGCCAAAATTATAATCCAAAATAAGATATGAGGAGACTCCTCTAGTCTTAACTGTGAAGGGTCTTACTAATTGGTTAGATCTTTTCATCAAGGAGAGTTATAGAAACCAGGATATTTCTTAGACTTCTTGGCTGGATAGGATTGGTTTGCTTTTTTTTGGTGTTTTTTTAATCAGGTGAGCTAAGTATACAATTTCCGGTAACTCATTTATTACACAAAATATCCTAATTTACTTAAGGGACACAAAGCAAACACATTAAACAACAACAACAACGCAATAACAAAAAGTGTAAGTCTAGTGGTATGTGCCAGTTTCCATTTAAAGAGATACTTCCTTTAAGGCCATTGGTCCAAGCTCTGCACCAAAGGCTGTTCTGATAATTAAAATGAAAACATAAAACAAGTTTGACGGTGAAATATCCAGATGACATGGTCGGAAAGAGTCTGGGTTAGTGAAATAAGAGTCAACTGGGGGAAGGACTTTACAGACCAGTTACTAACGTGCCCCTCCCCCATCATCAAACTTTCAGTTCATTTCTTGGGGGTAAGTGAAGAGGGAGATTGCTTTAGACTTTGTACCATCCAGCTTTTGCCAGAATATTGATAAATTAGGAGCGCGGTGATCGAATTAGAATGTTAAAATATCAATTCTTTAAAGGAGATGTATTCTTGCGGGAGCCCACCTAGGACCGCCACTCTCTTCTCCTCTAAACTCAGGACGAAAGCCTTATCTCATTGAAGTCCCTGTGACATTTTGCTCCGTCTTGATTTAATGCACCAGAGAGGATCTTTAACTCTCGGTCTACATCAGTGCAAATAAAGGTTAAATCTCTCACCAACCATCATGAACTAGTCTAATAACTCACTAGAGGCTCTGGAAAAAGAAACCGAGAAAGCAGGTGTGCGGGCGTGATTCAAACATGCAAAACCGGCATGACTGCGGGCATATCTTCCCATCTCTAAGAGCCTCTGCAAGCTCCGCAAGCAGGGAAACTTCCCCTGCGCAAAAACCCGGGTCCCAGGAGCGGGGCCTACCAACTCAGAGGCGGTTCTGCAGCCCGGAGTCCCGACCCGAGCTTGCGCTGAAGGCCAGGGCTCCCATTGGCCACAAGCCGTGGGGGAGGAGGAGACAGCGAAGAGAGGGAGGAGGGGACGCCCGAGCCTGTCCCTGCCCCCTCCGGCCCCTCCGCCTCGTGCGTGGTTACTATGCAAATTGCAGCGATTGCGGAAATAAACAAGGGGGTAGGGAGAGGAAAGAGGGGCTGCTGAAAGGATCGCAACTTCTGCAAAGTCTCTTTCAAGCACACCAGGCAAATCCAGAGAGAATCTGAGAAGCAGCCAGCTCGGGTTAGATTGGATCGCTTTCAAAGAGGAGAGAAAGAGAGACAGAGAGAGAGAGAGAGAGAGAGAGAGAGAGAGAGAGAGAGAGAGAGAGAGAGAGAGAGAGAGAGAGAGCTCTGCCATCCTTGGTAGAAGCCTTTTGATTTGGAGTTAAAAAAAATTATCCAAGAAGCCTGCAATTGGCCAGCAGCTTTAAAAAAATCTCTTCCGGGTTTTCAACGGTTCCAAGTTTATTTAGCTATTTTTTTTTTAATGCAAAAAAAACAGGGACACGCGATGAAGCAATTCGTCTGAGCATTTTAAAGTTTCTCACGTACTCTTTTTACATTGCAATGGTACGTGGTACATCTTAAACTTTCTATTTTACATTTATACGATATGCGTTATATAAACAACGGTAGAATGGTTATGCTTAATGGCTAAGACTTTAAAATTTTTCTAGCTCGAATATGCACTTAAGTGATTGCTGGGTAAATGTCTATTGTGATGGTTTTCTTTTAAAGATGCAACTTTGTGGATGGTGTTTTTGTTATGTGCAGCAGAGATCGGGTTTCTTTTTCTTTCTTTCTTTTTTTTCAGGATTTGAAAAAATTGCTGAGCTTAACAGATTTTTTCCTCCTAGCGCTTGCTCCATTCCAGAAAAGAGGGGGAGGGGGAGGGGGGGATCCTGTACGTGCTCTGCTCTGTTAAAGACGTCTGGCCTCTGCAGTCAACCTAACCCGAAAAGAAATGTCTGGACCCGAGAATAATTGACGATTCGATCCTCTAATCAATGGGACAACATGCGAGATTGACAGAAGTTCTATCCAATCATAAGAAAGCTTGGGCATACAATGGTTCGTAATAGACATAGGAGGCGGGGCAAAGGAGATCTGAAGTTCTCTGCAGTTCTGAAGGGGATGGTGTGTAGTTCAAGCTGTCAAAGATACCAGCGCTTCCGGATTTAGCAATTACAATAGGAAAGAGGGTTTTTTGGTGGTGGTTGTTTTCAGTTTCAAGGAGAAGAAAGGCTGTTGAGGGGCTGCATGGATCCTATGTGACTTTTAACTTTGCTCTTTTGGAAAATTCTTCTAGAGTAATATTTAACCTTGCATTAGTTGTTATTTTTAGCACCCAGGGAAGTTGGTAACTCGTAGAAGGAGTGGTTTATCTTCTTTGAGAAATATGCCTTAATTTGGGACTGCACTAAGTGCTTCAGAACTTCTCACTGATTCTTTTAGAATCTTTGATGTATCAAGGGAAGAGGCTGCTGCCCCATAGGTAGATGGACAACTGTTTGAAAAGGAGGCGGGAGGGCCTGGATTTTCCTGAATTCTACTGTTTCAGATTAGGATCAGTTGAAGGAGCATATTAAGAACCGCCAAGTTCACATTTCTTTGTGTTACCACAACAACCCTGCTGGCGGCTACATATATGGAAGATAACTGACTCCTGTTAGCTGCAGTCTGGCCTCTTGTTCAAGTCCTTGCCATCTGCATGGTGGAAACCAACTGCCTTGGTTTGTCTTGGAGATGTAACTTGCAGCCTCTGGTTCAAATCTATCAACCCCCTCCTAATTCTGGATGGAAAATAATATGGATTCTTTACTTTTTAATGTGGATTTAGTTCTCATCCAACAATTTCCTGAGGCTTTGGGCCTTCCAGACAAACCTTGTTCAGAAACTTGACGTGAAAACTCACTTGTGTGCTCAATTCAAAATATGATTCAATTTTGGATTAAATGCAAGTAAGAGAAATCTGCACACAAGTGACCAGCAAGTAAAAAAAAAAAAAAGTCAGTGAAGAAAGATGCTGGAAAATACTAGTTAAGAGTTAGTCTTGGTGATAACTATAGAGCAAATGGTATTGTCACTTAGGAATCCTGGTCCCATTTTCACTACTTTGGGCATTAAAATCTAAATCACATTAATACAATTTCCCAACTAAATAGAAAGGAGAGGTATTTCAGATGTACGTAGAAGTGAAACTTTATTGACGTAATTTATACATCTAAGAGGATTTCACTAAAGCTGGCAAGGTAACGTTTCTGCAAATAAAACAGTAAATGCAAGGCTGGGCTCTGTGCCAGGGAGAATATGGATAGCAGAAAGCATGGCAGGAACCTCCTTTTTGCAAAGACAATCCGGTTTCAAGGCAGCCTCCTACCACTTGCAAAGTAAATGACTGGAGTACTGTTTCCAATAAGGGTTTACCCTTCCTAACAATGGGTCATTTATATGATTGCAATAAACTAGTTTTCATATATCACCTGTGTTTCCTACACTCTCTCTTCTTCCTTCTCTTTGCCTCTCCCTTCCCTCCCCCCCCTTTCCCACATCTTCCTTCCTCTCCCTCTCTTAGTATCTCTGTGAACTCTAGACAAGGATTTACTTTTGCAACCTAGAAGAGAGGAGAAAGTTAGAAATGCTTTTTATCCCGGGTCTGTCCTCTGAGGAACATCTGTTTCTTTGTGTGTTTAAATTTATGCCTATTGGAGAGAAAGTTACCAGAAGCCATTCTGTAACTGTAACTCTTCTACGGTATTTTTCTCAGTCTAGTTTGCAAAGGCTGTAGTTGGAACTGGGCTTTGTAGTGTTCCCCCGCCTTCCACCCTCCTCCGGAGCGGGGGAGGGAGCGGGAGCTGGCACAGATAGGAGAGAAGCAGGAGCGGATGTGGAGGGCTTTGGTGCTGAACTTGGATCCAGCCCTTGCCTAGAGGGCGCAAACAATCGTCCCATATCCAAAAGTCTTACGAAGGGCGCCAAAAGTTACTTAAGATAATATTGCTAACCGCAGAATGCTGGAAATCGCGGGCACATCCACTGCTGCAACAAAAGAAGTTTCTAAAGTGGAAATATCAGCATTCAATTACTTTCCCCCATTTAAAAGAAGACATGGCGACAGGCAGTTATTAAAAAATTCCCCTTAAGAATCAAAAGTAAAATTTTTTGCTGTTTTGAAAAGAGGCAGATGTGAAGTGTATCTATACTCCCCCCCCCCCCGCCAAAAAATAAATCCAATTTGGAAGAGAGCTTCCCCAGAGCACACACATGGGACAATAACTTGTCACTGTGCCTCAGTTACATGTTGGGTCCCTCAGCCAGAAACTTCTGTCGAGGAAACTTGGAGAGTCTTGAAGTTATAGATCCCAGCGAAGGGTTTCGTGGCCAGGAATGATTCTCTAACTCCTCTTAGCTTGGAGGACATTTCTTCCTTACTGCAATCCACGAGGAACCAAGGAAAGGAGGTTGCTTAGTTCAGAAAAATGGACGTCCTCACTAAAGGTTGATGTTACTACTTTCCTTCAGTCCTTTATATGCATCGGAATAATATGTATTCCAAGAATATTCAAGAGCAGGGGGTGGGTGGGAAAGAATGGATTCTTGAGCATTAGCCCAAAACGGACTAGACAACAAACAAACGTTTAGGCTGACGGCTGTCGCAGCAGAGCATTATATCTGGCCTTCTCTAGGAGCATTCTTACCCACCCCGGAAAAAAATCTGAATGAAAGTGATCATACTCCCTCAGTCTCTTCTGTCCGGTGGGCATGCCTGCAGACTCTAGCCCTGTCACCTCCACCAGGGAGCAGATCCCCTGTCTGTGTGCCAGTGTCGGAATCTGGGGAGTTTGAAAGAAGGGTAGGTAAATTCAGAAGGCTGCAAAACTTCAGAAAGGAGAAGAGGAGAAAAGGAGAGTTTGGAGGAGACAGGTATACTTTTTTCTTCTCTAGGAGAAAAGAGAGTCTAGAGAGAAAGTGTTAAGTTTTTTTTTTTATTAAAATAAAAAGAAGAAAAGAAAGAAAGAAAGAAAGAAGGAAGGAAGGAAGGAAGGAAGGAAAGAAGAAAAAGAAAGCTGGAAGAGCAGGCTTGTTGGCAACGTGCCAAACCCTAAAACCGCCCCCCCTCCTCTGCCAAAACAATACTTTAGCAAACCTAAAATAATTGCAGGAAGTTCTTTTCCATCTTGAGAACTATTACCTGGGGGAGGGAAAAGTGGGGATCCACAAAACGCACCCTTATAGAGTGTGTCTAGGGAACAGGGACTCAGATGTTAGCCCACGCCTCGTCTCGTCCTGGGCTCCCATTTGGGAATACAAACAAATCCCTTTCCTAAAGGGGCAACCCTTTCACAGTTTTTCTTCTCAGTATACAGAAAAATGTCCCAGCTAAACCACTGTTGTTTCTGACGTGACAGAACTTTTTTGGGCGTTTGTGTTCAAACCCACCAGCTCCTGAGTTCTGGGAGAGAAGAGCGGTCGCTCATGACTCTCCGCCTTCCTTTCTCCAGACTCCCCCTCCCCCGCAATCTGGGGAATCTTTGGGGTGATCTTACTATCCCCCCCCCCGCACCCAGATTCTGACTGCTATAGGGCCGTATCTGTAAAGTTGGCTGCTTTTGTGCATATTACCTCTGCCGACGACACTATTCCCACAGAAAGCGTCGCAGGAGAGATTACAATGCTTTGAGCTTTACCGCATTTCAGAGGAAGGGGGGAAAAGTTATCTAGAAGGTCTGATTTTTACAAGAAATTTGCATACATGCAAATGTACCGCGCGCCCTTCTCTGGGGTTCCTGAGGAGCCCACCCGGCGGCCCACGGGGTGCGGGGCGCCCCGACAAAGTTGCCCCAATCTTCTCCCGACGTCCGCGGAGGGCTGCGGCGCGGGTGGGGGGATGGGGAGGAGGAAAAGTAGTTTTGTTTGCTTAAGCACATCCTGTGGCAGCCTATAGCCGCCCGGAGGACACGCTGAAAAACCGCTCCGCGCCGCGTTCCCGGGACCGCGCCGAGCGGGGCGGGGGCGGGGGCCGCGGGAGGCAGCGAGCGCGGAGCAAGCGGCGGGCGGGCGGCCGTGCAGGCTGGGGACCGGTGTCAGCGCCGCAGCCGCCCCTCCCCCACCAAGCTCCCCCCACCCCACCCCACCCCACCCCCACCCACCCCCACCCACACCAGCCCCCCCCGCGGCGGCGGCGCGAGCGGGCGGCGGCCGTGCGGTGCGGTGCAGAACGCGGCGCAGGCGGGCGCGCGGGCAGCTCGCGGGCACCCGGCCGGCCGGCGCGGGAGCGGGAAAGGGTGCGCTATGCCTTTAACGCCCGCGTACAGTAGACAGTATAGTGGAGTGTAGGGAAACTCTAGGCGGGGTTAAAGTTCAGCGCGTGGAGCGGCAAGAGCGCTGGCTGCTGCAGTTGAGCCGAGTTGGAAATGTGAACGCAAGAAGCAGGCTTGATTTTTTTTCCTCCCCCCTCTCCTAGCTCTCTCCTCCTCTCTCTCCCTCTCGCACCCACACTCACGCACACCTCCAGCCCGCACACAGACGTGCACGCACCCCCCGCCGCCCGGCAGTTATGTATTCTCCGCTCTGTCTCACCCAGGTAAGCAGCTGCGGGGGCGCGGGGCGGCCGTGTGCCTCGGCGGGAGCCGTGTCTGCGCGTGTTTCTGTATGTGTGTGCGCGCGCGTGTGCGGGGGGGGAGGCTGCAGCTTTAAGAAAGTAACTTTGTTTCCATGCGGGTGCATTCCTCCTGCTCGGCCATTTGTGTGGGCACATGGCTAATGGCGCCCTCTTATTAATGCGTTAATTAATATCGGGGCGCCGGACTGCGGAGCGCCGGGCTTTGCGGGCGCCCCGCACGTGTGTCCGCGGCTGCAGCCCCTGACACGCTGCAATCTGGACTCGGCGGCTGCGGCGCGGAGCGCGGTGCCCGCGATTCCTCCGCTCCAGGGAGGGGCGGCTGAGCCCCGCAAGCCCCGCAAGCCCCGCACGCCGGCTGCAGCGGGGCGCCCTGGCTGCCCGTGTCCTTACGCGCCGCCGCGCCCCCCGCCGACGCCCCGAACTCTTACTTTTGTTTTGTGCCAGCTTTGCGGGCCGGCCCGGGCAGCGCCCCTCGGACGCGGCGGGCGGGCGGGCGGTGCGAGCCTTCGCCCGTGGGCTGCGTAGACGCACGCCCCGCGCCGGCTCAGGACCTTGCTGTCCTCGCCTCCTGTCTGCGACCCCCAGGCGAAGGTTTCGGGGTCGGGCGAGCCCACGCCGCGCAGGCCACAGAGCCGCCGAGGCCGCGGGTCGGGCCGGGCCGCTGCGGGCGGAGTGGGGATCCGGCTCGAGAGCGAGTGGCCGCCAGGGCCGGAGTCGGCTGCCCCGCCGCCGCCGCCGCCGCCTAGGCAAGCCCCGGGCGGCTCAGCCAGCAGGACCCGGCAACTTTCCCTGCAGCCCCACTCAGAGCGTGGGGCCTGGCACCCCTCAGCCTGCCCCTCCTGCCCGAGCCTCCCAGCCCATCCCTCCCGGTCTAGTCTGCACCAGCAGCAAGGAAACACTGCTATTTTGCGGCTCCGGATCTGGTCCCGTTTGAATATATTATTTATTTTCTCTGACTAAAAGACATAAAGTCAGAGTGATTTGCGTACTTTTTCTCTTTAAGTACGAGTCTTTATATGGCTTTAAAACATTGCACCCTGACCAGTAATCACCTACATGAAGTTATATGCTTCGAGCACAAGGTTTCTTCATGACTCTCTCAAACCCCTGCTACCACTGTGCTAGAGCTAACGGTTTACCGGGAATACTTTGGAAGGCTGGAAGTATCGGTAGCTTTTCCTCTCCACTGTAGAGTCTGGATTTATTTCCCATATGACTTCCCTTCTTACTGCAGTATCTAACAGTAATAACACTGGCTATTTGATCTCAGAAGACTCTTAAATGCATCTTTTATGTGGAGATGGTCTGTTTGGGATTTAGGCCTCACATTAATAATGGATAGCAGTTGTTTTAGTTATTGTAAAAGTCCTCCCCCCCCCCGCCCCGCAACTTCCAAAGTTACTATTTTAGTAACTTGTGGAAGTATGGAATGAAACTTCTCCAACCACTTCTGGCAAGGTTCACAATTGCATATGGATAAGATGCAAAGTGTAAGCTAATTTGAATGAATTATAGTCTGCAGTGAAAGTGCTGAGATTCGAAGGCTGAAATTCTAGCTGGCAAAAGTTTGCAACACATAGAACTTGTAGATAATACCAGCATGCTGCAATGGCGAGAAAGACCCTCATGGACACAGCGTTGTCTTCTCAAGCGAGATTTGAAAAGATAAAAGTTCTGGTCTGGGGTTGTGTATTTCAGGAGCATACCTGCGAATCCATGCAGGCCTCAGGCAGAGTCAGGTATTTAACAAAGTTAGCTTCTCTTGAGTTATTATCACGTTAAGAAAGTTTTTTTTTTTTTTTTCCTTCTCCTTTCCCCTCCTACACACTTGGCAGCTTTGATTGACACATTCACTGGGCCTTCACACCACTAAGAGAAACGCTTATTTGGTGTAGCAGTTTGTGAAGAAAATGTACAATAAACAGGGAATAAAAGTTCATTTGTTTTATGAGAGGGTCTTTAAAAGTTGATTTACAATTTATTTAACTTTCTGGAATATTTATAATACGTTAGAGCCAGTTTCAGAAAGAAAAGCTTGGGCCGTTTATTGCTCATTTAAAAAATAAAAAGATCCAGTAAGCATGGTGATAAGTGTGCTGTAACTGAAGGAGCAAACTCAGCTTGTTGGGCTGCACTTTGAAGGGGCTTTACCTTTAGAATGTCAGGCCTCTTCTTTTGCTTGAGGATGGGCATATCACAACCAGCTCATGTACCTGCCTAAATACTGACAGTTCAGCAGAAATTTATGAGTAAACCTTTCCCCCAAAAAAGTAGTTTCCGACACTACCACTATTCTGTGGCTCCTAAACTTGGCCTGTTTTCAAACAGATCCACGTTTGAGATGCTGGTTCACAGTAATGCGGCTTTGAAGCAGGTCCACAGGTTTATTTTTACTGGGGGTCTGTAACATTCTCACCTACTATGTATGTAAAGGATTACTTTTTTCTCTTCAATATTTTTGAAATATTACACAGTTTACGGTGTTTTGTTTGTAGTCTATGAGGACATACTCCACACACACACACACCCCCCACCCGGATTATTTATGCTTTCCTCGGACGTTTCCTGTAAGTCTTTTTTTCTTTTTTTTAAAAGTTTGTATGTTTGGGCAGATATTTCTGTCAATAAGTTGACTAAGTATAATTGTCATGTGAGTAAAGTTATATAGAAGACTGTGTACTTTTGTTTGCATCCTAGAAACCTTTGGGGAATAATGTACTGAAAATACCTCTGATGAAAAACTGGGGACATAGACTGTCCATGATGACTAGCTGACCTTATTCTCAGATTTTATTTATTTATTTTTTATGAAGAGGAATTATGGGCATTTAGTTGGCAGGTGAACGCAATGCTTCTGAGCATGAACTGATGCAGTTTGCAGTTTTTAAGAAGTATTTTGGGAGTATCTTTGGGCTAACAGCCACAAATGTTTATTTAATGTGTTTATTATCGTTAATAAGGTAAAGCCTTAGCACAGATATGTTATATTTAGAGCCATTTGCATTATAAAATGGAGCTGAGTCTTCAAAATGAAAGCCCCCTTTTGGAGAAGGCTCACTGTGTAGTTTAAGGTTGACTTCAGGGATTCTTTCCATAATGCCATAGAGTCTTGGTTTCGAGTATATCCTGTATACATCTGGGTGTCAGTCAATATGAAATACATAAAGTTTATGTGTTTCAGAACATTTCAAGGATGAGCTCAGAATTTAGTAATGTTTAAAGCTTTGTGGTTTGGCATGCACCTTAGCGGATAAACTGTGACTTCTCTTCCAAAGAAATAAAGATTCTCAAACATCACACAGTTTAAAAATGCTAATGGTTTATGGTAAAGAATAATATGTTTCTTGTATTTTGTTCTTTTTTCCCAAATTGAAGAATGCACACATGTTAACCAAAGCTTATCACTTCTTTTTTCGATCCTTATTTTGAAAAAGACCTAGTTTCAAAAATGAACTTGTGCCATGGAGCCTAAAATTTGTGCAGAAAGAGGGAAAAGGCCAATTATTATAACAATTAAATATTCATTATATTATTGTACGCTTACTTTAAAGAACCCTGGTATGTATAATGTTTATATTCTTGGTTAAAATTTGTAAAAAAAGAAAAAATAACACATTTAACTATTAAAATATATTACCTTCAGTTTACATTTGAATGTTTAAAATTTTAATTTTTTTTTAGTAGTAATACTGCCCTTGTGTTACAGTTTCTTGTATCTCAACGATGTATATATGCAGATTGCTCTAACAAACATAAAAAAGAATATATTTTATATTTGTCCACCTTAACTCTTCGTAAGAAGTCACCAAATGCTCCTCTAGTTTCCTTATCTTCACTTATTTGAAAGTAAATAATTTATCTCAAGGGGCATTTGTGGCAGAAAGCCGTTATATAAAATTGGTGTGGTCTGGTTAGTCAAGAGTTGGGTGTTCTCTCTGAGCATTTGTGAAGGTTACTGTTTAACTTTTTTTTTTTTAATTTTTATACTTGAATTTTCTAACCCGCAGCAACATAAGAGTCACGTATTTTTAAAAGAATACCAGGTAGCAAAATTCAAATGCTTTAAATTCAATTTTCTCTTCAAATTATCTGACTTTTAAAGAGCTCTGTAAAGGTTTTCCTTGAGTCTCCTGTTTGCTGATGGGAAAAGGCTGAAATATTATTTTTAAAAATGAGGCACTGTGTTTTGTGGGGCTGATTGCTTCTGAGGGTGTTCTACAGTCCTATCAGCGCACTAAATGTGTCCAGTAGCAGGAGTACTGTCACGGTGAGGCACCCTGTTTACTCTCGGGCATGGAGCTTTGCTTTGTTTGGTGTGCCCCCCCCTCTTTTTTGTTCTCTTCCAATAGTTCAGTAATGATTTCTTGGGCATAGATCTTTTATTTCAGCCAGACGAATACTAAATCTTCCCTTCTTTTCTGTAGAGACCTGACACTATTTTTTCTAAATTTTTTTGGTAAATTATTATAACTATAATATTCAGAAACATAATTAAGATATTACTAAAATACATGAGAGGCAGATCAGAGTCTACCATGGACTCTTCAGAGGGAAAAGCCTTTGTTTTCATTGACGGTAGAGATGGGTCTTACTCCTAGACTGCTATAAACATTGACTGGCACCTGAGTGTTTCGAATTTGCCAATCTGGCGGCCAGGTCCTGGCTGTACTACAAATGGTGAGGTCAAGGCTGGGACAAAATTAGATATGGCCTCCTTGAAATAGGGTTAAAAGTATATATTTCTATAAAGGTTTAGATACACTGCACTGGCCCTGTAAAGGATTTGGGAAGTAGGCCGCACAATCGATCGTACCAAAATGTTTAAAAATACTTAGCAACTGTCTCCTTTCAGATCACAAGCAATGGTACCAAGAGTAGATTCCCCTTCCCCTGGTTGCCCTGAGGAATTTTAAGTATGGTTTTGAAAGGTAATATAATACTGGGACCACATTTCATCTGAAATGAGGTATTTCTTTAGAGCAAGTCCCAGAGGCAAGTTGTCTCATTTTGTGTTGGTCGTATTCGTATTTTTGTTTTTCTTCTTTTTCCTAGGATGAGTTTCATCCTTTCATTGAAGCACTTCTGCCCCATGTCCGCGCCTTCGCCTACACATGGTTCAACCTGCAGGCCCGAAAGCGGAAATACTTCAAAAAACATGAGAAGCGCATGTCGAAAGAAGAGGAGAGGGCTGTGAAGGATGAACTGCTAAGTGAGAAGCCTGAGGTCAAGCAGAAGTGGGCTTCCCGACTTCTGGCCAAGTTACGGAAAGATATCCGACCCGAGTACCGAGAGGATTTTGTTCTTACAGTTACAGGGAAAAAACCTCCATGCTGTGTCCTTTCCAACCCAGACCAGAAAGGCAAGATGCGGAGAATTGACTGCCTCCGCCAGGCAGATAAAGTATGGAGGTTGGACCTCGTCATGGTGATCTTGTTCAAAGGTATTCCGCTGGAAAGTACTGATGGCGAGCGCCTTGTAAAGTCTCCACAGTGCTCTAATCCAGGGCTCTGTGTCCAGCCCCATCACATAGGGGTTTCTGTAAAGGAACTCGATTTATATTTGGCATACTTTGTACATGCAGCAGGTAAGTGTAACGGAAAGAACTCCTTCTGCTTTCTTGTGTGTGTCTCTTCTGATGGCCTCTGTGAATGCTCAACCATTCCCGACCTCCCCATATTGCAAACCTAGGGCATCGGGCCAGTGAGGTTTCATAGGTAAACCAGAGTCAAAACAGCTTGAACAACCTGCTGCCCCTGTCTGAGGTGCCACCCTCATTCAGGTATAAAAGCAAAGCTCTCAGAATTCCCACTCAGGTCGCATATGGTAAGTAATGCTGTCAGAGGTTTTGCAAATTCAATGGATGATAAGTTGTGGTCACATCTTTTTTTTTTTTTTTTTTTCCAAGTCATGATAAGAGGCTCATGATGACCCTTATGATAAAGAGTAGGTTTTAAACTGTGATCTTATTAAAATACATTTAGTTTGTTGTTAGCTGCTTTTCTGTTGGGACTGTTTTCAACCTTCTGAGGCCTTTGCAACCCCTGCCAAGTAAGAAGTTGGAGGTAAGGTTACTATCAAAATGCTGGTCACTTATGAAAGAAAGATAATCACATTAATATACAAGCTTAGCAGCTTCGTATGTGGGAACTCTCAGTGTTCTTTCAAATGGCTAAGGGAAACCAATCAACTAAATTCTAAGCAAGTGACAGAGGGGTTAATATTAAATGTGACCAGCTGGCATAGCTTGTCTGACTGCATTGAGAAATCGCTATTGGTAATTGATCCATCGACCTCTGTTGATTTGTATGAGATTCACTATTGATTTTGAGACATGTCTTTTCCGGAGCATGCTTCAGAATTTGGAAGAGCATTCAGGAATCAACTGTTGAGAGCTGGGTGAAATAATGCAGTTTTACTTTGTTCTTTTCGTCTTGTTTTAGACAAAGGCTCATTGTGCTATGTGAAAGCTCAGGTCTTGTGTAACTTGTTGGCTTTTTATATGTACATATCAGTCTTGCTAGACTGCCTTCATGGCAGTGGCTCAAGCCAGATGGGAGAAAGAAAGTAGTGGAATCCAACCAGTGATTTGTTTAGACGTGCTCTTTGTCTCTCTGTCTCTGTCTCTCTCTGTGTGTCTCTGTCCCTGTTTCTCTCTCTTTATCGTGAATACACATACACACACAGATACACACTTTTTTCCCCCCACAATGAAGAGAAAAAGATACTGCCTGCAAAGTCAACACTATTTTGCAAAAGATTCTAAAAAAAATAAAATAAAATAACTTTCAAGGAAATCGGCTAACATTCCCCTCTCTGTTTTTTCAATATATGATTTATAAAGAGAACTTTTGTTACCCATCTGTCCTTACTTAAGAAACTGGAGAAACTGACTTTGTAAGCATGTCACAGCATCATTTGTTTTGTGTTGGCAGGGGCTAGATGTGTATTTCAGAGGATGTGCTCAGAAAACGTTTCAAATATTTGGGCTTTTGAAAACGTATACTTGATCATAAGGTATGCCTGTTGCTTTCCCCAGTTCTGGGCAGCAGAAGTTCTAAACAGGAACAAGTGGCCTTTCCTTAACCCTCTTTAACCTCGCTGCTCATTTTTCTTGTCTATAGTAAAAGCAAAGTTAAAGGATTTTTTTTTTTTCTTCTTCTTCTTCATTATTTGTATGTGTTAAGTGCCTGAGGGTGCAAAATGGTTTTAGGTGTTCCCAGTGCTTTCTTAGCATACTCTTTACATTGGGTGTTTATCTTTAGCTATTTAAGAAAAGGCTTTACTAATAATAGTGAATGCTCTAATTGGGCAACTTAGAGACTTGAGAGTGCCAAAGATTGATGTGGCATGTGTGTGTGTGTGTGTGTGTGTGTGTGTGTGTGTGTGTGTGTGTGTGCGCGCGCGCGCGCGCATGTGTACTTCCTACAGAAAAGAACAAAATGGAAATGTCTGTGGAGTTTCTGTCAGTTTGAGCAAGATCCACTCTGGGCTTTTAAGTTAAGCATTTCTCTGAGAATCTCAGGGAAACTACCTTTAAAGACGTTTAGCTGCCTCGCTCTTCCCATTCCCTGGTTCACCTTTCTCTGTTGGTGGGTTATTACTGTGCCGATACTTCCTTAAGCTAACCCAGTTGCTTGGCTGGCACAATGCCCGAAGGAAGGATGCTGCCGTAATGCCATTTGGGAGGTTACTTGGGAAGGTTCGCATTCTTACAGCTTATGAAAGATTTATTGACAGCCACATGGATCAGACTACCTTCGGTTTGGTGCTCCTCATGTATCCCAGAATCCCTCCTCGGGCCTGAATACCAGCCAAATGCCTGGCCATTGGTTTCCAGAGCACCACAGTAATGGCTGCCTGTGTGCTGGCAACAGGGGCCTTGCAAAAAGAAAGTAGCAAAGGCCTTTCATCAGAATATATTTCAAATCTGACTCAAAGACATTTTGAGATCTCTTATTTGTAGAAAAGAAGCAGCCAATGCCAATGTGAGGTAGATTGGTCAACCTATGTACAGCTGACTTGACAAGCATCTGTTATAATGCTGAAGATTTGTAAACACTAAACAATGTTTTTACCTCCTTAAAAGTTTTGAGAACTTGCCAGTACTGGCAAGAAGCAGAGACTCTGAAGCGTGCTTTCCAATCCATGCCAAAAATCATTGTGGCCTTTGCACCTGTAATGCATTTTTATTTTCATTTTTTTGAAAATGTATTTTTTCCCTTCCAGAATGTCTCCTCTCCTCTACATAACCACCAAATTGAGATTGTTTTCCCTTTTAAAATATGCACATTGATTATAACTTTATGCACTGGCTGCTTTTTTTGTCAAAACATTAAAATGTGAATACTGGAAGCAAATGCGTAATCAAATATTTGTTAAAAGCAGAGGTGATTTTTTTTTCTTAAGGCTTAGAGATGATAAAAGCCAATACTTTGACTAAATCCCTAAATCTGGTGGTGTTAGAGCTATGTGAATTTTGTGGCAGAGAAACAGTAAGAAGTTTAGAGAAAGCAAGTGATTCCATAAGCCTGAGACTTTCATCTTGTTCAGTTGATAAAATAACAAAACCATTTTATGTCTTTAATTTGGTCTCTATTTGCATTGTCTTTCCCATGTATCATATGACGACTTGGTGGTATTATGGTATCATGGCAAATGGTTTTCTTTGTGGGCGTGTAACAGTAAAGCTAATTTATGGCCAGCCTTTACCACATGATCTGTATCAGAATCTACAATATACCCGGCACGTGGCAAGGTCACAATTTAAGTTGTTAAGGTCATAACCTTAGCCACCAGGCATCTGACCTTTTAGATAAAGTTAACCTTTGTTCATTAGTAGGCACTCAACCGAGAACTTTCTGGAGAGTTTTTTCTTTTCTCCCTTCCTTCCTTTCTTTCTTCCTTCTTTTCCTTCTCTCTTTTTTTTCTTTTTTTTTTTGAAACTGCTCCTCTATAACCCAGGAAATGTAACCATATTCTAAGAGTTCTGTTAAGTTAGTTAAATTTTGCTTAGAGGTTAGACTTCTAAAAGGATTTCTTTCGTGGACAGAGGTAGATTGCTTTATTTATGACATAAAATGATAATCACTGTTTATGTTTGGTGCTACCTGATGTGGGGTAGAGCAGTAGCTCTGAGACAGTCTTAATGGTGGTGACACTTAAAATCTACAATTAAACAAATGGAATTATGTTTACTTCAACAGAGGCCCTTGCTAATTTGCGGGTGGCAATGGGCCCAAAGTTGAAGCCCACTGAGCCACTGTCACTTTTTAAAGGTGAGGACTTTTCTAAGATTGCAAGTAGTTTTTAGCTGTCTTAAAACCCACTTGGAAAGATTAAGTGACCGAAATTGTCAGCAAATTGCTCCAACTGCTAATTAGCCAATGACAAAGGAACAGATGCCGTCCCAATGGCGGTGCAAGTATGTGTGAGCTTTAAGACGGAAAGTGAGCACTTCTGCAGTGGAACCTTTCAGTACAGTGGCTACTGGTTGGTCTGTTTCCACCCTCACAGGAAGAGCTGTTTCAGTATCCCAGCAGCTTGGTACCCATCCTGTAACCTGCAGGGCAGGATTACTCATTACCACGTCCCCTGTACTGAATTGTTCCTCTGGTTATGCTCTCAATAACACTCATTTTAAGTTGCAACTCATTTTAAGTCTGCCTATGATGAGCCACGTGTTTCCATTTCAGCCAAAAGAGGAGCTATGCCCATTCAGGTGCATGTTGGTTTTATTTTGGCCTCGTGACTGCCATTCCTTCATATAGTACTAGAGAAAACCATGATATGCAGATAGACCAGATGGTTATGTTGACAGATTGAGAATTCACTTCCTACTGCTTCAGAGCAGGTGTAAGATGGAGAGTGCCTGTGAGTGTGTGCTTTGTGTGCATGTGTGCACACCCAGGCTGCACCCAGAGTGCTGCTTAAGCAGTAGCAGTGATTTCAGTAGTATCGAAAGATGCTATTTTAAGTGTGGAATAATTACACATAAGGTTATAGTGCATATGAAATAATTTTAAACATTAAAAACAAGTCATATTATTTTGTTATATTTTATGATTCTATGTCAAATTAATTTTTACAATGCACTATTTTTTAGGTGACTTAGCACATTTGTTAGAGGGGGTTTTGCATTTCTAACATATTCAGCATGTTCTGCTGGCAAGTAGCTGTGTATATGTGATGTGAATATGTGTTTATATTCAAGACTAAGGCTGTACATGTATAATTAAACTTTTTAAGAAGCTTAGCTCCCTAGCAGAAACTTGTGCACATAGTTCCTGTGATTTGTGGTGATAAAGTCTGTTTGAAAAATGAAGGGATAAAACTAATTATTATATGGTGATACTTAAAATTAAGAGACACCTGTCCTGTATCCCAAATCCCAATCCTGACCTTCAGCTAAATTCATGGTGAAATTTTTCTTTTATTAATATATTGTAAATTAATGTTACATGTATACAGTCTTATCTCTTAATTCCATAAAGATAGTTCTAGCAACCAACAAGCTTGAGATTAAATATGACTTTTAGAGCTTTAAATGGGCTCTGCAGTAACCTGAGGATGGTAACAGTATCCTTTTCCTTGAATGTAGTAACAAAATCCCATGCTTAGGACATAGTAAAAAGATGGAAGTGCAAAGGCAGCATTCTCACAGGAACAGGGAGCAAAAGTTGGTTGGGAGGAAGCCTTTGAGTGGAGGTCAGTTTGTTTATGGCTAGGAGTTTTGACTGTGTTGGTTAGAAAATTTCCCAATGCTATTGGCATGGTTTGCCTGTCTTCCTTCCCACCCTGTGATGAATAGCATTAATTTAAACCTATTTAAGGCTAGTGTGGGAGAAACCACAGCTTTTGTTGTGGTCAGTGCTGTACACAGTAGGACTGGGTTAGGGCCTGGAGCTGCTTCCAGAGGATACAGAACAGCCTGTCGAGTTTTTAAATCTCTCACAGAAGCAACTGCTCCTAAATGTCAATATATAGATTGTTGAAACAATACTGAGGATTACAAGAGAAGAAAAAATGCAAATGTACTAAAATCTAGTTATATACCATTAATTTCTCCAATAATTTCTCTATGGTTATTTGGAGTTGAGAACTTAAGTTTAAAAATATTCTAAACTGAAAGCCCTTGTGGGATGGGGGAGAAGAGAAGGAAGCCAGGTGGAGGAGGAAAAGTATGTATAAACAGGCACACATTGTTAAGGGAAATGTAAAAACCATAGACTTAATTGCAAGTGGATATATTCTGAAGGCATTTTGGCCTATGCAGCGATTGTAAAGGATCTCAGGCAGGAGGATGTCAAGTGAAGAAGTTTACCATGCATAATTCTACTTTTTTCTTTTGTATAATTAATTTGAGACAAAATCGCTACTTGTAGCATCAGAAGGTTCAGTTCAAAACTTTTGAAAGAAATGTTTTACGAAGATTTCTTCTGGAGTTTAGGCTTCCAGTTAGGGACTCTAGGAGTCACAGGGTGGCAAGGATACTGTGGACATGCTTCTGGTGTCTGTAGATCTGCATCATATAACTCGCAGTGCTGGCTGGCCCCTTTCAGGCTCTCTCTCACTGATGCAATGGCAGCCCACACACTATAGATCCAGAGTCCGATGTCTCTGAGCTCAACGGGATTTTCTCACTTCTACTTAAATAGAAATGACATTTCCCCTTTTGTCCCCCACACCCTACATTGGAGAACACATTCATTTTTTGTTATGGTTACTGCAGTGTTTTAGCTAATGGAATTAGTCCTCCCAACACTGTTCTAGTTAAATAAACATGGGTTTGGAGGCAAAGAATGGTAAGTCCGGCAAATGGTAAAGGCAGCAACTCTACAGCAGAAAATATGCTTGCTGTTCTGTTTGCAAAAAAAAGCTACATAAGACACAACAAAAGGAAAGAAGCCCTTCTGGTCTATGTGCCTTGCCACTTTTTGGTCTTCTTTGAGCTGTGTAACACGTTGCTAACTCGGCAATGATTAGGAGGGCCATGGTGACTAGGAATTGAAGTAGAATTACTTGAACATCTCTGAGAAGTTTACATTGACTTCCACTTCTTTTTATGTGTTTCAAACACCTAACCTGGTGGTAGATATTTGCAACCCACACCAACTGAGCATACAGATAAGGAGCCTGGAGGAAAGGAACAGCCTAGCATGTCTGCTGCACGGCCGGTACTATATTGAGTTCACCTTATACTGAGCTTGCTCTTTTAAACTTCATTTTATTTTCCCAATGCTGAGCGCCCCCACATTGCTCCGCTAGCAGCCTACCTCAGACTTCTCCCTACGCTCACCCTTTCTTTTCTGTTCCTTCCCCTCCTTCTTTTCCTCTTTAACTCTTTCCTCGCATTGGTATTGTCAGTAACAAAACTCAGAAGAACAGCCTATAGCTGCATCACTTGCTCTGAGTGACATCCAGGCAGGTCTGCTGGTTCAAAATCATTGTTTTAAGAGCCATCTAAACCCACCTTAGACCATCGTCAGAACGTGTGTTTTTGTAACAGGCTCCATTTAAGCAGTGTCACACGGCTAAAGTGTCCATACCTAAACCTTTCTATGGAGATATTTTCCTCGACAGGTCAATCTTAACCGTAGAAGAGACTAAGTTAGTTAGGAAAAAATGGTCTCTTGTCAGTGTTAGGGTCAAAATTCTGGAGTGACTTATTAAGAAATAAGTTACTTTTAGAATGGTGAAGTGAATAAATGTATTTTGAAACAGATTTAAAATAATTTTTTTAAAGATACAGTTAAATTAATGAATTCTAGATACTTTCAGATGGCATTGAATATTAAACCAAATATTACCTAAATTATTTTTAACACATTTATATGCAATTTTGACATACTTATATATGTACAGGGAATATATTATTATAAATTATTTATTAATAATAAATTAAATAATGATTTAATTTTAAAACTTAAAAAATTGCTTTACTTTGAAATTTGCCTTTGGTTTTATGTTAATATTATAAAAGAAAGCAAGAATCAAGTTCCAAAAGAGGAATCTTATTACTTTAATTTTTAAAAATTAGAATAGAAAAATATAAAAACAAAGATGTTTGGTTTTAATTTTTGAAACTTAGACAAGATTTTTTTTTAGGCACAGGAAACACTTTTTTGAGAAAGGTTTCTCTGTGTAGCCCTGGCTGTCCTGGAACTCATTGTGTAGACCAGGGGATTAAAGGCATGTACTGCCATGCCCAGCTAAGATTAGTTCTTAATGATTGCAGTGTAAAACCTAAAACCCACACAATGTGAATTTTACCACTGTAAATAGAGTAAAAAAGACCCACTACTACAATTTATACCACATTGGTTCTTTGTACATATTAATTCTTCTAAGGTGTATTTAAATCAACTGCTAACTTGAACTTTTATTAAATAAAATAGAAATATTGCTTTTTTTCCCTATGAGACAGCGTCTCACTGTGTAGCTCCGACTGGCCTAGAACTTGTTGATTTAGGCAAGGCTGAACTATCAGAGATCTGCCTGCCTCTGACTACCAAGTACTGGGATTAAAAGTGTGTGTTATCGTGTGTAGCTTGAAATACTCTATAAATTAAAAAAATAATTACTAAGCTGGATATGGAAATTCGGTCTTGTTACGCCAGCATTCTGCAGGCTGAGGCAGGAGGATTGCTAGCTTGAGCTATAGAACTAGGTCCTTCTCAAAAGGTCAAGAAAGAGAGGAGGGGGCTATTTTAAAAATTCTGTGAAACTAAAGCACCTGCCATGTTAGGCAGCTGTTCTTGATGCTGTTGTCTGGGTGACTTTATTCTGTGCTGCAGTCTTGCTAGCCCAGCACTGAGTAGCACATTGCCGTCATGCTATTGGAGAAGGTATCTACAGGAAGTCACACAGCTTGCTCTGGGTGGGAACATGTGGTAGCGGAAGGTTTTGCCCGCAAGTACCAGGGACGGTAGAATTACAGTGTCAGTATTTGCTATCTTTTCAAAATCAGAGACAATTTCCTTACTATCAGAAATTTGAAGCTGTCTCACCTGTGTTGATGTGTGGATCCTTTTCCTGCTGGAGGCATTTACAGTTATGTATATTTTAATCTTAAAGGGATTACTTATCTAATTTTAACCTCCTGCACAAAACAATTATTGACATACAGGATTCCATATTGTCAGTCTGAAATCTTCTATGGACTTGCAAAGGAGCTGGCATTAAAGGCCTTAGGGGACAAACTCTCATCAAGTTTTGTGAAAGTGTTGACTGCAGAAGAAGCCAGGTTAAAAGAGGGTCATAGATAGGACCGAAGAGTTAGTGACTGGCGCCCTTCTGCATGCCATTGTGGAAAGTTCTAAATGAATGTGGGATAGGGTCCAATCTAAGTTTGCTATAGAGTATTAGGTACAGTGTGTCTGCACATTTATCTCTGCAGCTCACTATTGTACCATTGTGTGGATTCTGTTATAATAGCACATTAACATTAAATATCCCAGATATCCTTTATGCGGATGCTTTTGGGTTTTTTTTTTTAATTTTATTTTTGAGACAAGGTTTCTTCGTGTAGCCCTGGCTGTCCTGGAACTGGCTATGTAGACTAGGCTAACCTGGAACTCAGATCTGCCTGCCTCTGCCTACTGAGTACTGGGACTGAAGGCTTGGTCATCGTGTCTGCTATATGCTAGTGGTTTTCATTTCTAATAGTATGTTTTTAAGATTTTGTCCATGGAAAATGATGTACTCAAGAGTGTGTTTGCAATATCAAGTTATATAAAACTAAAGTGCTTGATCAAGGATTCTAGGTGAGAAGTTGGCCGCAGCTTGTTTGCATGAAAAATACTTGTGTCTTTGTAGGACTGTGACAAGGACTTTTGCGTGGCTGTGTATCATATAAGATTAGTGAGTTCATGAAATTGCTGGATTCATTTAGTCAGCCTCCCTTCTCTTTTTGTAAATGGTAGAGAGGTTTTTGTTTTATGGAGTAGTTTCCAGTAACTTCTGACAATGGAGTCTATGTAATGTTGCTGTGTGAAGGGCAGCATTGCCCTGTGTGTCTGCAAGGAAAGACAATCATTGCGGGACTTTTATGACCTATCAGTAAGTGACAAGGACTTTTATTAGAATTTGATCTTAATGTACCTTCAAAAATAACTTCCATCACCTTTCTCAATCAAGAGGTGTAGCGCTCCGGGCTCAAAGTCTGGTGACCTATGTTTGATCCCTGGAACACTCATGAAGAACTGACTCCACAAAGTTGTCCCCTGACCTCCACACCTGTGCCACAGCAGTGTGCTCCCCCACGTCACGCTCATGTACACACGCACACAATAATAGCAAATTGGAAACAATTACCATGTTTCAATTTTTAATGAATTATTTTTTAATATTTTTAAATTTTTATGTTTCTAGAGCTTCAATAAAATGAGGCAGGGGTAATAATTTTAAAAATATAACATCTTACCAAGCCCAGAATATATATTATATGCAAAGTTATATATAATATATATACACACACATATGGTTTTTTTTTTTGTGAGAATTTTTTGGGCTGAAATGTTACAGTTAAAGACATAATTGTTCTAAAGATATGTGTCCCTCATCTCAGAAAAGACAAAAAACACCCAAAGTGAATAAATGCTATGCTTTGTACTTTCTTTCACCACCTACATTTTTAAACTACAGTGACTGACTTCTCTAGAAAGGTCAGAGGTTTCAAACAAAAAGCTTTGTGATTCTTCAAAGGGAGACATTTGAGTTCTCTATGGAGACTGGCTGTGCCTAGCTTTGGCTTCTTTTCCAGTTGCTCTTGGGAGGTGACTGGGTGGAGGGTGACAAGCGAGTACCGCAGGGTCCTTAGACAGCAACTTGTGGGCAGGCAGAGGGTAGAGAGCCCATCAGCTGGCACCATGGATTCCACCTGGGCGCTCTACTATGCAGTCACTTAGTTTACAAGCGAGCACACAGGCTTTCACTCATCATCTTGTTTTGCATAGAGCCTTCCTTTACAGACTCAAAACAAGGGGCCACCAGAGAGGTTTGTGTATTTGGGTACCACGGGTTTGTCAAGTTTTATCCATCACGGCTATGGGTTTCTTTGGTTTTACATGAGCTTGTTTGTCTTTACTTTGTTTCTTTTCTGACTTCCAGTTTGGAAGAATTGTTCCTGTTGTGTGTTGGAGGATAGATGTGCTCAGGAGACTGAGTGACTGCCCTTGTCAGGCAACAGGGGCAGAACCCACTCAAGTCAGACGATTAGGAAAGAATAAAGCCAGCATTTAAGCCACGTCTCTCAGATCCCATGCTCATGCTCCTAAGATGAGATATTTATCTAGAATTTTCTTATATATTATCTTACTAGCTCTCCACATAAATCTTAACATTTGAGTTGAAGAGTTCTTGTAATTGCCTGTATGTAGTAGGAAGCAGGTTGAGGAACTTGGCCTGTATATCATGGTTAGTCGATTGCTCTTCTGTAGCTTCTTCTTATCTCTGAGATATCAACAACACATCAAGTTCTAAGCCCTGCTTTTAAATTTATGATAGTACAAAAAAGAATGTTCTCCAGGACTCTCAAGATAATCTTGAAACCCATTGTTTATTTAAAAGCTTAAAAATGTAGTAAGAAACCATCCAGATTGTTGGCTGTGTTGGTATTAAATTTGTTTTCTTGCCTTGAAGAAAACTCAGAGAGTTTTATAGGCAGAGAGCTGAAGTTCTTGCCTCCCAGGAGCTCTGTGATGGAAGATTCTGTGTGAATCAGACAGCAGCTGCATCACGGGGATGCTCTGGCTGATACTGGCCAGTGAGGTCAGTTTGGCTGCCTCTCCTGACAGATTCTACCATGGCGCTGGCCGTTGAGTCATCAAACATATTTTCAGTTCTTATGCTTTCTGCATGGTCCTCGGTTCCCAAGATAGGAGAACATACCATGCAACGACTTACCTTAGGAGTAATTTCTTCACATATTAAGATTTCAAAGATTTTGATCATTTTACACTAGGGTCTTCCTAATTAATAGACTGTGTGGAGTCTTTAAACATTTGTAGAACCAGTTGTTTTAATTTAAAAATAATTTGTGTGTACATGTCTATGTTTGCATGATGGGGATGTAGGGGGAGGGTGCATGTCATGGTATGTACATGTATATGCCTGTGTGTGTGTATGTGTGCGCGTATGCGCATGTGTGTGTGGGAAGAGAGACAGAGACAGTGAGATCTAGACAGACAGAGACAGAGACAGAGAACAACTTTGCGGTGTTAATTTGCTCTTTCCACCTTTATGTGGGCTCCAGGGAAGGAACTCGGCTCACCTGGTTTGCCTGATCAACACCGTTAGCAGCTGAGCTATCTCACTGGCCCCTGTGGTGCTTTTTAAAAAATAAGATAAATGCTACACATTGAGAGTTGTAACATTTGACTGTATTTCTATTATGTGTTCAAGAATCTTTTGTATCAGAAATGTCTGTGTAAATGTTCTGAAAGAGGAGCCCAAGCTTTCGTTTACTTAGAAGCTGACCGCTATGATATGCTTTCTCTAGAGCAAGCCACTGAACACTGAGACAG
Organism: Uromys caudimaculatus; assembly: GCA_028551405.1. Lineage (NCBI taxonomy): Eukaryota > Metazoa > Chordata > Mammalia > Rodentia > Muridae > Uromys > Uromys caudimaculatus. Next base: position 91,397,452 of record CM052702.1, read on the forward strand.
TCTTTCTCTCTCTCTCTCTCTCTCTCTCTCTCTCTCTCTCTCTCTCTCTCTCTTTCTTTCTTTCTTTCTTTCTCACCTTCCCTGTAATGACAAAGTATGAAACAAATAGAGTTGCAGGAAAACAAAACGTCCGGAGAGCTAAAGTGGAAAACAGAAAGGAAGGGAAGCCTTGGACAGCGAGTGGTGGGGAGTTCATTTGACGGTTGGTGGAGGTTCCAAAGACACAGCCGGATGTCAGTGCCGCAGCCTCCCACAATCCTCGTTCCGCTGCCTCTGGAAAGTCAGCAATGGCCAGGCTTCCACACTGAAGTGGGTCTGAGGTCGCCAGGGGTCTGGAACTGCTTCGCCTTTCCTTTTCATTAAAAGATGGCAGGTGCAGGTTGCATTGCGGTTGCATAGAGAGCACCCACAGCTACTGTGACCGTGTGTGTCAGTGTGGTAATGGGGTGGCTGGAGGGTCTGTGGGCACATGTGTGTAGAGAGTGATAAGAAATAGGAGAGAGATTCCAGGTCACATATATGAAGTAACAAAAGAAGGACAGGAATCTGCTGGTCCCAATAGCATATGCTGGGTTTTTTTTTTTTTTCCCTCTATTTTATTTGCTTGTTGTTTAATCTGAAAGTGAAATCTGTTTCTACCACCACTACTATGTGTGCTTCTTCTCTGTGTATAAATCATAGAACAAATAATTTGTCCTACAATTAGGTTCAAAACCCAGAAAATGCGGCACATAACATTTACAGAATGGCACGGGATTGTCATAGAAACTTGTCCCAAGCACTGTAAATAAAAATTGGTGGGGATTAGTCTCAGGAACATGTGGGACGTCATGAAACTCAAGACGCAGCTCTTTGTTTAACAGTCAGCGAGAGACGTGAAGCAAACTTGATACAGTCCATGGGATGTTAGCAGTTCAGATCCTCCAGGGAAGAGAAAACTACGTCGCCTTCGGATTAGATAACCCGTATATGCAAATGCCAGAGTGTACCTGATGGTTGTAGCAATACTTTGTATATCCTTTACTCAAGAGATATCTTATTTCCAAATAATGAAAGGTTTTAAAATTTGAAAATCTGGTTTTGCCCCTAATCTTTAGAATCTTACTCTTTGTCTCTTACCCCACTTTTTGTTTGTTTGTTTTTAGTTTTGTTTTGGTTTTTTGTAACGTTGGAAAGCATTATAGTTTTATTGTTTTGTTTCTTATCTCATCTCATGTAGTATTAGGAACATTGAATAATGATAGACAATCTTCCCTAATGTCCTAACATTATGTATTTCTAAATATATATATATATTCAAGTTGGAACTGAGTTTGTAATAACGCCATTAACACCATTTCTGGTTTTAGAGTCTTTAGAAGGAAATTGTTTCAGAGTATTATTCTCTTTTGAAAGCTCCGCCCAACATCTGGAAAAAGCATAGCTTGTCTTAGAAATTGGAGTTAATCCCCATCTGCATATTCCCACCAGGATGATATTTCAGTAACCAAAGGATCTTTGATTCTTTGAACTTCGGGAGGGAGGAGTTGGGGTTGGAGAGCATTTTAGGACTTAAGGAACTCAGTGTTGAGGACTGGCTTGGGCATGAGACAAGACCTCCTTTAACCATGCTGTTACGATGTAGTCCGTTTGTAAGCAGGATAACAGATACAGTATTTAAATACTGCTACCTGGAATTTGACCAATTCAGTTGAGCAAGGTGGGTAAAATGACCTTTCAGAGTTAACCATTGAACCCAGCTCTCCTTGAAATCAGAGAAGTCATGTGGGAAAACAGGAATGAAGATTCTGTGTACGGAGCACACAGGGCCGCCCGCCTGCCTTCCTGCCTGCTGTAGGCTTCTACCCATGAAATTTCAGTTGTAACATATGCATGCATGTTTTTGTTTCTTATGTGCTAGCCCACCCTTTACTTGGCTAATGTTATTAAGACTCAGCTGTGTTCTTATTTCCTCAAGGAAGAGGTTTTTTTCATCCCAACTTGAGCTAAGGATCCTTTCCCGTGTATCCATGACATCCACAAGCACTGTGTTAATGCCAAAGTATCACATCCTGAATCATGATAAAACTGTCTTCCAAATTGGGCTGTGCTTTCTTTCTGGGTAGGAACAGGCTTGTGCTGTTTTGGACTCCCCCATGTAGGACAGCATAGCACCTGGCACTGAGTGTGTATACCCCAATATCTTTGTTCAACTAGTGACTAATGACCAAGAGGAGAATTTGGATGGAGCAAAATGAAATTAAGATGCTTATTATCAGAATTTTAAAAGAAGTAATACAGTTTGGGTTGGTAGCTCAGTGGTGGTGCAGTGCTTGCTCACCAAACATGGGATCCTGGGTTAGAAAGTACTGTAAAAAAATTAAATAAATAAGATATTATTTGGTGTCTGATAAGAATTGTTTCTCTCTTCTCATCCATGTAAATTAATAGCAGTTTCTTCACCTAAATCTAGTTTCATTATAGCCCAAAGGAGTCACTGATGTGTGAATAATTATAATTCTGAATTTAAAGGTTAGAATTATTTATGAAGAATTATTCAGGCTATTATTTTTTTTAATTTCTATGATCCTGTTCTCGACTTTGATTTGAGCTTTTTGACTTTGAAAAGATGCTGGTGTGTGTGGGCTGGAGTAATGTATGTTGCCGTGGCTCAGCTGTGAGGAAAGCCCCTCTTCAGCACGCGTTACTCATAACCCACTGTGTGTGAAGAACGCTTGATAGGCAGGGGGTGAGATAAAGACTATGCTACAGAATGTTTAGGGCGTATATTTATTAAAGATGGAGCACTTTCTCTTAAAGTGCTCAGTCAACACTTTCTTGTTGGTGTTGAATCATATTTTGTCTTGGTCTGCAGGGAAAGGTGTGTCAATCACTCCTTATCTTAGCGAGCATTTGCAGGTTTGTATATCTTGGGATGATATATTTAGTTATCCAAAGTTGGGAGATGCCACAGGCAGCAATACACAAGTTAAAGGTCACAATCAAGGTGTTGGGTCATAATTATAGGGCTGAGCTCTTACATTTCCCTGTCTGAAATCTAAGCTTTACTTTCATTAAAACTATTAAAACAATTTCATTAGCTCCAAAATGCACAGATAGACGCAGATCTTCTTCGTTTGATCGAGGACTTGTTGATTATAGGTAACATACGCTTCTAGAAGGGAAACAGAAGCCAACATACTCCGGCCATGCAGTCACGATTTTATTCCTTAGCACACGCATAGCAAAGCCACTCGAGCATAGTCTTCCCCAGAAAGTGTTTCTGTCTTGTCTGCCTTTTATTCAAAAGCTCCTCCTGATTTCAACAATTCAATGGAAACATTTTGTCAAAATACTGCCTTTTATTTTAAAGATAGAGCCTTAAAAGTAATGAGAAGAAAAGTTTAGTATATGAAAGTTAAAGTTATTTGAAGACTGTGAGAAAGTATTTGCTGTCATAAAATTCTAAGAGCAGGTTCTAACCCTCCTTCCTCGGTGATCAGTCAATAGACACATGATGTGGTAACAAGGAAAGAAGGGAGTGTTTCCTCTTAGAGTTTAATTTGTCCTCAGAGCTGCATGGAAGGTCTTATTCCTGGGAGTATATACAATTTAAAGTGTATCTTTTAATTCCATGTTTTTCTGTAAAGTGTCCAATTCAGGTAAAGGGAATATGCCACTTGCTTACAATGTAATAATCTTGAGAAAAACAAATATTTGTTTAGGTTCAGATCTTCATATGACAATTTTAAAACTACCTTGAAATGTCAGGAAAAAAAGTCAGTCATTGAACGTAAGAATATCTTTATTTTTTTGTTCTTAAAATTTAGTCAAAATTATGTTTTGCACTTACACTTTGAATTAGGAAGCTTGCTAACTTGCTTTTATTCCTTCAAGTGTATTGATTGGTGGCATGGTACGTACGGAAAACGCACCGCTGGGGAACATGGTTCCTTGTCACTTGGTGTGGCTGACAGAGGCTTGGCCTTCCTTGTCTAGTTAGCCCTTTTGTCTGCAGTTGCTGGCAGGCCATCTCAGGTGTGAGGAGTATGCTCAGAGGAACAGGCACCCTGCCTGGTAGACAGTGACTCTGTATTGGCCCCTGTAATGCTTATCAGTGAAATGCTACCTCATCTCCTCACTCCTTCATTCTCCAGTCTGAGACACTAGGATCGCCTGCATCCTGGCCAAGTGTGGATTTACACACTGCACTATTTCTGTTTCTCCAGAAATGATCGTTGGCAAATGTAGATCTTTGAAAGGAAGTTCATCCCTAAACCCATACCAAGCCTACTGTGCTGAAGGTCTGACTGGGTTTGTAATGATAAAGGAGACGCCTCAATAGCAAGATTCGTTTTTGACCACCACATGCTATTCATGTCTCCCATTAATTAAAATCCGTTTTGAGCATGTTTATAGAGTCTCATTTCTAAAACTAGATTTTTTTTCCCGTTGAGATTATATCTCTGTGCTTCCCAGGCTGACCTGGGAATCCTGGGCTCGAGGGATCTCACTGTTGCAGCCTCTAGGACAGATGGGAGTGTGGACACATGGCATCCCACTGTTGTTATTTATACAGAGTACTGTCACAGGGCACATGTTTTGGGTTCTTACTTCATACCTCTTCTGTCAGAACACAAATCTTTGTTGATTTTTTTTCATACCCCCACACACATATAAGATATAACATGTATAGTGTTTTATGTATGTATATACATACATATAAACACATTTAACAAATATACACAGGCTGCCCAACTTTTTCAGCAAGCCTTGTTCATCTTTTCTTGCCCCCTTCCTGAGGATTCAAGTTTATTTTGAACTAAACCTGAGGGTGTAAAGTGGGCTATTTAAAGACGGGGTGGATTATCATGTTTGTATCTGGCCTGGCTGAGGTTACCACTTCCATCTCTGTACCCTTGTTAGCATGGAGAGCTTTGATTGGATTTGACATATAATTACTTCAGGTCATTCAAGTAAAAATGAATGAGGATTTTTTTTTAGCTTGACTCTTACTATATTCCTTTGAGGAAAAAGAGGATAGAATTACTTAAAACATTCAAAATAGAAATCTGAATCTCAGTGTACTTCCTTTAAACTTTGTTTTTGGGAAGTTCCAGGTAGACCATTACAAAAAAATTTTCATTTTAGTAAGTATTATTAATTTGAATTCTTATTTATTCGGGAGCATGTAGGTCACAGTAGAGTGAAGTCCTGCCTCTCCCGAGACTGGATCAGAACCTGTGCCTTCTGTCCATTCACTTGTCCATTCTCCTGTCTCAGCACTCTGAAGAGCCCACCCATTTTTCTGAATTTTGCATTTGTAATTGCCTTCCTTTAAAAGTAAATGTTTTATTACATATTTATATGCTAAATATATTGTCTAAGTTTACCTGTTTTAAGTTTTATAAATTAGATAGATATAGACAGACAGATAGCATACACATTTATACTGAAGTGTGGCTGCCCACAAAATTGTTTCTAGTGTGGCTGCCGACACTGCAGTACACTGCTGTATAATAGTCCATTGTGGAATGGACTCACAAATTCTTTCCGGTTCCTTAGGATCCATGCCAGTTGCGCCTAGGATTAGAACTGTTTGGTCACAAGGCATGTAAATGTTAAAGCTTTTAAAAAGAGTGATATTTTATCAAGATCACTAGTTGTACACATGTGTACTCTTCCACAGTAGCAGGGCCCCAAAGGCTGTGCTGATCTCTGCATTTTCTCTTATATCTATCACCATTAGGTTTTGCTTTTTTCCTAACTAGAGGCTATGCAGCATTCCTCTCTGTGCTAGCCTGCATTTCTAATTTGATTAATGATAAGACTGAGTTCTTGTATGTGTGGGAACATGTTCCCTTCCTTATCTGTGAAGCAAGTGTTCTTACCTTTTGATCATGCTGTTCTGCTTTGCTGTCTGTCTCTCTGTGATGTGCAGAAGCCCACTAGCCCTGAGTTCTAACCATTTCACAGCTCTATGGTTGCAAAGATCTCTTCACAATGTGTGCCTTGCCTTCTATTTTCTTCACATTAACTTGGCTGAGCAAAATACCAAAATTTTAATCAAGCGAAGCTTTTGAATCATTTATATCTTGCTAAACATGATCTTGGTTCCACATTGAGAAATTTGTGGTATTTTTGTATATATTTGTGTTCATTGTATTTGTGTGTATTGCACTGGAGTTTACTTGGTGGGTTGCCTGAGGTAGGACTTGTTCTCATTTTTTCCTAATGAATAAGCAGTTCATAATTCACCATTTATGAAACCGTGTTTCTGGTGTTCAAATGCCCTTTGATGCTACTCTTGGAACTTGTATAGCTTCCACGTGCATGTGGCATGTCCTCAAATTATCTCTTCTGTCCCGATTAATCTGTTTTGTTTTATGGTCACAGTGCTTCAGTTATGAGGTGCTCACACCAACTCTTGCCTGGTGATAAAGCAAAGCCATGTTTCCACTTTTCACAAATACCTCTCAACCCTTTTATGGCTCTATTATAGGATCATCTAGTCAGGCTTCAAGAAAGATCCTACGGGGACTTTCCTTAGATGTAGTTAACTCTATCAGTGAAGGAAACTGACATTAAAAAAAACCACAACTATCAGATCCTATCTATGAATATGGTATGCCTTTCTTGTACCTTGGTCTTGTATAATTACATTGAATTATTTTTCATCCAGGCCTAGAAACTTTCATGGATGTGACATGTATCACCTATATTTTTAGATCATTTTCTACCTTGGTTTCTGGTATAGAACAGCAGTTAAGTTTTGAGCGGTGATCTAGCTCTGGTTACACGTTTTAGCCAGTGTTACACCTTGGCACTCTTTGGTGTTTTCTGTGTGGATAGCTATACCTCATGAAGTAAGAGTCATTTTCCTGTTATTCTTCAGTGTCTGTTCATGTTGACTCGCCTCTCATGTACACAGGCTATGCAGCCTTCCCATTATGGTGCTGGGGTGTCTACCTGTAAAGTGGAGGACCTCGGACTCTCTTTTTTTCTTGACATACCATTTATTTATTATTTTTTAGCCATGAATAAGACAAGTTAATTCTTTATAATTTAAATATTATCTTTACTGACAATAGTTTTAATTAGAAAAAGAGCACAGCCTTATCCACTTTATTGAGTACCCTCCATTCTTGAGGTTGGTACTGTAGAGTCCATGTCACCAGTAGTAAAACTGTGTTTTCTGTCACAATGTGTTACGTGGAATGGTTTGTATTTATTAATGGAAAGTGATGTCTTTAAAGTATAGTCTTCTAACATTGCTGTGCATCTTCTTGAGATGCTCTGATACCCTGTTGTCGTCACCACTCTCTGAAGTTTTTGAAAAAAATGCTTTACAACTTAAATTTATTTAGCTACTGTATGTGCATGTGTGCAGGCACATGTGTGGAAGTCAGGACAATGTGAGGGAGTCACTTTCTTTCACCATGTGGATTTTGGCTTAAGCCATGAGGCTTGGGGGCAAGCCCCTTTACCCACTGAGCCCTTTCATAGGCCCCGGTCTCTCAGGTTTTGCTTTGAGGTGCAGTACCACTTTTCACAAGCTAAAATGTCTGGTTTGGATGGATCTTCTTTCTCCCCTCTGTCATAGAATTTTTGTTAATACTTAAATAAATAATCCCTATCTTGTGAACTGATTGCAGGAAGATGCCTGTTAAAAGGTGGAAAGTGATTAGCAGATAGGGCTTTATTACGCTTTAGCGTTTCATTTAAATCTGCTCTTAATTGGGTGATTAATGCACAAGAAGTTCCTTACCCCCTCCATCTCTACAGATGGCAAATGGTAGGTCCCAACTGTCATTGTTCACAAAAAAAGGTTATGGTTCAAAGTCAAAGATTCAGAGATAGCATGCTAATCAATCATAGGAAGTTGTGTCAGAGTGCCCAGCCAGGCAAAAGGCAGGCAGGGTGCTAGTGTTGACCCAGAATCCCTCAGGAACATTTGTAAAAAAATGTTCTTGATTTTATTTAGAAGAGATTATTTGCTTATTTGAAATGTCTCTCTGAATTTAATGTCAGACAGACATTTATGTAAGTATGAAAATAATCGCAAATCCAGTATTGTTGGGATTTAGCTTTAAAGTGGCATCCTACCAAAAGTACCGTGTTAATATATTGGGATTAAAAGGAATGCCCTTTAACCATTTTCACATGAAGATAATTTATGCTGGATAACTTCCTTTTCTGGGAGGCAGAATAGACTTATATTCTGGTATTGATCCACAGAAGGGATTTGCATTTTATTCATGCTATAAAAGTGCCTTTAATGGGGATATTGTGGTAATTGAATCTATACTGTGTATCACTATCAAAGTATCTTTTAAATTATTTTATGTTATATGGCTTAGTAACTAAATTTAAGTCACGGGAAAGAAGATGACTGGACTGTATCTTTTTAGGTATCGTGTATAGCCTTTAATATTCTTAAAGCAAATGGCAGTTAAGGGCATTCTTTAGTTGAAAGAGAAAGAGAAAAAAAAAAGGAAAAGGAAAAAGACCAACTAGCGGAGAGGATTCCATTACACTCAGCACAGTATGGGCTAAGTCAAAGGAGTTTTGTTAATTAAATTCAATTGCTGTCCATTAGACCAGTGCAGAGAGATGCGTCTGCCTGCGCTGACACAGCACAGGTATGCAATTTGGCTAAATGGCCATTTCTAAACTGTAGCACACATTTCTCTACCAGTTCGCTTTTTTAAGAGTGGGAATTTTTAACCTTAAAAAGTCAGGGTAAAGGTGACATTTTTTTATGCAGTAAGTTAAGGCCTGAATAGTTTGTTAACTGTATAGTTCACATGAGCATTAAGCGATTTTTAAAAATATGCAGTATCTGCAGGCAAATATATCAATAAAATGTATATTACATGTATCAGTAGATAACATTATGCTTCTAAAAGTTAAGTTGTCTTTTAACCTAAATTTGTTTTATTTGAGTCATAATTATCCACCCCCCCTTTTAAAGGCATTGTAGAACTACAATTTTTATATGTAATTGAGGGAGTAATTATGGGAGTTATAAAAATGAAATTTAGGTGGTGGGTAAGTGAGTCTGCATTTTGGCATAAATCACTACTTTTAGAGGCTTTATGTGTCAGTCTGATAAGTCTTACTGTAGTGAAATGACAAGAATGCCACTCAGGCACTGGCTGAGGCATGGTTTGACAGCCAGCAAGCTCTCAGCCTTGCTGAGTGCACGGATTCCCACTTCCTGCCAAGATCAAAATTGGCAAACCCCACAAAGGATATTAGGGATTGTCACTTTAAGAAGACATAACACGTTAATGTCCTTGCTCTGAAACGTAAAGGAGATTCCTTCATTTATAGTCGGTGGAAATCTGTAGGTATTTGACCCTCAGTAGAGTTTGATCTGAGTGAACCTGAAAAATAAGTAGAGTCCCACCGACATTTCTGACAATATTCAGTGCAGTTTCACTTAATAGGACATAACTGTTAACCATTGTCCTTTGATCCAAGAAGCATTTTTCACAAGCTTGAAGGTGGTTCCCCAGACCCCAGGCAGATATCTTTAACTTTGCAGGCTTGAAGAGTGGCACTTGTCTTACTTCCTGATTTTTTTTTTTTTAATTTTCTTGTGCAAGCAGATGGGTTTTTTCTTTTTATAAGTTTCCAGATCTCTCCTATGACAACAACTCATTATTGAGAACCTACTGTACCCAAGGTCTATATCCAGCACTCAAATGTTGATGTTTCTTCTGACTCAGGAGTTTTTATTTGAATTTAGGCATGAAAAAGAAGAAAAAGATTACATTCCATGTTGTGAAAGAGTCAGCCCCGAAACCTGCTTACCCTTTGCTATTTACAGTAAGTACGTTTGAAACAGCTGTAGGCGCTCAAATGAAAGTCGCGATGTGGAGTGGGGATGTGGGAACATTCACTTGAGAAGACCTCGCATTCCCCAGCTTTATAGCCAGCAGAAAAGGAGATTGTTGTGCATTCTATTAAATACTGCCAGTATGATTAATTTAAAGGGTTACATTTTATTGAACCCTGGTGTAGATGCTCTTTGTCAACCCACATTCACAGCTAGTTAGAGTGTGGGTAGCATTTATCAAAACTTTCTGGAGCCCCTCTCACCTCATTAGCATCTGAATCTCTATTCAGCAGTTAATGTCCGTTACTGCAAGAGTGCTCAATTCTTGTTTTCAATAAGCCAGTTGTAAAATGTCAGACTGTCACTTACAATATAAAAAACCAAAAATGATGGTATTTGTAAAAATGTTATCACCTCATAAAAACAAATTGTAAAGACATGAAAGTGATCTTGCGATGCTAGGCTTTCAGAAGTGAGTTAGTGCAGCTACTTTAAATACCAGTTGTGTGGATTCCCACACTTTCCTTCCAAAGGAGAGGTTTACACAAGCATAATTTAAGTTACAATTACACTAATTAACATCTCATTTGCATAAATTGTTGAAGTCAAAACAACAAGGAATTGTCTAAGAAGCTTAATCCTATTTGTCCAAAATAGAAAGATTTTTTTTTTTTTTAAATAAAACAACCCATGCTCTAAAAATTGGCAGCTTGGGTATGTTTTTAGTGTGTTGAGCATTGTCCTTTAATAAATGTCTTTCAACTTATTTACGAATATATTTTTCTATTTTTTCTACTCCACTCTTTGTAAAATGAAAACCACAATTAGTTCCTAAATCAGTGCTGACAAGATTTAAAATCAAGGTGCAATGTCATTGATATGGAGTAGAGGTGCTAAATTTCATGATCAAGAGTGAGCATGGGTGACTGTGCATGGACAGGTGACTGCATGAGAGACTGCATGGATGGGTGACTTCATGAGAGACTGCATGGACAGGTGACTGCATGAGAGACTGCATGGACAGGTGACTGCATGAGAGACTACATGGACAGGTAACTGCATGAGAGACTGCATGGACAGGTGACTGCATGAGAGACTGTGCATGGACAGGTGACTGCATGAGAGACTGTACATGGACAAGTGACCGCATGAGAGACTGCATGGACAGGTGACTGCATGAGAGACTGCATGGACAGGTGACTGCATGAGAGACTGTGCATGGACAGGTGACTGCATGAGAGACTGCATGGACAGGTGACTGCATGAGAGACTGCATGGACAGGTGACTGCATGAGAGACTGCATGGACAGGTGACTGCATGAGAGACTGTGCATGGACAGGTGACTGCATGAGAGACTGCATGGACTGGTGACTGCATGAGAGACTGCATGGACTGGTGACTGCATGAGAGACTGTGCATGGACTGGTGACTGCATGAGAGACTGTGCATGAGTAGGTTAAGGGCTGTGTGTGTGTGTGTGTGTGTGTGTGTGTGTGTGCATGTTTGTGTATTTTCATTCTAAGCCTGGGCTCTACCATTAAGCCACACCCCAGGACTGAAACTTTTCCTTTCAATGGCTACTCACCTCTCACCTGTAGGCAACTCCTCAGGCAGTGAGCTAGTAAAGTAAATGATCTTTTTCAAGATTCACTTAAAGAGAAAGGGGGCACACATTTGCACTCCCAGCACTGAGAAAGTGGAGAAAGTTATCTCCAATACATAGCAAGTTTGAGACCACCTTGGGCCACATGAGCCTGTCTCAAAGACAAAGGGGAAATGAGTCATTTAAAATTAGAGACACTTGCATGCAGTGGATAAAGTTTTCATACTCACTCACAAACTGCTAAACTCACTTTCTAACTCGTTCATTCAGAGTGGCTGGTCTTGCACTACGTATGATGACTATGGAAAAATGAACACTGCCTGCAGAATGCAGTAGGTTTTACTGTTAACTCTTTCAGAAATCATGGTAGAAGAATGAGCATACCTTGTCATGTATGTGATCTGAAAGTGCCTTTAAGAGACTAAAGAAAGACTTGTTCTTGAATACCACATTTTGGATATTTGATATAGTCAGTTTTAAATGGATTCTGTATCCAGACAGGAAGCTGCAGTGCGTTCACACTGAAGTTACAGTCTTCCCAATGGTTTATTGGCTCTAAAGTGTGACGAGGCTGGGGGTGAGATCTTCCCTGCAAATTTGTGTTTCTCTTGAAAGCATCTCATTTGTTTAGAATATATGTTTTACTTATACTATGTAGAATATATAGTTTAATACTTACTTGTTAGTCGATATAAATATCTTTTGTAGTTTGACCTTATAGGATATACATTTTTCTTATAGTTTTGAAATTATAATATAGTTATATCATACCTTCCTTCCTTTTCCTTCCTCCAAATTCTTCCTCCTTGCTTTTTTTCCAAATTCATGGCCCCTTTTATATTAATTAGCATTACATGAACGTGTGTGTGTGTGTGTCTTTCTTGTTTAGCTCATGATAAACTGTTGCCTTGAAATAAATTAGTTAACTTGCAAGATCATATAAATGGCAGCTGCAAGTGAACCATTGTTCTAGGTTTGGTTGTGGGCACCATCTTAGATACACACTGTAGTTCTGACTTTATAAAGTGTACATTCTTCTTGTGGATGTGTAAGTACCAAATAGGAACAAATTTTTATAAAAATGAAGAGGATTCATGATTCATTGGGGCTGTCTAAGGGCTTGGTGGCTAAAACTGAAGGTGAGTGCAGTTTCTAGGCTGGCGCAGTAGTGGCTCAATGTAGCTTAATATGTGCCAGGTCCTGGACACCAAAACAAGATAAAAATGCAAGCCCCCACAACAAAGACACACCACATTTCTGTCTCTTTCTAGTGAGGCTAAACTGTCACATTGCTAAACTAAACTTGTTCTTTATTGGAAGCTGATTTTATGTCAGTTACTCAAGGAAATCCTGAACTTCTCCTTTAAAGGCTTGTCTTTGATAAGGCTGGGCATGGTGTGCAGTGTCTGCTGTCACCCCTCTTGTGACTGTTCTGACAAAGCTTTTAGGAGACTAGAAAGGCTGGGATTTAGACAGCAATGTGGGTTGAAATTGGTCATCACATCCAAAGACAAAGCTTGGTGCACTAGCTTTCAAAACTACTCGCTCCAAACCATCAATAAATATATCATAATCACTCAGCAGAAGCAAGGGGCCATGTTACACACTGATGGGAGAAAAACAGAGAAAGACAAGAGGCTATTCTTCTCTTCCAGATGCTCATAACTCTGCTGGGGAACAGGAAAAACAGTTAAGTGCTCTGTTCTCTGTAGGCTATGAAGGACCCGTGAGGCCCAGGAGAAGTGAACAGTATTGATTCAAGTTGAGGACTCCATGAAGAGGATGAGAGAGCAGTAGTGCCTTGAGGGCTGGCCAGGGACACGCAAGGATGGAACAGTGAGCTGGGCATTGAAGAAGGCTTGTTGGTTAAAGCTGATGTTGGAGTGTGGATTACAGGACTGTTGGAAGGTAGATGGCCAGGAGAGGCCGTGGTACGGACCAGCAGTGACTAGGGCTGGGGAGCAGAAGAAAGGCCAGAGCATAATGTGCAAACAGTGGAAATGAGCTCTGTATACAGCACGCACTATGAAGCATATGTAGTGCTTGGGTTTTGTCCACATTCATTCAGCAAGCACCCATTGTTTACCCAGTGGCAGCCATTGAGCAAGGCGACCTGCAAGTAGCTCAGGAGCTTCAAGGGCAAAGTTGAAAGGATTTGTCCAGTTGACTCTTCCCAAAGAAGTAGATGGCTCATGTATGGGGTGCCTTTGCAGACATGGAGTTTGGCTCAAGTGCACATTTAAACATTACATTGCTTTGACTCACTCTGAGTGTGAAATTTTGGAAGCCCTAAGAGTGGGTGTGGGCCAAAGCTGTTCCTGCAGATACCTTCCACACTCGCAGCCAGATTCTACCTTCTATGCAGCAGTAGCATGAAGAATTCAGGCCTGTCTTCTTTGTCTCATTCCTGTCGGGGACTTCCCCTTTACTCTCTTAGGAGTTTAAATTAGAGGTTAATTTCTTCTCATCCTGGGGCCTTGTCAGCTATTAATAAAGTTTAATGAAATAAAAACAAGGCCCAACTTAGAGATTCCAAAATAGTCCTGGAGTAGGGGAATACTTCATTATCAGAAGAATTATTGTATGGATTTGAGGAAGCCCCTGCTGACAGTGAAAGTGAGACTCTTAGTTAATTAACAGAATACAAATAACCCGGTGGGTCTTCTGTTACTGTTGAGCTGCTATCAGCTATTGCAAAGGTAAGGACTTTTTGTAACTGCAAATATGCAGGCAGCATGGATATCAAACTGTGTGGAGATGACCTTAATGAAGAAAGGCTTGGCTCTGGAACCTTGCCTAGAGGGAACGAGGACTCATGAACTTGATAAACACTGTGTCAGTTGTTAAGGCATCTTCTGATAGGTGAGAAGCGGTTTTCGATGGCCCTCATCTTCTCTATGGTCTATTATCTTGTGAGAATGACATTCGTTAAGTTGGTATCTGTGTGCATCCCACCCAAATAAAGAATGTTTCATCAGCAAAGTGAATTGCCATGTAGTTGTCAGACTCTGGAAATAAATTATCAGTGATGACTGCAGCCAGTGAGGCTGTTTGCTTATCAGATCACTTGAGAGCAGAGTCAAGTGAGTTCCATATATTCTTGGGTCTTGAATTCTCATTTGCGACATCTGTTCTGAAGCTTTCTAAGCCATGGAGTATTCTAAATGGACATTTTGTTAAATGGGTGAAGGAAGACTAAGTTTTCCTTGTTAGGTGAAACCTAATTAAAAATTAAATAATGACCTTGTGATGGCTTGTAAATTTCTTATTCCTTGCATAAATGAGTATATTTTGTTAGAACATTCCATTTTTAAAAGTGTGCATTTCTTTTTCTTTTCTTTTCTTTTTTTTTTTTTTTTGGAGCAAGAAATTCTTTAACCTGCTATTTGGTTTGAGAGTACAATAGGGTGTCAAAGCTAGTCTGTTGGCAAGAATGGGCCATCTTAGACTCATGTAGCCCCGTGATCTATATTTTTCTGTGATATTTTCGTAGTATAATTAGCTTAATCTTTCTTCTTCACCCTCTCCAGCTCAACTACACCCACAGGGCAGTTGACCGAGGCATTGTTCTTTGGATTATACCAGGAATTCTTTATAAACTTAATAAGTGAATGTCCATTTTATTATAGACCTCGTTCTCTAGTGGACCTCTAGTGAAGCTTGGCTGCTCCTTTCCACTAATGATAATAGAGGCTGTGGGTATAGATCCCTCCGTAGACAGTGGACAGTGAGCCCTGGACAGAGGCATGTCTGTAAGGAGTCACTAGATTATGCTATGGAATTTGCTTTGGTCTTGTGTTGCTGTTTTTTTCCTTCTGGAAGTTTAAGACTGTTCCCTATCCTGATGCATTGATGTCAAGTCTATTAAGAAATCAAGAAGAGTAAAACATAGATTCATGGGGAGGCATAAGTTTTTACGTTAATAGAGGAATAAATGTGTTTATTCTGTTTTAAGTTTAGTTAACATAAAAACATATATATATATAATGACTGTTTTACCTTCTGCATGTCTGTGTATCACATGCATGCCTGGTGCCTGCATATGTCAGAAGAGAGGGTTAGATCTCTTGGAACTAGAATTATGGGTGGTTGTGAACCCCATGTGAGTGCTGGAAACTGAATCTGGTTCCTCTGCAAGAACAACAAGTACTCTTAATCAGCGAGCCATCTCTTCATACTTCTTGTTATCTTCAAAAATTTTATTTGTACTTCTTTGAAGTGCTAAGCATAGAAGCTTGGACCTTATACAGAGTAAGCAAATACCTTATCACTGTTTCTAAAGGGAAGAAACAATCTAACTACGTGAATGTGCTTTTCATGGCAAGAGAAGGATAAGATCACACTCTTCTTAGCTTCTATGTAGAGAGAGGATGAAGTACAGGAGCAAGAGGTACAAGTATATGTGCATATCTGTGCATCTCCCAGGGAGAGACATTATGGCAAAGAAGAAAGACCATGCATACAGTGAGGAGTCTGTGTGGCAAATGGAGCATTTGAATCCAGGTCCATATAACTGGACCATCTGCTGTTGAAATAACACATGACATGGTGCATCTTAGAGGGAACTAGAGAACATAACAGCTTCAGGTATCCAGGTAAGAGGTAAATTGCATTAATCTGGAAAAAAGCAAGATTGTTTCCCCATCTCAGGATTGTTTAATGCCATGTAGAGAACATCAAAGGCACCAGTAGTCTCTCCTTCTGTAATGCAAGCAGGAAACATTTCACACAGATCGTTATGACTTCCAGTTGAAACAAAGACTAGACTTAGCATTTTCTATCTTAAATATTTGTGTACGAGCCTGGTGATGTTAGCCTTTACATGAGTAGCCTCCTCCCTACTGAGACTGAGACTGAGAAATTCTGCCTTCCCAGTCCCTGAAACTCACCGTGGGCTTGGATGTCTGAGCCTAGACCACACATTCCTTTCCTTGTTCACCAGGTACATATATTGAATGGCTTCTCCACAGGAACTAACTCAGTTACTGAGCACAAGTGACACACACCTTCAGAGGTGAAGCTGCAAGTGTCTAGTGAGAGGAAATTTCCGTTTGTCTTTTATTCAGAGACACTATCTAGAAATGTGAGCTTATGATATATTAATTGGAGAAACTGGCATGAGTCGGCACTTCATTCTCATCTGGGCACTCATAAAACCATCTGCATGGCTGGAACAACATGGTTGTAACTGAGCTTTTGTATAGGCATACTAAGGAAACTGAGAATTTTGTGTTTTGACAAAAGTGGTTCTTTAGGTTAAGGTCAAGAAAAGGATTCACGATGATATTTAATTGTTGAGGACATTCAGCCAAAACTTAGTGACCATGTATCAAAGTTATACCTGATGAACAGACGCTTGCCTTTAATACCTTTGGATTGAACAGCTACACCCCTGTCTGCATTCCTTGTGCCATGTTAACTTGGATATTATTTTAAAAATAAAGATTTGAGGGAAAAGCTTGCACATCGAGAGAGTCTGCAGCGCATTTCCTGGGTGTTGGAGGGCATACCTATTTCTCAGAGGAAGCCTTATCTCTAGAAACAGCATGTTTGTGCCCTTAAGGAAGAGAAGGGATTTCCTGTCTCCATTTTACTGTTCCTATGGGCCAAATCACATTTCTTTAGTTTAACTTCTGTGGTGTGTTCCCAGTGGTTTGTGTTAGACTCTGTAATATTTATAATTATATGAGCTGACAAGATGGAATTAACTTAATTGAGGAGTTTTGCATAGTGTCTGTACCAACATCCTAATAAAATAATATGAAATTCAATAAGTATTGCTGAGTGGGCCAGCACTCCACTCATGGAGGCTCACTAAACGGGATATATTCTCATGGCACCCCTCCAGAATGTAGAAGAAACACATTTATCTAGGTGATTAGTATTCTTCCTGTCTGCCAGATTTAAGAATTGTTTGGAAATACTGTTAGAATCAAAATCATGTCTGTTGCTACACAGGGTTGAGCATTCCAGACAAACCCTGGCCGGTTTGTTGTTCTCATGACCACTGATTGCATGTCTGCCACAACAGTGACAGTTTTCAGTGACAGACAGTGGCCTGTGCAAGGCAGGGCAGTCCTTTCTCGACCCATCTCAAAGCCATTCCCGAAAACGCTTTGAAAGACATCATGGAGACACGTGGGGCCTCCATAGTTTGGCTCTTGGAAGTTATTAACAGCTTGTAGCCCAATCCACTTTAAACTGAAAGAGACTCCTCTGCACAACGCTCTTTACACAGTCCTGCAGATCTGAACTCAAGAAAGATGAAAACACTGAACGCTGGAGTGTAAGAACATTCGGAGCGCAGCAGCTTTTTAAACTCTCAACTCCCTGTATTAAATGTAACATGAACATAGCCAAGCTTTTCATTTGAAAGTATCTAATTAGGGCCGGGTACTATATTTTGTTAGTGATATCTGCTAGACACAATACCAGGGACAGCTTTAAAATCTAAAATAAATTTGTGATAACTGTATTTGCAAATTATAAGGTCTTAAAGTGACCTCTAGGACATTAGGAAATCAAATTTAAAGCATTGCATTGTCTGTTACTCAATGGAGCGGACTGAGGACAGCGTGTGACTTGTGATCTGCCAGTGATGCAATAGCTTAGTGCTCCAGTGTGAGTTAAGGTTGATCAGATGACGGCCTTTAACTCTGCCCTTCCCAGGGCATTTTGAATGGCTGTTCTCAAGTAACAGTCTAGGCAGTTACTCTATTGCTTTTGAGAAAGACCCCTTTTAGCAGAGAAAGCATATTCTATCTTCTTTGGATTCTGGTTTAGAAATTAGCTACAATGGTCAGGAATGTTTGCCTAAAACTCTCTCCTCAAAAACAAGTAAAACTTATATGGAGTAAAATTTATAAACAAGAAGCCAAAAAAGTATTACAGACACACACACACACACACACACACACACACACACACACACTGCACATGTGCACACACACACATGTGCTCACATGCACTTCCACTTTCTTCCCTGGAATTAATTTCCATTGAAAATGAAGACACTTTTCTACTCATCTGGATTCTATTTTTACTTCATTCACAGGAAGTGATGACTATACACTCAACAAAAACAGAGTGCACTTTATGGGGTGAAGAATTTTCACTCTGTAAATAGATTTTTTTTTTCAAGACAGGGTTTCTCTGTGTAGCTCTGGCTGCCCTGGAACTCACTCTGTAGATCAGGCTGGCCTCAAACTCAGAAATCCACCTGCCTCCGCCTCCCGAGTGCTGGGATTAAAGGCGTGTGCCACCACTGCCCAGCTGTAAATAGATTTTAAAATAAAGGACTCTTTCTTGCTCATCTTAAATAGCCATGTGAAGGAAACTTACACAACAGTGTCACATGCACAGTCGGTTCCATCGTGCACAGTAGTGCCACGCTACACAGAATGTACCAAGTTACATTCAATAGTGTGACTGTGTCACCATAAATCCAAAGAGGAATTCTTAATCTACCCTGCTTGGAAACATGAATATAATGTTGGTAAGATGTTGGTAAGCTGACGTGTTACCACCTAGACCTTGGAAATGGCAGAAGGGTGAGTCTGGGTTTCACAGGTGACATGGCATGAGTTTGGATTCCGCTACCTTCCCATTGTCTTTCCATTTTAAAGTTATGGAATTTCATGTTTGTGAGTGGGAGTCATTGCAGTGGGTTAATATGAAGGTGGAAAGATATTCTAAAGGGAGACTGGCACCACCTCACAGCACAAGAAAAGAATTCAAGGGAACAGATAGGGACCCTAGGCTTGGAATCGTAGACTGTTACAGTTATGAGGGACCTCAAATCTCATTTAATCCAAATTCTAGTTTCCAAGTCCTAGATAAGATATGTGTTTTGTAATTGTGAATGGACTTTACTTGTGATGTCCTTCTAGTTGTTTATGTTAACAGTGAGAATAATCTATATTCTAGTCTCCCTTTCTTTGGATGTTCGTATGATGCTTGTTAATCTATCATAGGTAAAAACAGGTAAGAAAAAATTACACTACAGTATTGTAACCTGAAAAAAAAAAAGTAATCTGCAATTTTTGGACTGCTTGTGCTTTTGGCAGTGAAGTTGTTATATTTTGAAGTTTTTAACCAACTTGAATATCTCCCAGAGTTTACACAGGGTTGTTTATAGTCTCACTAGAGACAATCTATCTGCTTCTTTGTCCTGACATTTTATGTGGATGTCATGAACTGACATCAAGACAACATTAGTAGCAAGCACTATGGATTTTGTTACTCACTCCAAACATAGGAATTGCAAAACATCTTTCTTTAAATATTTTCTCATTGTGGTGCAACTGTGGAGGGCCAAATTCCAGCTTAAATAAAGTTTCAACCTAACCAGTTGGTTGGACTGGTGGCCCGAGTAGAACTCTTTCTAGGTTTGGGCTGTGTTTTGAGTGTTCCAAATGAGCCCCTCACTTCTCTCTATTCAGTGTGTGTGTATGAGACAGGAACATTCTCATTCTGCCGTCTCTTTTCTGTGCCATCTCTGTGAGACTCTGCTACTCAGCATTTTCCTGCTGCTGATAATCTTCTTATATGCTATCCTATCAGCACAATCCCTTAAAGGAATTATCTTTCTGTTTTGTTCAGTCCTTCCATTCTGGTTTCTAAATGTTGTTCTCTTCTCTTAAATAATTTTCCTAATGGAGACTGCATATGGTTACGAGGTCAAAGTCAGTCAGTAGTCAAGGCAAGAAGCCACTGTGCTATAGGACTGGTTCTGACACAGGCTACTGCAATGGCAGCAACTGCTCTGTGGGCGGCTTAATGTAATAATGCAGAGGGTAGGAAGACACTTTCACTCTGATTTCTTTGGTTTCTATAGTACACATTGAAATAGTAGGGTTTGAGGGTTTGTTTGAGAAAATTTGCAAAGTACTCAAATATAGGTGAAGAATCTCAAGTTTGCTCACTTTGGCATAATTTTAAAACAAACGTGTTAGTGTTGGACCTGGGCCTGGGATGGGTGAATGAGTGTTTCGGTGAAATGACATAAGTCTGTATAATTTGGAGGGTGATGGTGCCTTAGAACAAGAATAAATCTGAGCCATGGAAAGGCTCCATATTCTAGATGAATGCATGCTTCCTCTTGTGACTATGAAAAATGAAATTAAATCTTTATTTATGTGCATCTACTTGAGCAACACTATATGGGCTTAATATATATATTAATATATATTTCAGAACCAGTGGTATTAACCTTAACCTCTTTACTCACATTGCATATGATATTTAATCCATCATCTTTGTTTTAAACAAACAATACACAAGCTGTTACTGATGTTGGTGTTAAGCTGACGGCCCATCTGGAGAGCAGGAATATAGATCATGAACAGAAGAGAATAGAAATTTGGTACAAGAGTCGCTTTACATGTGTAAAACCTTTCTATTTTACCATCCTTTTAAAATCAGATTACTTCATACTAGGTGAAACAGCTCCTTTTTTCTTCAATCTAACCTAAGTGTTCTATTGGAGGGAGAATCCTTTCAGTGTGACGGGAAGAACAATTGGGTTTTGAAAGACAATTAAATAATAGGCCATTAAGGTTTTTGTTGTTATGGATGTTAATTTTTGCTGTGGTAGCCAGTGTAGCAGGGTAGAGACAGCACAAGGAAAGGATTTAGGTCTTAGTCTGTGCCAAGTGGTTTAGGTCCTTGGCTGCCAGTATCTTTGGACTGCCATTTTATGTGGACAAATGTGAGAATTTTCGTAGGCCAAGCATTTAGCTAGGTCTTCTAAGGTGACCAGGCTGGGTCCAGTGCTCATGACCTCTTCCAGGTCTTGCTGAGCAGAAGCATGATTAGTGAACACTGGTGTGTTGTGTATGAGCTCTGGCTCCACAAAGGAAAGACACCTTGCTTGTGTTTTGAAGAGACAGGACAATTTGTGGTATAAATCCTTCCTAAGGATTTTCTATTTTGACAGGCAGAGAACAGGCATCCCAAGTATTTGAATGGTGAGAGATTCAGAACAAACTGTCAACAAAGGCCTTCCCAGTTCCACAATTGTGGCACCATCTATGTAGAATTCTTTGAATAGCTTTCCACTGATGACTTATTTTCTGAAACATGTTTATTGTCATGGTTGGAAGAAAATAATAATGAAAGAAACAGTGATTATGTCTAGTGATAAAATTGGGGCCAGATGGGAGTTTTCTTCTCCGTAATTGTTGCTCCATTTAAGCAATCAGCTTGCTTCTCAGGTGGCAAAAAACGTTGAGGGACCACTTTCCCTATTAGCTGCAGGGTCCTTGGCTTCTTGGCCTTCCTCCACTGTAACAGATCAGGTAGGGGCACTTGAAGGAGGCTATGTGCAGGAGAGCTTCTGGACTGACAGGAGGGACCAGTAGCAACATCTAGAAGCTGAGACAGTGGTGTACACCCACTGTCTGCACCCACCACTGCAGGAGAATTACACTGTTCATTTAATACTCTCCTATTTGTAGTTGAGGAATGATGATCCCCTGACAGAAAGGAGTTTCTCTTTTAAACAATTCCAACTAAAGGATCTGTACAAATCCACGGGTTGGAAATCAGGCTTGGATGTTGTCTCCATTTTTGTCGTTTATGAATGGCCAATAATTTATTCGAATGTGACATTTGAGCTGGCATTCTTTTTGGCCCAAGATGACAGTAGCTTCTGCTGTGCTGTGTTCGGAAAGAAAGTCACAGCAGCCCTTTGCTTTTGTCCTAGTCGGTAGTTATGTTTTGCTCTCTTTGCTTCTCATTTAGACCTTATGGTATTTCCTAACCCTTAGACTGTTTTGAAAGGCTTTGATTAGAATATGCTGATAAAAGAATTTGATAACCAAGTTTGGAACCAACAAAGCTATCTACAGAAGACTGAATGGTTTGGCAGCCTAACAAATTCTATTCAGAGCACACAAAGAGATCCTGGAACATTTTATAGGGACTCATGTTAGGGGAATGGTATGAACTCAGGTTACCTGAAGAATATGGCCGTCATATGGAAACATTTAAGTGATTATGGAAATTTCTTTGAAATACAGTGAAATGAGATAATAAGATATAATGCCCAAGAAGAAAAGAATGAGTACTCATTTTGATTTTCTCGTGGTTGACCGCGATGGGAGATGGATGAGAATAGATCACTTTCTGCTCTGCACACACACACACTCCCAAGGAGATACCTCTTATTCATTGTCTTGCTGACCCAAACCCAGTCTCAACCACATTCCTTTGTGAAAGTTTGTGTAATACCCTCCTGGTCTAGAGGAACTGGAAGGAGGTAGGTGGGGAGCAGGATGGAGGTGGCATTGTGTTGGGCACCCCACTGCTGTCCCACTAGACTCGTGTGTTCCCTAACCTCCAGTTCACAGGAAACTGAGTTAGATGAGCCCAAAAGACTTGCTTTGGATCGTGTTTCTACCTTGAGGCAAAACTGAAATCGAAACTAGATCCAGCTTCTGGGTACACCGTGCCACCTCCCAGGTTGAAGGGGGGCTCTCTCCTTAACAGAGCGGCTTCCTTTGTCTTGATCCTGCAGATTGTTTTGAAATGCTGCCTGTGATGGAGCTGAACTTTGCCTCCACTATCATCTCTTGGTCCAGATTTGGCCTCAGGAGGATCAGGGATTTGATAGACTACTCTTTTCCCATGTGGGTAGTTTCCTCTTTTATGTAGTTGTTTTTCCTTAAAAGTATAAAACAAACATGTCGATGACATACATGCAATCACACATACCTTCTTGACCATGATTCACCCTTTAGCATATAGACTCAGAAGACACAAGTGTTAGATAACCCAGTATCTCCTCCCACCCCATCCCATCTGGATGGCTCTGTAGCCAATTATCTGTGATCCTTCATGGAGACCACCAATAAAAACAGGGAGTAGGGCAAACAGAATAGATTAACTTGTGATCTACACACTAGTTTCTGATTTTGCAGAATTGAGCCTATCTGTGAAATTTTATGAAAAAAGGATCAGTGACTATTATCAAGTTCTCTCCTAAACATTTAAGAAGCACTAAGTGTACCCTCCAGATTCAATTAATTAACCTCTCTGGGGAAGTCTTCCAAACAGCCATTAATCCATGTGACTTGTCCTTCTCTGGACCCTGTTATTTTGTCCATAAGACATGGTAAATGGCCTTATAAGGTGCCTGACTGACATTAAAGCCTGTAATGTTTTCTGTATTCTTTTGATATCCTTGGGCCTTACAAAAGAAGATTTATGCCATTAAAATGGAAAGAGTCTTGGTATTCTCAAGGAGGAAGTAAGCCTTTTTAAAAAAGTTTTTTTTTTTTTTTTTTTTTTTTTTTTTTTTTTTTTTTTTTTTTAAAGAAACCAGCGTTACAGATATAAGAGAGATCATTTTTCTTTTACCTTTGGGGGGATAAATAAATTCTCAAGGAGGAACTAAGCCTTTTCAAAAGAATATTTTAAAAAATAGAAGCTAAAATTATAGATGTAAAAGAGATCATTTTACTTTATTTTTCTTGGGGGGGGCTGTTAAAGAAAAAGTCCAAGTTTTGTTCTCCAAAACCTCACCCTTTCATCTGTAGGGACTTGTTACAAAATGGGGCTATTGAGAACTACCCTTGCACATCCACCATTGACCTGATCTAGGAGGCCTTAACTTCCCTGGACATGGCCACTTCTCAAGGGCAGGAGCCCTGACAAGGCTGACTCCCTCACCCTGAGCTCAGCGCCTGCCAAGTCCTACACTTTGAAGGTCTGTTGACTTCAGCTGAATGAAATGATTTACAGGAAACTGCATGTTATTTAGTGTTTCAACCTCTATTTTGCCTCCCTTTGGGGTGAAGGGTTTAAAAATACTGTCATATTGAGCAATTAATAAACTCAGTAGGTTCTGGTAAAGAGGACCAAGGACCAGTGTGAAACGTGACCTGCAGGCAAAAGGAAGTGCCTAGTCAAAGAAGATGAGCTTTATTACGTGTGAAACAAGTCAGAGTGTTCTCACATACCCGTCTCTCACATGCTGTGGCAGATGGACACGGGCCTTCGCAAGATGGCAATCGGCGTATTTTAAACATAGGAGAGAAGTTTGAACTTAGAGAGGTCAGTTTCTGCGATTGTCCATTCTCCAGGGATGAGGGGCTTCTGTGGCTTTCATGAGGTCACCCATCCAGAACAGTGTGTGCGTGTGCCCTTGCTCTGCCAAGGAACTGGCAGGCCTTACCATTTATTTATTTGTTAGCTTGTTTGTTTTATTTAACAACTAAACCACACAAAGTACTCAGTTGTTCTGGGCTTATTTTGTTATATGTGCATCAACCATCATTTTACAGAATAACTGGACCTAAATCACAAAATGTGATTGTATAAGACAGTTTCTACATACATGAAATCTGCACAGACAGCAGTCATGGTTTCTAGACGGAAGTTGACAGTTCTGTGTTACAGGTCTCATTAGGGGTATGTTCAAAATCATGGATAAAAGCAGAGAACTTAGGAGGCCTCTCGTGTCTTAGAAACAGCTGTACTTTCCTGCAGCTGCCCCTTGATGAGCTCTCTTAGAATTTGAATCCTAACTTAATAAGGGTGTTAGCCCAATGTGCTGGTTCTAGTATTGGCATGAAGATATATCCTTGACTTTAAAACAAATAGGGTCCCCCCCCCCCAAATAGACAAAGTCAGTATTTTTACTTCAAATGTGAGAATCCTGTCTCACTGGTCTATACTTCTACAGAATCTTTCTTTGCTCCCAGAATGACTAATTCAGAAACTGCTTCTACTTTGCACTAAGACAACTGGAAATTGTGGAGGCAGGAAGAAGAGAAGCGACCACCTCCTTTCCCGTCTGGCTTATGCTGATGTTTAATTTCAGGCTGCTGATGAAATCAGAAAGACTCATGTTCTGACACTGTCAGAAGTGGCAAGTGAACAATGAAGACAGATGCTATCTTGCTGCCTCTGAGTGACGGACAATATGACATATCCATTTCACTGCAACTTTAAGATCTTCTGTAACCTTTTAAAAGAAAATAGCAGAAGTTGCTACTTGTACCCAAGGGATGAGAAAGTTAATGAATAGGAAGACAGAATTTACTTAGGGAAACAGTAGAATTAAGCTCTGGACAAAGCATGCATCAATGGTGCGTAGCATCTTTCTTAATTGGGTCTTAACAGGTTTCTGACTCATGTGGCAGTGAGTGTAGAAGTAGGTCATACTAGACCATGCCAGAGGCATGTCCTGCAGCTGTGAGAACCCTTCTTACCTACTTGAGCATGGGCACCTGAATTTTTGGGGACTGGCTTCTGTAGCTTAATTTAAGTTTCACATACACTTTAGTGGTTAAACTCGAGCTAGACTCAGAGAGTTTGTTTCCATTAAGAAAATGAATCTTTTATGTGGACCAAGGTCAGGTTAGTTAATTTGTTTGCTTTTATTGGAATAACTTTTCTCATTCCAATTCATCACTTAATTTTAAGTGGCTCTACTAAAATACCCATTAAAGTCCCTTACATTTCTTACAGACTAGGACTGTGACAGGTTCATGAGACATTCCCCCTGCTAAATCTCAAGTTATGAAAGGTACCTTTTCCGGTTATCAAATTAGTCTTTCTTATACATAATTTCCCTACACTAGGGAAACAGTTTATTAGACTACCATTTTGAATTCTAATTGGAAAAAGACCAAATGAAGATTTCACAAGAAAGACTAATTAAAATATAAAAATGGGGCTGGAGAGATGACTCGGTTGTGAAGAATGCTGCCTGCTCTTCCAGAGGACCCACATTCAGTTCTCATTACCCGTGTGGGATGGGTCAAAACCACCTGTAACTCTAGCTCTAGGGAACCTAACACCCATTTCTAGCGTGAGCACCAAGACACACATGACTACACATACACACACATAAATAAGAATAAAATAAAAAATACATATTTAAAAATATATGTGTTATATATATGCCATATATATTTGCCAGATAAAATATAATATATGAATATACGCCAGATAAATATATATGCCAGATAAAATATGCAATATATATACATATATATGTGTGTATGTATATATGTGTGTGTGAGTGTGTATATATATATGTGTGTGTGTGTGTGTGTGTGTGTGCATGCCAGATGGTAGCAAAACATTTCTTTCTAAAAACAAACAAAAAGCCCATGACCTTCCTTCTTTTCTGCTCACTTCACCCTTTTCCTCACTCAGGAGTCTTCTAGCAACTAAATGTTGATCCTGCTAGTAGAGTAACTAAGTGTGATGCTATTGCTCTAATTAGTGGTGACAAAAGATCAATTAATGTTATAATTTAAAACAGTGTCTAGATAAGTTGTTTGTGATGAACAAATGCGGCAATTACTTTGTTCATTGACAGGGATGTGCTGAACTTCCTCTGCAGGCTTCAAGCTGATGCATTTTATTGTTGTACACATTTAACTGTGGGCAGTGGGAGCAAAGCAAGCATATTAGGGAAGGAATAGAGCCCCTAATGTCTAAGCTGGAGACATATTTTACCATACTTGACACCTTTCCTTGGTCTAGGATGCTATATCAGCAACTTGTACTCAGAGGGTCTGGAGCCTCAGGCTTTTAATATTTTATCACTAAATGCTTAAGTGTTTATGCTGCAAAAAGAAAAGGAAAAAAATATTCCCACTCAGACTCTCAGATCACATGACTAGGCCTGTGTGGTAACCATGCCATTGATGAGTTTGGTTCCATTTACGATGATAGTATTTGGGTTTTGTTTCAGATCTGGTTGGGCCCTCTTCTGTTACAGAGCAAGCTGTTTTCATCCTCTGGATCTTGGGAACACTCTGCAACTGTTAGAGGAGTGACCAAATCTCTTTCCTGAGGAGTTGTCAAGCAGATGTAGATTTGTAAAGGGTGCCCAGAAACTAACTTCTGCAGCTGATATCGGGTGACCTTTTCCTCCATTTAGCTTTCCAAGCAAGCTTTAAGTAGCAGTAGAACATAATTTTGTGTTGGTGGATCACCATCTTATACACTTAAATTTAGATCAGCCTACTGATAGAAATGAAGTAAATCTAATTTTCCTTCATAATATAAGGGAAGACATGTCCAACATTGGTTATATGATTTTAGACAGAAGAGAAAGAAAGATCCCTGAAAAGTCCTCTGAGAAGTTTAGTAATGGATGCCAAATAAATTCCCTGCTACTGTTAATAACAGCCCACTGCTCTATTCTGTCCCATAAATGGATCATGCTGCAGGCATCCACCTGAGCAGAATTTGGTTTAATTTTACATTATTAATTCACTGTTTTCCCAACATCATGTTTACTATGTTTACTATGATAGTAAGATTGGAAATGAAAAAATATCAATGATGCCAAGCCCACTAATGCACCGGCAAAAGAACATCTTTTGTATCCAGCTCAAAGTAAGGGTGGTGTGGAGCAAACCTCAGGAACCTGGATAGCTGCTGAGATCCTGCATCTGGGGAAGGTAGTGCACTTGTGGATGAGGAGGAAGCTCATGAATTCCCTGATTTGGTTGTGTGGCTACCTAAAAAGACAACTGGCAACAGAGACGCTAGAATCGTTTGTATCTCAGGAGCAGTTGGAAGAAGAAAGTAACACTTTAGATACAGGTGTTAAAAACTTGCAACAAATCAGATACTAGAGAAGCATTACTGAAGTTCAGAGCAGGGTGGAGTGGGGGTGGGGTAGATGTCAGGTTTTCCTACACAATAGTGAGTCTTTTGTTTCAGAGTTTATACTCTTGGCAGGCAACTCCTTACCACTGCCTTGATTTCCTGTGGATCTTTCATTCAGCAACAGAACTAGAGATGGGGGCAGACTTTGCTCTCCCTCCCAGGCTTTCAGGACTGTCCTTTGTGTAGATGAAGAAGAAAGAAAGAAAATAAAAGAAGCTTTTTTCCCAAGCAAGATGCCCATGTGCACACTTGAGGACTGTGTGTGTGTGTGTGTGTGTGTGTGTGTGTGTGTGTGTGTGTGTGTGCGTGCGCGCGTGCGCGCTGATGTGGCCCTTGCCAGCCCTCTTCTGAACTTTGAATTTGTCCTTGTAGAGATGTTTGCAGCCGTCTTTCTGTCTCAGCAGATGAACTCCTGTGCAACATGAATAGATGTTTCTCAGGTGTTTGCCGAGATTGTTTTAAAAGGCTAGTGTATGGAGGGAGAGAAAGGAAGTAACGTGGCTGTAGCTGATATTCATTTGCTCTGTGTCGGTCTTGTAAGTGCAATTCTTAGAATTTAATAAATATGTGTATGTCATCTTAATTTTAAAGGACTCTCAAACTGGTTTAGAAGATTGTATGAAAAGCCATGGATGTGGAATTGTTCTTACTCTAAGTACACACATCTCCACACTAGCATGAGGAAGGGACCTCATTGGTCTTGTTCAGTTGTTTTTCTAAAGTCAAAAACTGTGCCTGGCATATAACAGCTACTCAGTAAATATTTGATCCTTGGAAACAATGATTATAAACAGACAGCATCATATAATGACGAGAGCATTAAGCTGTACTCAGAAGATCTGGAGTCAGCTTCCAA
Organism: Uromys caudimaculatus; assembly: GCA_028551405.1. Taxonomy (NCBI): domain Eukaryota; kingdom Metazoa; phylum Chordata; class Mammalia; order Rodentia; family Muridae; genus Uromys; species Uromys caudimaculatus. The sequence continues at coordinate 91,426,373 of CM052702.1, forward strand.
CTAGCACCACTACTAACAAGTATTCGAAGTTGCCAGAGTCATTTTGTTTCTTTAAAAAATATTTGTTTACTTATATTTATTTTTTTGTCTGTCTGTCTCTGTCTACCCCCCCCACGTGTGTGTGTGTGCATGTGTGTGTGTGTGTTGCCAAACACCACAGCATGCATGTACTGCTTGTAGAAGTCAGAGGATAACTTGCAGGAGCTGATTTTCTCCTTCTATCATGTGGGTGTGGACATAGCACTCAGGCTTGGTGCCAGGTGCCTTTACCCTCTGACCCATCTTGCTGACCCTTATTTTGCTTCATTGCTTCTCGATTTAAAATAAATGGGAGAAAAGTCCTTTTGTTTTTGTGGGTTTGTGTAGTAATTACGTGATAGCTAAGTGATACAGAAGTGCCTTGGGAACTACGGGGCGCTGTTAAATTGTGTGTGTGTGTGTGTGTGTGTGTGTGTGTGTGTGTGTGTGTGTGTACAGAAAATCCTTTATCTCTTTGCTTCTCAATTTCTTTTCTTAGGAAAATCAGATTATTTAAATCCCATTATGCACAGCTCTCCTCTGTTCCTACTAAGCCTCTGTATTCCATGACCTCCAGCAAATCAGGAAGAAGTGGTGAGTCAGGCCTGTGAGAAAGCCTGGGCCTGCTGTTCTCTCAAGTCCCTGCTACTTGGGGGCCTGTGAAACCATGAGTGTGTAGCTCTAGCGGTTGTTTGCCTGGTTGATGTAAATAGAACTCCCGGTGTCTTAATTATGACCATTTTAAAGTTCTCTGGTAACTCAAGTGTTAGTTGTTAGTCTAGTAAATTGATACTCATGTACTGACATAGAAACAAATTAAAATCAGTGTCATGGAATTGGATATAAGCATTTTTTAAAGAAAGACTATATGCATGAATGTGGGTAAGTGGACGTGTGTGTGCACGTGTGTGTGTGTTTGTGTGTGTGTGCGTGTGTGTGAGAACATGCCTGAGTGTGTGTGATTGTATGTATGTTCAAAAGCTTGCCTTGAAGGGAACAGGCAGAAGAGAAGGACAAATAGCATGATATTTAAAAGCAACAGCAAGACCAGGAGAGTTGTTTTCCATTTTCAAAGCTCCACAAGGTTTATGTCCACTTTCTCTCCGTGATTATATTGCGAATTAGGATTATAACTTAGTATTGCGATGAGTGGTCATTCTTGTGAATGGGACACCTTACTGTTAGGAAGATGTCCTTGTGGAGACTGTGGGAAGCAGATTTGAAGAGACTTCCTAGGCTAACTACTTTCATTTGATTCTTGAGAGAACTAAGACCCAACTAGCCTGCATCAGGGACCCTGTGAAAGATCAGGCTCCAAGTCACATTAGAGTTAGCACTCCTCCAGGGTCAGCTTTATTAAAAGAAAAACAATATTATAAATCAATGGCAGGGATCTCTCCAAGATTTTGTTTATGAGACTGACCCAGCATTAACACTGGCTGATGGCAGCCAGTGAGGTTCGGGTTAGTACCAAGTGCTATCCACATATTGTTCTTAGCTGGCTATATCCATGGACCACAGCTTTCTAATCTGCTTATAAAATATAATTATATTCCTCTGATTAAAAATTAGAAAAGTACAGTTACCACCCTCACTTGTGCACAGGTGTCTTAGGATACATGCTGCTTGTTGAGAGAGTTGCTCCTCTTAGGCTCAGGAGAGAACACAGCCTGCAATATGCCTGCGTTTGTCTCTGCATTCTTTCTGGAAACCTGACCTTACTTATGTCTGCACTTTACAGATAGGCCAGGCTAAGTTATGTTAAACATGTATTGAGGCTTGATTCACTGTGCTACAGCCTGGCTTGCTTTCTTGATTAGCTTTAATCAAACCCTCCACATTCCATGACCTTAATAAAGCTGTTTTTCCTGACAACTGAAGGCGGTCTTAACAAGCACGGGTCCTCTGTGTTGAAAATAAGGCCGAGTTAAGATGGGGCTTAGGTCCTCATTAAAGTCCACAGCATGGAGTGTAGGGGAACGATGAAGCGGTGTTCCTGAAACTTCTCTTCTTTAAATTTAATTAGACAAATTATACGCAAACTAGTAGATACCCTGGGAATGCAATCAACATTAGGGCTAGTAAGAAGCTTGAACAGGCCATAAAGACTGGGGGAGGGGAGGTGCTGTGCAGCCTTCCGACATGAGCAGTGACAGCATCGGCCACTAAACCCTGACACGGATGGATGTCAGTGTAGATATTGTGATACTCTTCTGAATGCAAGAATATAGATTATACTTAATGTCTCAGACTTTGGCACATTAACACTTCTATACATAGCATTTCATGAATCTTCATCTCGGAGATAACTGTAGTCTCATGTTGGAGTTTTAAAAGACCTGGGTTCAAATTCTAGCAAGTTGTCCTGTTAGGTTTCTTTTAACTTGTTTATTTGACCCCTGTGAAGGAGAGTTTCATTATCTATACACAGAGAGAAATTTCTCTTCTTGGAGAGTCTTTGTGGAAATGACATAGAAGTGTAAAGGGAGAATGCTTGGCACAGTGCTGAGTGCTTGACAGAGTTGTGCCTGAACATCAGAAGTAGGGCCTGTATAAAAACTCCATCTAGCTAAAAGGCTTTGTTTTCTTTCTATTTTGATTGTGTGTGTGTGTGTGTGTGTGTGTGTGTGTGTGTTTTGGGGCACAGGCAGCATTGTTTTATTTATGGTTCTGGGATTGAGGTGAGAGCCTTGAGCAAACGAGGCCAAGTGCTGAACTACACTGCCATCACTGAACTACATCTCCAGGCCTAAGAGTCGTTTTAAGTAAGCTGACTTATAACTGCATGAGACTTGGGTTATAAATGTAAACATTGTTATCTTGTAGATGGAGATGACTTTAAAGGAGAAGGCTAGAGGACTGAATTGTATAGTGTTCTGAAAAAAAAAAAAAAAAGGATGACTTGACTATACACTAAGTTCTTGGGAGTTTGGGGTGGCAAATGTTGAAACATTCATTGTTCTCCGCATTAAGCATCTTGTGTACCTTATTGTCTCATTTAATATTGATAACAGCTCTTCAGTCGGTACTGTTGGGCTAATTTTAAGGGCAAGGAAAAAGTTTTAGGAGTATTAAATGAATTGTACTTCAAGGAATCAGACTTGGAATCCAGGATCTGCCAGGTTTGGGGCAGGCAAAGAGAAAACCAGTACAGATATGCTCATAACTTTTCCAAATTTTCACCTGTTTTTTAAGTTCCTTGGTATACTCTGTAACCCTCCCTGTTGGGTCCTCTCATCCCTGAATGAATTCTAAATAACCTTTTCTTGTATCACTTCCCCTGTCCTCCTGCTCTATCCTGGCTCTCAGCCTCAGTTGCTCATTTAGAGTCAGGGTGTGTGCGGACATTAGTAACTACTGTTAAAGCTCCCCAGCGACTGCAGCTGTGCAGCCAGAGCAGAAAACCCTGCTCCGAGAGGTCGCTGCTCTGCACAGCTGTAGGCCTGAGTCACAGCAGTGATTTTTTCAGGGTTGATTTAGGATCCATTTGCTTGTTTGGAGGAAGAAACATGGAAGCTGGGACTTTTTTTTCCTTCCTAGTAGAGGTAGATGTTTTCCACTCATTAATTAGCTATAAAAATTAAATATGTTCCTACTCGTAGCTCCACTCTATGCTTAGCTTTTAAAATCCATGTTGAAGGAGAATAAATTGATGAAACAATAAGGGATTCCAGCAACTTTGCCCACAGACAGCATACTTTCACTCATTTTTTTAAATTATTATTAAAAAGAAATTATTTTCAAAGTAGAACATTCTTAGCCTTATCCTGAATGGTGGGACGAATCTGTGTTCTGACAGCCTTGTGACGGAACTCTGGCTCTCTCCTTAATGAATGACTGGTCATTTTGAACTCTTTTGAGCCTCAGCTTCGAATCTGCAAACTTGAAGCAGTTTCTAATGCACTTGGGTACACAAGAGATAAACTGAAGGGGAGGATATTCAAAGTACAGCCAGAAGTCACCTGTGTGGCACCAGCAGTTGGAGACCCAAGACTGGTCAGGGAAGAACCTGCTCAGAAGGGAGCCTGCAGCGACTCTCTCCGCAGGGTGGTGACTGGGAGTGGAGCTATGCAGGGCTTTCTTTCTCCTAAGAGATTTCTGGGCTCTTACTGATTTATGAGGAAGAAGGAGAGAAGTTGGTGGAAGGCCAGTGTGTGGTGAAGATCTCAGTCCTCCCTTCCTGTGAAATTTCCCAATATTCTCTCCTGTCTCAGTCTGAGTAGACGATGCCTGTTAATGAAGGCGTACAGTCATTGGGAAGGGAGCCTGTCTTCCCTCTGCCTTCAGGCACAGCTACATCTAAATTCCCCTGAACAGATGCATTCCCATTCTTCCTGAAATGATTGTGTCTGCGTCTAACTATTAAGAAGTTCATTCTCATTTCCAGTGTTGATAAGCATATTTCTAACTCCTGCCGTCTTCTGTGGAGGTAGAAAATTGCTTTCTACAGTTAGGAAATTTTACAGAAAAGAATATCCTGCTAATGGGTGAAATTAACAGGACTTTTTTTTTTTTTTTTTTTTTTTTTTTTTTATAAACTAGTAGATTAGCTGTATTTTTTTTGCAGATCCAGAACCTGGTAAAAACCCAGACATTCTGTTCCAGAGAGTGTAAATGACACCCACAAAGTGGTGACAGGAATGACTGAGGAGGTAAATGCCTTGAGACTACTCACTACCCAACTCCAAATCCTTATATGATCCAGGTCAGCCTGGCAGTGGGGCTGTGAGGCTGAGATAAGTACTGAGAATTGGCCATTGTACATTAAAAACAAACACACACAAGTCCCTCCTGTAGACTTCTCTGTAGCCCTGCCCTGAGGGCTATACAGTTTGTTACATTCTGATAGCTGAGGGAATGCAATCAAGATTCTTTACTAATGCCTACAGAAAAGAAAAAGCACCCTAAATTGTTAACTGGCCTCCAGGATATAGATAAATATCTAGCTGGGTTTTATTTGGGATGAGGGGTTTGGTAAAATTTAATATTCTAGAATAAGCAAGAGAACAATTCACAGTGGACTTGAATTGTTCCAAGACCAGGGTGAAACGATGTTGTTTTTTTAATATGTAGCTCCTGGAGGCTTTACATTGTTTCAGTAGAGGAAAATGCTATTTAAAGTAGCCCAGGATAGGGGCCACAGTGAGAGTTGAGTGCATTCGGACTGTTGTGCTCTTCAGCAGCCTGGGGAAACTTTAAGGCCTCACCTCTGGACATTCTGGCAGAGTTGGGGCAAAACTGGTAAGGTAAACATGGGAAGAAAACCCCCACTCTCTGTTAAACACAGACAGGCAAGATGCATTCAGAACTAGAAGCTTCATCACACAAATGCAGAGTAGAGGAACTCTTAACTCGACAGCAGGTCATGTGAAAATAACCCATGTACATTGACCGCAAGATTAATAGGGACCGGCAGTATGACATTGCCATGTCAAAAGCTAATGCTGTGTTGGGCTGTGGTCTGACCACAGCTGGGATTTTTTTTTTTAATACCCAGTTTTGGGTATAAATGCTAAGATGAATGCCAAGAGAAGGAAAAGCCCGATGCTTCTGGAGGAAACCCATCTTATATGAGAGTCAGTTGCAGAACTGTAAAGTTGCAGGCAGGCAGGTTTCTTAGAATGACTTCGGGACTAAGGGTGATGCACAGTCTCTGGTTCTCTAGAAGGAGCTGTCTTTGGAGCCTTAAGTTCCCACTTACCAGAGGAAAGAAACCACAGAATGCTGAGTGTACCCAAAGCACCTGAGCTGACAATGTAAACTTGGTTTCTCACTTACCTTCCCAACACATCTGTTCACCTTCCTAAATTTCAAAATAGAGGCTGGTTTCATTCTTCCAACTGTCCTGCAAATGAGAAACGGAGCTGTCTTTGGTCCGTTTCCCTGAGGGAAGAAGAAAATACATTCGAAGTTATCACCTGTGCCCTGTCTTCGGTTTGTTTCCAGGAGCTCTTTACAAATAACACTCAATGGAACAACGCATCTGTCGAACTCGATAGTTTCTGAGAAGTTCTGAATAGTGAGCACTAAGACGTGCCAGAGGCAAAGAATACCACCCCTACAGCAACACTTTTACATTTTTCTTGAGGCTGAGGTTAAGTTCTGTGTGACTCAGCACATTGACATTCTCTGAGACCCCAAGTCTCTTCTGTTTCCTGATCTACTTGTCTTGACCTGTTTCATTTTTCACACCAAAATAGTTTCATTAGCACAGCGATCATGCACAGAAGATAGTAGCAAACTGATGTAATTATCTGGCCCGTCAGAGGCTATGGGTTTGTTGTATATGCAACTGTCTTTCCTGATGGGATGATACACTTTCTGCTGACACAATAGGTGTGCAAACATAAGTAATCTGCTGGGTGATGTTAAGGTCTCTGTGGCAAATTCACTAACCGAGGCAGAATAGTGGGTCCTGTTTCCAGGGTTCTGGATCCTAACTGGCAACTGACCGAAGGTCTAACTGCTAAGCGGTTTAAACCCAAGAAGGAGATGGTTCAGTTTGGAACCCTTGCAAGGTCTGTTCTGGTCTGTTCTTTTCTTATGTGTGCTTTTGGCATGCGAACACATGGGTTTAGTCTTTGCAAGAAAGTTCCTTTTGAGAAAGGATTTAAAAACATGAAGTGCTCAATCCACATCTCCCGAACAACTAAAGCGACTGCAATTTCATTTGAGAAATTATGCTGCAAAGAAGAAAAAAGTTGTTTATTATGGCTCAAAATTTTAATCACCCAAGGGCTGAAAAGTTAAAAATAGACAATTCTGCCTTCTGTTTATGGTAAACTTGGCTGAGTCCCGGCAAATTTCAAAGCTGAACATACTGCATGTTATTTTTGCTTAATTTTAGATTCCACTTTTTAAAATTATTTCTTACAAGAAGCATATTTCAGGATATAAACTTAGACTGAAGAACAGTATTCTTGATTTCTGCCCATATTGAATCTCCTTTGAAAATAGTAAACTATGGGTTTAGGATTTTCCTGTTCTCAAGAGTCCACATGGGCACCTTTCTAAGTCTTGTGCATTATGAATGAACATAGGCATATGAATTATAAAGGTTATTTTCTGCTTTCGAGTTCCTCTCCAAGTGTGAGTTTTCTCAATAGTACAACACCGTACATGGTGTTTGCACTAAACTGCTTTAGAAGACGGACAGTCTGCAAGGTATGTGCCTGTACTTTTCAGGTAAAGTGGTAGGAAAACACTAGACAGACAGACAGACAGACAGCTGTGTGGCCCAAAGCCATGTCTATGCCTGAACCAGGACCCACAGAGAGATGCTGGATGGGTGCCTCCTTGCCATAGCTTGCACACAGTGCATTTTCTCATCTGATACACACATAGACATCTGCAGATCCACTTGTGGGTGACTGGCTCAAGAGCAAGCAGAATTCTTGACTGAACCCTCTTCATTCCTCTGCAGCCAGGAGGAACACCTGGCGTCACCTTTTTATAAGACTCTTGTTGCTTCTTGCCCCTCTGTTCTTCTAGAATGCTTTTTAGGGCCATTTCTCAACAATATTTTTAGAACAAGACCTTTGTGGTGGCAAGAAAGCTAGGGAGGAGAGTTTAAGAAATCTATTCGTTAATAAGTGTGACTCAGAACCAAACATGCCCTGGAGAGTTGCCAGCATTCACAAGTCAGTGTTAGCTAAATGTTCTTGTGTGACTGACTCCCGAAGATTGAGATTTCTGGGATCACTTTGACAAATATATTTGCGATCAAGTTAATAATAGCAGTATTTGTAGCTCATTGTATTGGTGTTTTTTCCAATCCAGCTGGCTCCTCCATACATATTATTTTTGATATTACTAAGAACCCATTGTGCAACTAAGAAAGCTAAGCCTCATGAGCTTAGGAACTTGTACGGGATAACTGACTGTAGAGAAGCCATGTACAGTCTGGAGACAGTGGCAGAAAGTTAGCATTGACGGTGTTCTTCCCTGTCACTGGGACTGGAAGAAGTTGTGCTTACAGAGGGAATGCTCACATGTTCATTAAGATGCTCAAACCCGTATTCCAGGGGCTATGCTACCATAGTATAGATAGAACCTATTTACAATTAGTTTACACACAACTCAAGTACAGTTGGTGATTTTTTTCTAGTATAAAGTGGGATAATTCACTCAGTAAATATTGTGTGAAGATCTGTTATTTGCCAAGTAGATTCTTCTAGATTTGGAGGCTGTATATTAGACAGTAGAGTATGCGTCAGACTGTAGGTCAGTGGTTCTTACAGTGTGGGGCAAGCCTTACTGCACAGCAGCATCCCATGTACAGTCTTTAGAGATGCAAATCCCTAGTTCCCAGCCCAGACGTGAAAAGTGAAGACTTGGGGGAAGCCTGAGTGAATGAAGTAAGACCTTCAGTATAAGTGATTTTACTGTATGTTAACAGGCAAGAACCACTAGCTTAGAAGTCTTTATGCTTTTGTGGCAGATAACTCTGGAAGACTTAGATTTATTCCAGTGTGTGTGTGTGTGTGTGTGTGTGTGTGTGTACATGTATCCATGGGCATATCTATGCTAAGGTCTGACCTCAGGATAGCATTTAGTGATGGGAAGAGTTCAGATGTATACACTTATGGGACAGAGGTGCTTGGATATTTGTGTCCAAGGATATGGGTCCTGCAGTCACAGGAACCTAAATTTAGATTCTTAACATTGCTAGGCTCTATCCAGATGAACTTGTGACAATTACTAAACCTTAGTCCAAGCCTTACTTTCTTCATTGCAAAGACTAGACTGATAACAATGGAACCCTGATTTACACTGTCTTCTACTCTGTAGGCTCTAACCTTCTGCTTAGGATGCAGGGGTTTGATGGGGTGTCTTCTTTGAGAGATGGGGTAGTGTTTAATTCACAGCTAGTTCATCTTCATCAGAAATTGGAATGAGAGGGCTCAGTATCTGGGTCTTCCTGGTAGCACTGTTCCCCCTTTACCCCCTGTCTAAGTAGGGCAGTATTCTTCTTTTCAGTCTTTGTTTTGGGGCTCTTTCAAATTCCCAGAAAGTTTCATTCAACCAAGATCTGTCTGCAGATATTTTATTCTTGGAATGCTTGTGGCATTAGTAGTAAATCTGAGACAGGCAGATCTCTGTCTGTTTTGTGCCATTTCAGCACTAAGTCAGGGAGAAAGACTCTCAAGGAAATTAATGCTTCCCTCCAGCACCGTATGAGCTAACACTCTGCCCTATAACATGATCTCACTTTCCCTCTCTGAATTTTTGTTCTGCTATTTTTTTATTACATTTCCCTGAATGACTTGAACCATCAGTGCACATGTGCATAGGAGGTTTCTGTGGGTCTGGCCAGTCAGCCAGGCTTTTCGAAGATACATTACCCACTGGGTGACTAAATAACGGTCATTCAGAAATAGATTATGTAAGTTTAATTTTCAAACATTCATTAATTCACTAGGAATATTGCATCGAGTCCTTACTTTGTGACAGACATTGCTCTAGGTGCTGAAGGCACAGAAATGAAGAAAGAAGACACAAATCCACGCCTTCCTGGCACATGATTGCCAGGAAGCTGAACCTGGAGTAGTTTTGAACATCACTGAAGGAGACCACTCAGCTTTGATTATACAGTCCACCTGGGACACCTGTGTCGTGTCCTTCAATGTTGTGTATGATGTCAAGCTTTGCCTTAATGAAAGCTCCCACATTGCCTTTCTTCTCTGTCACACCCTGGTTCCTGGACTGGGTTGGGGAAGTTGTCAGTCTAGTGACTTAATGCAGCATTTTTTTCTGTGTCATTATAAGCCCTGAATTTTAGTTACTTGTTATAAGAAATTAACACAAACGTCAGACAATGGAAATGTATTCTCTTCTACCTCTGGAGTTGGGAAATCTCAAAGCCATCTCACTGGATTGAGATCTGGTGTTGTGGGGCTGGATTCAGGGAGCATCCTTCCCATGCCCCTTGTTACATCCAGATTCACCCAACTACTTCTGCAAAGTTCCTTTTTTAGCATTTACATATTCTGGTTATTAGCAAACAGACATCACGGGGTGTCATTATTTAGCTGACCATGCCTGGTTAAGCAGTAGTTCTAGTGAGTTTAGACTCAGCTACCCAGGATCAATTTTTGTTGCTGACTTTCTCACATTCCATAAAGCCCAGCCCAGTAGAGCCACTCTAAGATTCAATTTTGCAGTTTTGGTTGAGACTACTCATGTAGCATAACTACCTGACAACATCCTTAATGATTCTGGTTTGTTTCCCAAGACACAGCTGAAAACCTTCCTTTCCCAGATTTCTTTCTGGGTTCCCGTAGACTTATTTGATACACTCAGCTTTTGACTCTGTATTTCCTGTTGTAAATGTCCTCATCACCTCTGTTCAAGTGACAAATCTTTACGGGGAGAGGCTGCTTCTGTGGGTGCAGGGAGAATGCTTGATTAAAGGCCTCATGCTGGGGAGTGGACCCTGTCTTCTCTAAAGTTTTGCTGTTTTTCTGGATAGTTGTATGTGTTTTACTTGTTTTCCCTGAAAACGTATTTCCTGGAAGTTGAAACTGGACTGTGGTTCTGCTGGGATCCTGGTAGACTGGCATCCTGGGGCTTGCCCAAGTTGAATTTCACATTGTGCAGACACTGACAGAGCTGTGACTCAGACCTATTAGGAAAGTTCTTTTCAAGTGACTAGGAACATTATAAGTCCACCACAAACCAGGTGTATCCCAAATATTTGGAGCTGATGGGAGTCAAACAGAATACCGTCATGAAACCTATAAGTCTCAAAATTCATCAAAGAACATATCCTGTGGTCTGAAAACACTTAGTGATCTTGTGATGGACAGGATTCTTGTGTGGGAATATTTTGTGTGTATGTCTGTGTCTACCCATGCACTCAAAATCCTTTCTAGAAAATGATCAATTTTGGCTTTTTTTTTTTTTTCTGAACTCAGGATAATTTACCACCTCCTGTGGAAATGGACCTTGAGCCTTCGATGTTGTTTGAACTCTTGTTGGAACACATGTTATTTTCATTTGGTTTTTAACTAGTGATGCTCTTAATAAAACCATGTGAGTTTTCATAGTCCTAGCCACGCTGACATTTGTGTTCTGAAATTTCAGTTGGAGTAAGACACTGCCTTGGTTCGAGGGTTGAAATTGGTGAAACAGGAGAACGCAGGGTTGTGACTGTGTAGGTTGCAATTAATAATGACAAGTAGGCAGCCGTCCAACATTGTCCTAGGAAGCTGACTAATGTTCATTAAGCACCAGTGCCAGTGAGTTCGTGAGCAGTTTGGGCTGCTTGATTAGCAAAGGCAACACGGAGCTCTTTTGCATTTCAGTTTTCATTTCGTACTGAATGTTAACCAGCTGCAGCTCGGCGTCATGGGACTGTGACGGTAGCAGGCGTCCTGAGACACTGGGTGTCTTGGTGTGCAGTAGGTACTTGTAAACCCTTATGGAATGAGTGGGTGACCACTGTTGCCAAGCCCTTCAATGTCCAGACCTGCTTCCCCGGGACCTTCAGCCACGCCTCCACCTTTTACCGCCTAACCACAACAAACCGGTTTTTAAATTTTTTTCTATTTTTTGATTTCCCCCTCAAAATCTCTGCACTTTTATTCTCTCTGCTTCCCAGGACACTCTCCTAATCTATTGGGTGTGGTTAATTCCTGCTGGTTTTTTATTTAGCACCTGGTAGGAGAGTGTTCAGGGGTGTTATGGTGGGGTCTCCTTGAAGGCCTGCTGTGTGAACTTTGGGAAGCTACAGGAAGCTACTAACTGTGATACAAACCTGATGTTTCTAGACCTTTTAGAAGGGTGTGGGCTATCTTCATCAATTATATATCATCTCCTAAATTGTAGTGTACTGTTTATTTGGAAATAGAAAAAGGACAGTTTTATAGTAACCTGGAAAAGAAAGTCAGCTGCAGATTCCCTGTGTGTATAGAGATCACACTGAGCTGAATCTCAGGCGAAGGAGCTCTCTGGGAAAGTTACCTACCTTCCATGTAGATTATCCTATATTTCCTAATTAGGCAAAAAATAAAAGGGAGGCCCAACTGTTCCCTTTCTAATTGAATTCAGGAAGGTATGGGTAGATAGCAAGATACAGTAGGAAGATGTGGTAGGGTCTCAGGAAATAGTTTCTATGGATGAAAAACAGAAATGCATTATGCCCTCAATCCCCCTTTTGCCTTATAACAATCACAAGTCAACCTCTAGAGTCTCACACCCACTCTCCTCCTTTGTGGCTGGATGCGCTTCACATCGGTCTACACTTGGCACTTGGTAAAACTAGATTCATCTTGTATCTGACTGCTTACTGGTATAAGCTCTGTTATCCATGGGAAATGCTTAGAAAAATATAAGGCGGAGGGCTACCCAGCCAAATTCCCGGGGGCAGTAAACGGTTTCACCCTGAAGTCAACCAGTGGCATGGAAGACAGCAAAAACTAGCTGAACCTCTGTCAAGAAGGTTGGATCAGTTTTTCTTCTAGTGATGGCAATTTGATGCTGGGGGGGGGGTTACTTTGCTTTCCCTCTTTAGCTTTCTCATATGTATAGTGGGGGTGGGTGGGAATGTACTATTAATTTGTCAGGTGGTTTGGCAATTAGAAATGATTTTACATATGCCTGGTCTCTACCTGATGTAGAGTGTATATTAGTTATCATTTTATCATTATTGCAGTGATATTGTCACAGGGACCAGCAGCTTTTGGGTAACCACTGAAGGTCAGGCAGCTTATCTGGTTTGATTTAGACTCCTCCACACATCTTCAAAGGAAATTTTCTCCTTTCCCCTGGGGAGAAATTAGCCTGGGGTGCAAAGGGAGTTGAGAGTCTGCTCTCAGTGTTCTGAATGTTTCAGAGATGGCCAGAAATTGATACTAGTCACCAGAAAGCCACTGAGCCACATGAATGCTAAGGTCAAGGTGATATAACATGGGGTCTTGGCTTGCTCCCAGGCTCAGCCTCTGCTCCCTGAGCCCTGCATTTCCCAAGTCCCTGTCCCGTTGGGCTCAGCACAGCGGACCAAAGAGCTTTCTTGGCCATCCAGCTGCTTTAGGTTCGGCCGAACCCTCCCTGATCGCTGGGGGTTAGTACAGTGGCCCTGCTTGGGTTCAGTTAGTGCAAAGGCCTTGTACTAACTGATCTTGTGGCTCCAAGAACTGTTAGCAGAGCAGACCTGGACCTTGGAATAGGTTTCATGTTTGACCTTTGGTGGCATCCTTTTGTGAGCCAACACACCTGGCTAAACGTCTTTCAACTCAGAACTTCTGCTGAGTGGAAGTGTTTTGAATAAATGTAAACAGAGAAGGAATTTTGCCTGCACACTTTAGAATTCTCATCTCACTTGGCTGTAGTAACTGCTTATTACAGTAGGTTTCTTTGTGGTTGATGATAATAAGCAAGGAATGGATTTCCAACAGAAATTTCCCCCAGTCTCCCCCAGGGCATCTGAAGTGCCTGCTTTCTCCTGTGGGCTCCAGAGTCATGGGCACTGTTGAACAATTAGCCCAGAGGGAGGCCCTGGAAACAGTTGTTCCCTCAAGGCTTGGGAAGTCACACAGACCAGACTGGCAAGCCCGAGGACAGAGGGATGATGTGGGAGCTGGGGGGTACGGTACTCAGAGGTAGAGAGAGGGGTGGGGGTGGGTTGTTTCCCAGATAGTTTTCAAAGAACAGAGGTTGGTGTGCTTTGCTGTGGGGCCCGAGTACAGTGCAAGGCTGCTTCAAATTCTTCTTTATCTGGTACTTTCTCTAGCACATTCCTTTTGGCTTAACAAAGTGTCTTCCTTTCCTGTTTCATGGTCATTGATAACAAGAGCTCGAGGGCGTTTTGCTTCCAGGCTCTGCATGAAGTGGAAAGAGGAACACATAGAAGGGGGACTTGTCATTTTGGAGATGTTTCCTGATTCTTATCACACAAGGGGAAAACCGTCCAGTGTGCAGAGAGGACTGAGGTTTTCATTTTAGTCTAGGGGGTGATTGATTACCTTTCTCTCAAGGGCCCGATGGAGGAGGTCAGAGTCTTAGAAAGGGAAGAAGCCAGGGAAAGGGAGAGAAGAAAGAGTGAGATTTATGGCCTCCTGCATCACAGCTTTTATGTCGCATAACTATTCCCAACACTGGAAGTTCATGACACGCTGAGAAACAGCTCTGGAGTACAGAGCAGTGATCTGCATGCAAAGAGGAAATTACACAGTCCAGCCTCTGCTTGCCTGCTGCAGAGTGCACACTCAGCTCATGATGGACACGGGTGCCAGTGACTGCTGAGGATGAGCTGGACCACCCAACACCACTTGCACTGTGCTGAGGACGACTGACGATACTGTTTATAAAGCATCATTTCAGCAAACAGACTTTTTTGTTACTCCTTCTGCGTCTGTCCTCTTCACTCCAAATGTGGAAGCCTTGGGCATCTCATGCCAAAGAACACGGAACTAATAGAGCCTCTGCCTCCACCCCCCACCTTTGAAAATTGAAGATCTTTTAAAATGTTTTTGTCTTCCATTTTTTATTCCATATGGGCCCTTAGGTAACATGACCCAGTGTGGCCATTAAATGGCCCTGCTTACAGTTGGATTGCTGGGTACAAAGCAAATTTATGGTTGTTTATTCTCTCCTCCTATCAGCTATTAGTGCCTAATCATATGGTCTATCGATCATGAAATTAATCGCCTGCCCATAGAGGCGGCGGGTCTTGTGGAATGCTTCCCTGCACCAGAATGAACTTCAACCTTTTATACAAACTGGAAGAGTCAGAACCATCACTCACTGCCTGGAGCCCCAGGAGGTAAATCTCTGCTTCTCCAAACAGTGCTCTCTTTGCTTCCTTCCCTTGTGTAAAACTTCAACTCTTGGATTCAGACACACACAGGCAAATAAGAGTATTTTTGAGGCCTCTGATATACAATGACATAAGCTGCAAATATGTGGGCTTTATTATACAAGGCCCACAGTGCTGCATAATTGAAGATCTCTCTGCATTTCTATTATAAATTCTCATTTTGGAAGATTTATAGCTGGGCTTTTAAATTTTCCTCAAGCTAAGACTTTCTAACAGTGTCATGATCAGAGGTCTATTTATTTTTTTAATGAAATGTGTTTTTTTGAAGATATAAAAAGTAAACTCCAAAAACCCCATCATAGAAGTATCAGCATACAGAGGTTAGCCATGTAAAGAGTAGGTACTCTGTGCCTTAGAGTGGCTTTGCTGACCTTTGTCCCTCTGCAGTTATAAGGGCCAGAAGCACTGTGGTGTCTTGCTGTATCTGGATGTCCTGCTCTGTGTCTATAACTCCAAGGAGAGAGGGCTGGGATCATACGCCATCGATCTTTTTCTAGCCTTGCTTTTACTTAGCCTAGCTTTCTCAATGCGAGCGCTGAGCTTGTTCAGTGAATGACCCTCAGCAGGGACTAGGAGACTTGCTTCCTTGTGTTAACACTGCCCTTGAAGGCAAGGGTGTACAAGTTTAGGTGACTCTCTGCAGTCTCTGAAGACAAGTTCCCTGATCAACAAAATGAATATCATATGTTCTGGGCTGGTCACCGACGTCCTGTGGGTTGAATGCAGAGAGAATAGTGCCTTCAAATGTTTGATTGGAACATGTCGATGGAGTTTCCCATAACCTCCATGTTCCCTATTTGTCATGGTGTATCAGTGGCCTGCTTTATCTCACCTACGCCAACCTCAAGCACTTCTGATTTCTTCTGATATTTTCCTATAACATGATCCTTGGTTACTAGGGTTTGAAGTCTAACATTCAGGCTACTAAGTGATGCCTCTGGCTGTCACATTAATCCTCTGTTCCAGTCCTGTTATCCTCAAGAATCTCAGCTATTATTATTTTTTGTTTTGTTCTATGTTTTGTGGCCCAAATAAACGGCAATGGATAATTAATTTGTTTTCTCCATTTTGAAGTCAGTATGTACAGTTGAATACACTGAGCCATCATAGAGAGGGCGAAATGGTTTTGTGTGACTAGTTGGTTGATAGTCTAGCTTGTGTGGTTGCTTAATGGGTCAGTGTGGAGGTCCTGCTTGAGGTTTTGATATGCTAAAAATAGCTCCCAGATATTTCTGAGGTTTTCAGCGTGTGGAGTTTGGAGGCTCGGTGCTTAGTTTATTCTGTCACAAGCTGTTGGAGTCCTTGTCTGTCTACACTTGCCTCTTATTAGTTTGTAACTTCCTCTCACTGGTAATGTGCTGTAGCCTCTGTACAACCTGTCTCTTGCTGTGGTAAGATGAAGAGAACTCTCTCATGTGAATTTACCCAGAAGCCTGATAGCTATAGTTTCTTTCTATAGCCAAGAGCATTTTGGAAGATTTGCTCTAAAGCAGTAGTTCTAAACCTGCAGGTCGTGGCCCCTTTGAGAGGTTGAATGACCCTTTCACAGGGGTCGCCTAAGACCATTGGAGAACACAGACATTTACATTATAATTTATAATAGTACCAAATTACAGTTACGAAGTAGCAACAAGAATAATTTTATGGCTGGGGTGTCACCATACCATGAGGAACTGTATTAAAGGGCCACGGCATTAGGAAGGTGAACCATTGCTCTAAAGGATTGAAAATTAGTATGATACTCGATTCTTTCTTTTGGCTCAACCCAATCTATTGAACTCAGGTTAGTTGTGAATATTTTAACTTGCACATTTAAATAAATACATTTAAACAAAGCCCATTAAAGATCTATGCTGTAGAAGCAATCTGCTTACAAACTACCTTTTACTTGAAGCTTGACCTGTCATGCTTAAATCTCACAAAAGTAAGGGCTTTTGAAGATGGCAGACCAGTTGGTCCCCAGGGTTGCATGAATAGTTTGGGCTCTGGGGGTTGGACAGGGGGTTGGACTGGCTTAAGTTTTTTCTGTGGCTTCCATATCTGTCAGTGCTGAAGATGTTGAGAATATCTGGCATAAACCTTGATTTCTTTGCCTATAAAATGGGATAATACTTTGTTCTGAGGAATAACTGAGAATGACCCACACAGAGGACATGTAGGCCGCGGAATAAGTAATGACTAGGTACCGTCATTTACCTGAATATAATTAAGCTGTATTTATGAGCTCGGAGGCTTTTCTTTTCTGACCTGAGCCAGTTTACCATGCCTTAGGCAAACTGGTGGTTCACTGATTCTGGGATGTTAGCATACTGATGCCACACTTAGTCCGGATCAGTCCCTGGACTCAAGCAATCCTCCTGCCTCAGTCTACCAATTAGCTGTGACTGAGTGCGTCCCACTATGCCCATTGAGATTTTCCATTTAAAGAGCATGACTGTGCATCCCATGAAGACTTCCCACATTTGCTGAGTTACTCACCAAGTCTGCAGGAGGTTCTATTCTGGTACTTTCTTGTTTGCCGTCAAATGTCCCAAATGTATTGCTTTCCATGTTTCTGAAAACATGCTGTCTAAAACCTAAATCTAATATAATGACAAAACTGTTTGTCTTAAGTTTTTTTTCCCCTCAGATCAATCTTAATTAAAGTTTCACTGCAGAAATCTCATGGACTATGCTGACATCCATTGTTATTGCACACTGGCAGAAGTATGAACATGACTGTTGGGCTGGCAAGATGGCTCAACAGAGAGAGGCACTTGCCACCAAACCTAACAACCCTAGTTCAACCCCATAGTCCCACATGGTGGAAGGAAAGAATAGAGTCCTTAAAATTTGTTCTCTGACTGCCACAGGTATGCTATGGCCCACCTGTCTGCACGGGCAGACACATAGGACACATACACAATAAATAAATAATAAGTGAATAAATGGAATAATTAATTAAAATTAAAGTGATTTCATTAAGAATCATGACATTTGCAAAAACCGTAAGCCCTGGAGGAACCAGAGCTGGAAGATTCTGAGAGGTCACCTGGTCCAAGCCCCATTTTACAAATAAGAAACATGCCTTTGGCCAGAAAAAAAAAAATCAGGTTTGAATAGAGACTAACCCATAGGATGGCTTTTTAGTTTGCGTTCTCACTGGAATCTCTACTCAGTTGCTCTGTTACGATTTTGTTCCTTTTGCAGACTTGTATGTATTTATTAGAAACCATTGAGATGTAGCACTGGGCATTACTTTTGTGGCAAAAGCTCTGAGGCTGTAATCATTATTAATGGATTCCATTATTTGGGAGAGCATTTTACGGACTACAGAGGATTCATCACATTGATCTATTGTGCCACATTTGTATTATACCAGGTAGTTTAAAATGATATTCTCTTAACCGTTAGGCTAAAACATTGTCCACTGTTGGCAGTTATCCCATCATGAGACCGTCCTTTTTGCCACTGAAAATACATAGTTCTGCTGAAAGGAGCCTTTTGACCGGTCCCCAGTGCCCTGAATGTGTTTAAATCCCTCACTACTAAAATGGGGGGATTACTGCTGCTATCATTGTTCTAAAACAAACTTCCCTTTGGACGATAACAGCAGCGGTAAATCAGATGTTGAAGAAAGTACCAGCTTAACTTCAGTTTGCTTTAAAAGGGTTTCCTCTTTAATTGACAAGTGTCATGTATAATAGAGCACGGTAGCTCACATAGGGAACCTTGTGCTGGGCTGCCTGCTGGGGCTGCAGTTCTTAATGAACATACAAGTGAATACACTGAGGCAAAAACTTAAAGCTCCCCAACTGTGGAGCATTCACCCTGTTCACTGCGGTCAGCGTGGGGATCAGCCACACCGATGCCACCGTGACTTGTCTTGGGCATGTGGCTTGTGTTGCTTTCAGCGCTGGTGACTGGTATCTTTCCTGGTGGTGTTTGGAATGATAGACTAGATCCTGATGTCAAAGGAATAGGCAAACAAGATTGTTTTGTTTTGTTTTAAAATAAATACAATAAGCTCTTTGAGACTCATAGTTGCTTTGCATCATGGTGATTTTCCTGAGCTCTGGGCTACTTGCTAAGGTCCCTGCGTTCCCTCACTTTGTTGCCCCTTCTTGCCTTTCTTCTGCTTCCCAAAAGAGAACACAACTGGATTTTACAGGTGATGTTTACAGCCATTCAACACACTTGAATAAGCACTTAGAATAATGTCAATAGAGGAAGGGGAAAGGGCATATTATTATCAAATTAAGTAATGGATGGGCAGTGATATTTTATTTATTAAAGCATGTCTGAGTAGCGCTGGAGAGAATGTACTCTGGGTCTGAAGAGCACAGATTTGAGAGGAATGTTGAGTTTGGAAACGTGGCAGCCTGCAGCCCTGTGGATGGTTTAAATTAAACTCTTTTTTTTTTTTTTTTTTTTTTTTTTTTGGAAAGCAGAATAGCTCGAGGCCACATTTAAGGGGAAAGCCACAGCAGAGAGAGCTGGCTGTGGTTTTTCTTTCACTCTGTCAGCGGCCCACTTTCCCTTGTTTTAACACAGAAAAAAGACTTTGGACTCCTTCAGACCAACCACATAGCCTCTCTGCTGACCACAAAAAGGAAGCTTGGTGTAGAAGCCATAGGATTAATACCCACTGTCTCTTAACCCAGCGGAGTGTGAAACTTTGTAAGAGATTTCTCTGGTCAGGCTGACACTGTGGTTGGATGTTAAACATTTTAAATCCAGCACAACTTTGAATTGCATTATGCCACAGCGCTCTGCAAATTGTTCTCTGAGATACCATGTTAAAAGTTATTTACATGAATCTCCAGGTTTCAGAGGAATAAACCACTAACAGCTTTGTGTATCTTACAGAGAAATAAAAGGAAAATTAAAGATGTGTCTGTGACAGATTCGCTCAGCTGAGGCAGGGGAATCACTGGCCATAAGAGCTGATCTTTCCTACAGGCTCATGACAAGAAAGCCTTCTCATCTTTCAGAGTAGTAAGATCAAGAGCGTGGGTTCTGTTAGTTACTTACCAGCTTTATTAACCACGTTATTATTATTACTGTTGTTGTTGTCGTTGTTGTTGTTACAGTGGTGGTGGCACCCACCACTGAATTCTGGGCAAGCTTACTACCCCTGAGCAACACCCTTAAGCCCAACCACGTTTCTACTTTTCAACTAGAAAAATATGTTATTTTAAATAGAAACTCTCATTTCTTTAAAAAAAATGTTTGCACTGCAGAGTTCTACTTAATATACTGGTCTACTCAGATGTTAGAAATAGTTGCCTCTGTGTCTTGTGCATTAATTTTAATGATTGGAATCTTACAACCCTGATTAGCTAATCATTTATTTGCACAAAGCAGTTCTGAAATTGCTCAAAGCAACGAACAACCTAAGGCCCCATGTATTTGCTTTTGTATTTACTATTTTAACTGCTTTGGATTAATATATTTTGAAAGAAATACTTGGAATTTATAGTTTGTCCGGCTGAATTAATCAGCTTTCCACAAGTGCACCAGATCTGCATTCTGGTTTCTGTTTAGCAAAGAATCTAATTGATTTGAAAAGTTGTAGAAAAATCCCTATACAGTTTTCAAAGCTTCCAGTAACCGTAGAGTTAATCTTTGGTTGACATGTTGTAAGGAGTTCATTAGAGAAATTGGTCTGTACAAGACTTCCTGTATATGAAGCAGTATGGTTGTCTTCTTGCCTGGACATCCCAATGCTGTTTAAATACTTTGCCTGTGAGCTGCTGGTTTATTGTGGTTGTTTGCCCAGGTGTCTTCAGAGCATCGGTTCTGTGCCTGCCTGAACTTACTAGCCACCCAGAAGTAGTTGCCTTGTGTCTGATCTTTTTCATTTTGCTAGAATTATACTGTAACTAATTGAATCCATTGGTCACTGTCTTGGTTTTTTTTTCCTCCATCTTCCTCTCAGAGGAATCATTTCATAGGACCCCATGTGTACTAGTCAAGAAAATAGCAACGGAGTTACCAATACTGGCATTAAAGGTAACCTAACCCAGAATGATGCCTTGAAGGACAAAACATTGTAAGCATTCTTACATGTGAGAATTAACTACTTAATTAGGTCATGGTGGAAGCCAAATCACTTTGCTGAGCAGTAGTCTCAGCAACTGTGAGAAAAGGGAAGAGAAGCAAAGGCTGACCTTGGAGGTCGATGGTATCCTTTCAGGCTTTACTTGGAATCAGGAGTCTCCCAGCTGCAGGTCCATTGTCTCTAGCTTGCTAGCAGTTTGTGCTGCCTACTTGACTAACTTTGTGTCTTTGGCTGTTTTTGTAACACCCCAGTACCTCAGTTTTCTAATCTCTGAAGTAGAGATGTTGATTATCTCTTTGTTCTGCCTACCTCAGTGGATTGTTAAGGGAATAAAACCAGGCAAGGTAGATGAAATTCTAAAAAACATCATCAAAGTACATGGCAGCCAGGATCTTTGTAGATGAAGACATTTCTCAGATACTTTCATCAAATCAGCATGAGCTATTCTGTAATGGGAAGTGTCCCATGCTGGGAAGGAGAGAGGGAGTCTAGAATCCCTCTTCCTGGTACAGGATTTACACTTTTGGCAAATCATTAGGACCCTCTGGATCTCTCCTGTCTCACCTCTGAGGTGACCTCAGGTAGCAGTTCTCACAGTGTCATGGCAAGGGCAGCACAGCTCTGGCATTTGGAAATTTTCTGGAGATGCAAGTTCCAAGCCCCTTCCTGGGTGTGGAAGGGCAATGGAGGTACATGGGGCCCAGCACTCTGCTTTGTAAGGAGAGTTTGCAGGACTTTGAATTGAACTATATTTCCAGAATCATGCTGCAGTGCCATAGAACTTTGAAATAGGATATTTAAGCCTTGTTTCTGAATGCTGTACCAGGGTTGTGCCTAGTTACATCATCTATAGACTCTTCCCAGTGGACAGGACCTCAATACAGGGAGCCAAGCACTCTTCAGGTATGTCTTACCAAGTACTTTCCAGGGAGATCTGAGTTTGCAGGTGGGAGCAAAGACTTTCTTCTCTGAAACTTAGGCCGCACTATCCTCGGCCCATATTTCTGGTGTGTCTCAGCTTTGGGGCTGTCTCAGTGGCTCACACAGATGACTGTCCAGATGGAGGAGGGTCTCTACCATCTTCCTTTTCAACCTCCTGTTTCCTGGCGGCTGCACCAGCTCACATTCCTTGGAGTTTTCAAATGCTTTCACAGACTACCATAATCTGTTTCCATCGGTGGAGATGAGGGCTGAGAAAGTAAAATGCACATTTTCCCTTTGCAAATACACTTCATGAGTCATGATTTTGTTTTTACATTCAGAAATATATCTAAACACTAGTGCATATGTGTATGTATATGTATGTAGGGCCAATCTCTACTTGTCTGATTAAATTTAATAAAGTGCAAACACTAAAGTTCATAGTCTTCATGCACAGAGGAGATCCTTAAAGTCTACAATCTTTTCTGTCTTAGATAGAACTCTGAATTTTTATCCCAGAGTAGCAAATAGCCAGATCAGAAAATTAGCTCAGTCTGGAAAGTAGAAACATATGAGATGTGTTAGCTAGTAGCTGATGTCAGCGGGACTTGAACATGTCATGAGAGCAACTGAGGTTTGATCATAGCTTGAGGATCTATAGATAGATAGATAGATAGATAGATAGATAGATAGATAGATAGATCACATATGTGTGTATATTTGTATATATTTTGCACACACATCTTATGTACTTACATTCTTAAATAGTGCTTACTGCACTGGGACACTTTGATAGTATTTTGTGTTCTTAGCGATATGACAGAAATAAGATTAAATTATGTTTCTTCCTGCAAGAATATGAGTAACAAATTACAGATTTCTCTCCAAAAGGAGTGCATATAAAAAAGAAGTCATTAAAGTGGTAAATGTAAACAGCTTTGCAAATGTATAGTCATAGAGATCTGTGTTTGCTAAAGCCCTTAGAAAGGATTTTATCCAGCCTTTCAAATCATCTGTAAACAGCAGTATCTTCCTTAGAACCAAGTTCATGGAAAGCCGTATGTGTTCCAAAGGTGGAGAGGTGCTGGAGTCTGTGAGCCTTGGGCTTCCTGTTATTTTCTCCCAGAGAAGGCCCCAGTTGGAAGGAAAGTGGCTGGAGCAAGGGAATCTCTGCAAGCCGTACTCTGTGCAACCTCTGATACCCTCATGTCTGGGGCTTGAAACTTGCTTCTGGAGTAAATGGAGGACTCCAGGGTGCCAGACCACATTTCCTGAAACAAGACCTGGAGCACTCTGTGAGGACAGTTTGGAAATCTGCCAGGAAATTTTGGGTGGTTCAACAATTCATGATTTTCAAATGGGAAGAGTTGGTCTAGGTGTTCTGAAATCTTCTATGGTCACCCAGGTGGGATGGCTATATCCCTACTGTTCTGGGAAGTAATCCAGCACAGGTCCCAATGTCCACTGGCAATGTCCGGTACAAGCCTAGGGTATCACAAAAGATGATGGTGAAAAATCATTCAGTTCCTGTCTACTATCCACCGCAAGGAAAGGCAGCACTTCCAATCAGACCCCTTCTAGGGTGGACCATCTTGTTAGCCAGTAGGGCTGTATTAGGTGTCTGTAGTGTCTGCTGCCACAGCAGAATAGAGCATCAGTTCTCAGCTGCCCCCTCCTCCCCTGACACAATCCATAACTCTCTTAACCTTTATTATTTTTTTGCATGACATCTAGTGTTTGCAAATGGCAAATAGCTGAAGAAAAACAGAGTGAAAGTTTATATAAAATATTTATACCCTAAAGATCTTTCATCTAGTGTCATTCAAAAGATAGAGAAGTGAAAAACGTATTGCAAGTACATTATCAAGAGTACATTATAAATTTAAATCTCAGATTGGATAATACCAGCTGCTAATGTGTGGAGCTTTGGAAATGAGTCACTTTTGAATCTCACGAATTTACTGCATCAGGTCAGTTACACTTAAGAAGGAAGTGCCTTTAAAAAAAATCCTATACCGGAATCCAGACTTACATTAGTAGGCATTAAAAATCAAATATTTGACCTAATATTTATGTTAGGATGCAGTTACATAGAAATGAGATGTAGGATCTGAGATATTTTCTCAAAAAATTGGGTTGATTTTGGTCATATGCAAACAGTACATATGTGATTAAGATTTATGTGCTTTGTAGTCATAGTCAAGTTATGTGACTATTGCTATGCAGTTTTGGCTCTGTTCCTTTTCCCAAAATTTAATTATTTATTTTTTTTTTTTTTGGGGGGGTGGAACCCAAGGTTTTTTAAATGTCAGGCAATCATTCTCCACTGATCTGAGACTTACATTATTTTTAAAACCAAGACCTACCAGTTGATTTTTAAGAGGGCATTTGGTGTCATAGTATTGATAAGGCATTTATTTAGCATATTGCCTAGATTTCCAGTCACAAGGACTAGTAGTTGCTATCATTATTATCTCTTTGATATTATCCTTGGCCCCAACTATGGTTGCATCTTTCTTTGGTGGCATGGTGCCTTCTTTCTCTTTGTAGGTAGAATGTGGAGGCAAAACCAGAATCAGTGTGCCAGTTGAAAAGTCAAGAGTCAGAGAAAGGAAATAGATCTCTATGTGCAGACATGGCTATATGTGGTAGATATTGGGATTCTGTTGGACAAAACCAAAATTATTTTGTTGGATACAATGGTGCCTTGTTTTCTGTGATGCCCAGTATGTATTTCTAAAATACGTATTCATATGTAATGTAAATGAGTATTGTCTGCATGTATGGATGTGCACTACATGCATTTCCTAGAACTAGAGTTTCAGGGGATGTGGGTGCTAGGGACCCAGCACCGGTCCTCTGTGAGGACGTGGCTATGGGAAGCCGCTGTCTCAGTGCCAATTCTACTGTCGAGTGTTTGATGTTCTGTATTAGTGCTTTGTGAAAATTCTAGGCACAGTGTTCTTAGTTTCCTTGCCTTGAAGAATCTAGAAATAGGAATTTTATGAGAATCATACAATGTTTTAATGCTTTAAGTGATTGCAGCTGTGTCTTGAGAATACTGCTGGCTACAAGAAACAGAAAAATCTTAGTTTATCAGTAGTTTAAACAATGAATTATTTTTCTTGTATAACAGTGCATCTGAAGGTTAGTCATTGCTGCTTTATTTGCTCAACTTCATCAGGGATCCAGACACTTCTCTAAATTTTATGTCCTAACATTCTTTTCTCCTTCATTAAAAACACCCAAAACACTTGTGTCATTGTATGGCTGCCATCGTATCTCCACAGCGGGATGGTGGGGAGATGGCTGAACCGGCTTCATTTGCTCCGTTTATTATGAAGTAAAAACTCCTCCAGAAACTACATAGTAGATACCACTTTATCTTGGGACTTTCTGGCTAGAATGTATTTGCAGCTTCTGCAAGGGAAGTTGGACAGTGACTATCTAGTTCTAGTCTCTCTGGTGAAGGCAGCAAGAAAGCTGCAAATGGCTGGTAAACTGTAGTTGAGCCGTGTCTGGTGACATTGCAACTAACTGAATGTGAAAGTCAGCTCAGCGCCAGGGCAGCCTCCAGGATATACCCAAACCCTCCTCCATTCGTCATTGTAAAGCAAACGTATTATTGGGGTACAAAAGGAGAGAAACAATCAGAGCATTATTTTTAACCAAATTATTTTACATTATATAGAATATGTTCTTCCCCAAATGAACAAGTTCAGAGGAAAGTTATGTAAATGTATTTCTTGGAAACTTTTATTTACAGTTTTAGTAGAGAAGTTACAGAGGAAAAATCATTTGATGTTTTCTGTTTTGCTATGTTACATCTGAATTCCTTAAACATAATTTTTTTAAACCATGGATAAGCTACATTTTTCTTTAGCTATTTCATCCTAAAATAAATTGTGTATATATAGATACTAAATGCTATCTGATTTTATAACCTCTATTGGAAGGAATTCTCTTCTGTATTTAGCTGAATATTTCACTCAAACACGGAGAAATTCTCCCAAGATGCTTTACAAAAGTGGCCATTTTAAGCTGATTAGAACCGTACTTCTAGGCATGGATGTAGTTGGAATGCTCGTGAAACAAGTGTATACTTAGCTAATTAAACTCGACAGCTATGGAATTTGAAGAACTCTTTATCACAGCCAGGACTGCACTAAAGGGAAACCATACCTGTTTGACTAGAGTATTCCTACTTGTACGTAATATTTCTGTTTACACCTTTCTGCCACTTATGCTGAGTTAACTGTTCATTAATGCCCTTGACAAACCCAGGAAGTCACCAAGTGTAGATAAATTGAAAGAGCATATTCCTCAAATTTGATCTTGATCACTTCTTCTCAGGGCTATAAATTTGTGTTATCATGATCTGAATGTTAATAAAACTTGAACTCTAGGTCACCTCCAGGGTTGGTCCCCATATACCAGGGGGTCAAGCATAGAGTGTGTGAGTTGACTGTCTTGTGAGTCCACTTAACAAAGGACACAGTACATAATCACATAGTAGGCTCAACTAGTTAGTAAAGACACTGGTGATGCCAGGATGATTGGATAGTCAAAATAGAGAGGAAAAGGCAAGCATGTTTATCAGATCCAAATTTAGACAATGCTTTTAGAATTATGTAATGGGGTAAATATGTGTAAACCAGCCCACTATACCAAGCAATCTACTTTGGATAACAGTGAAGATCCAGTACAGAACAGTGTTGAAATCTAACTTATGGTAGAATTGTAATCACTTATTTGGTGTTCAATGAAGCATAATTTATAGCCAAGGAAGAAAACGAAAGGAGAGGGATATATTTGTATGGGAAATACTTGTATTTCCATCTAGTCTAGTATACAGCGATCAATAAGGCACTATGCTTAGTGTATTAAAACTGTCTCTAGTCTTCATAATGATATATAAACTATGCCCTGATGCCCAATTTCTTGGATCTTTGCGCCAAGTGCCTTTCCAAAGTTGCTAATTGTGCACTTTAGAGTTGAGTTTCGAATCCTGTCCCATCTGCGTTCCATACTCACTTCCTCTCCACCAGAAGATCCACCCATACTGAACAATTGAGACAAAAGCTAGCAGATAGACTTCCATGTGGGTAACTGTATGATAATGTACTTATCAAAGGAGCAATACAACTGCTTTAGGATATGGACCTGTGCTGTTATTTATACCTGGTGAAAAACCTGAGCATCCCTCTATAGGCTGTCCCGACACATGGATGCTGTCTAGTCCCTGAAGATAGTCTGTCCAGGAGTATTCATTGAGCTCTTACTTTGCTGGCACTAGAAAGATAATGCTCATGTACTTGAAAACTTACTTCTTTTCCCACATGACTTTTCTAATGTTCTGTAGTGAGGGAAGTGCTCTGTGAAATGTCTTTCAGCAATACATCAATCTGTATGTGGAAGGCTAGGTGAGTGTGCTCACTTCTCATTGTGCACTGGCCTGAAGTGTGCTTTAGAAAGAAGGTTAGATGTCAGGCTTTAGAATAAGCTTACTCTCTTTCAAAGGAGACATTTTCTTTGTAGGGTCATTATGATATTTTGTAGCTATTAAAATTTGCTATCTTCATGATTGGCTGTACACTGAAAGGGATGAAATATTTATTGAGGTCATATCACTGTTATGTACAAGGGAGCATAGAGTGATGTTTATGCTCTGCTTCTGGGCAGTATTTCTGCTAGTGCGTCTGTGTCTGTAGATGTTATTGATTATAATTAAGTCAGCCTACATTGTCTCTAGGAATTTACATGAGTTTAAAAATCAATCCCTCACATATTAATTTGGAATGGTTCGAAAGGATCTTAGCATAATGATCAACTTTTCAACTAATAATCCTGATGGTTTTTGAGTCCCGAAGAGTGTAATTTCTCATCAAAACATTTGTAGTGCTTAGATGTTATGATCTGTCTAGTTTTCTATAGTTTCATTTCCTCTATCACCAAACTTTTGAAAGAATGTTATAGTTATCCTTTGTCCAGTAGATGTCTGAGTATGCCTTTTTCAGATCATGAAGACTATTTAAATTTCCTATCAGATTCTCTGTGCATTTGTACATTTCCTGTACACTTCATAATGTTATGAGGCTCTGTACTGTTTGGGACCTCACATACACTTGACAGATTAGATGGGGATCACCAAAAGGTGAGAGGTCTGGCTTTGAACACAGTACTAAGGAATGCTGTCAGAGCTTCATTAGAGATTTCTGTTATTTTATGTGCACATTTTGAAGCAGATTTGACCAATATATTTATAGTAAATATTGGGGCACTAACAATCATGCAAGCTTGTGAAGTTGATCCATACAGACAAAGAAAAGAAGCATTTAATAAACAGTGTGAAAGCCAGTGGTAAGGCCCTGAAGAGCCAGTGCTCTGTGCAGGCCTGAGACTGATTTATATTTATGCTGTCTTCCTTGGGAACTGATTTCAGGGACATCTATTATACTTCTGCCCAAGTGGACCACCTCTGTGTGTACATGTTTACTCTAGGTATGAATTAAGAAATAAAACTGAAAAGGCAATAGTTCTGATATGGAAAATTCTGCAATAAAGTGACCTTCTATTTCAGTGATGGAGAAATAAAGCAAAAGTGTTATTTAAACATGAACTCATACTAAATACACAATCATCCGAGCCTTTATTTAAAATAGATTTATTTCCTCAAACAAGAGACTTGTGGAGATTATGGGCAGGGACATATTCTTAGGACCTTGATTCTTGAAGATGTTCAGTAAACAATTATCCTCTTATGTTTCTCACAAGTGGCACTATGTCTGGGGTACTCTGCACCACTCCATGATTTCTGAGTGGAGGTTCTGTATCTTCTAAGGTTTAAGCTTTGAACACTTTGGGGCTTTCAGCATTGACTATAGGTTGGTTTTGTTTTTTTTTTTTTTTTAGCATAATTATGAATCACTGTTGAATATTTTCCATTCACCAACTTATCAGTATTTTCTTTTTCACAACAAGACTGGCTTCCTTTGCTCATGGAAAGTCCCCAGTTTGTTTAGAACACAGACTATCTTATCGCAATTCTGGCGGAGAGAAGATGCAGCTACATAAAACAGAGAAAGCTGAGCAGGGTTAACTCCCTATATCAGGCCTCTATTTGTGGGAAGCCCGAGTGCACAAATAACTTGTTAAACTTCTCCCTGGCTCTGGTTAAAGGGACCTTTATTTGTAAAATTTGGTTGGTTCCTCCCTAAAGTCCTCCCCCACCAAATTAATAATTTCAGGGGATCTTAAAAGCTTTTAGAAGACACTCCAACTCCCCACCCCAGCTACTGCAAACTTAAAAAAACCTGCAGCTTGATCTCTTTAGTTGTGCAATAAGCCCACACTAGAGGGTTCTAAATATTTAGTGTCCCCTCAGCTCCTGGTGTTCTTAGCTTTAGTTAAATTTGAGGACTCTGAGACCCTATTCTCACACCCTCCTCCAGCCTCCCTACAGGAGTGCTCCTCATTGCTACCACCCCCATCTCTCTCTGGAGAGCCCATTTGTACTTCAGCCTGTATTTCAACAGCCAGCTCTTTCCGATTTTCTATGGGCTCAACTGAATGTGAGGAGGGCTCTGTGATTTCTGTCTGCTTGGGCTCTGTAGTCCTCTGCTTTGTATTTCAGGTTAGCTCCATTCCTGTTACTGTTGCTGTGGCAAAATACCCCAACAAAGCAACATAAGGGAGAAAGGGTTTGTTTTGGCTCACAGCTCCTTCATTCCATTTGCTTCAACACTGGGAACTTGGGCTTTCTCACTCTCTAGGATTTGGGTGTTTGTTCTGTCTCTTGGAAGTCATGGGAACAATCAGCACAGATAGCCAATCTGAACTGTGCAGAGAACCTGAACACAGTCCTCATCTGACCCCATAGAGCTACCTTCGAGAATTCATTCACACAGTCTCTAGTACCATTAACCATAGTTCTTATTGGGTATTCAAAGGCACCCCTGACCCAAGAGAAGTTGAGTGAGTCCCATATTTGTCTCCCTAAAGAATTGATTAAGTGGAGGTACACTGCTTGGTAGGCTCATAGGGGTTCAGAATTGTAAACTTACTTATATGCCTGGTGGGGAGGGATAGAGACAGCTGTAAATATAGGCATAGAGGAAACCCAAGGTTAGACTCCTGGCCACTGTGGCGCACCTGGGCAAGTTATAGCCAAGGCTGATGTTGTAAGATTGGGCCAGAAATCTACATTGCTAGTAAAGGCCTAGGCAGGTACCCAGCAGCTTTCGTATTTGTCATTTCCCAGCACTGAAGACAATGCAAGGTTTTGAGATGTTAAGGACTACTGTGCTTTTGCCTCTGGGTACAGTCTTCCCCCATTGATCCTTCTGATAACTACCGGATATGTGCACTACATATTTCTTCCTGGAAAAACTCTTCTTCATTGCTGTAGTAGGAACATTAGAAAATGGTCTGAAATGAAATATTAGTCTCACTGCCACCTTAATGGGTGGATACTTCTCACAAGGCTGATCTGGCATCATGGCTGGAGCACTGGCAAAGGTGTCAGAGCTTGATAAGCTTTTAAAGAAACAGACTTTCTTTTATTAGACAGTGGCAGGTCTCTAGTTTGTTTAAGACAGAGAGAAAGAGAGATGGTGGGAGAAAGAGAGAGGGAGAGAGAGAGAGCGAGAGACAGAGAGACAGAGAGAGAGAGAGACAGAGAGAGAGAGAGAGAGATTGTTTTCTCAATAGAAAAGGACAGAAAGCTTATAGAAGACAATGTCTATGTCACTCATTGCCTTTGGTCTCCTGAGAATGATGCGTACTCTGGTTTATGCTGGCAGGTGCGTACAAAGGCTTGGCTCTTTGTTCCCATAGTCCACAGAGGGCCCTAGACTTCATAGTGTGTTGGTGATGTAACCACGGAATGTTTGCTTACTCCTTCAGTTTCTCTTATTCATGGTCTTTCATAAAATTCTGTTTATTAAGTTCTCGGAAACATAAAAAAAAAACTATGGAGAAATTTTAAAATGCTAAAATTATTCCAGACTAAAACATATAGGATGGTGCTGTTTACCCATCTACTTGAATCAAGAAGCCAAGAAAATGGAAATGTGATCTATTTAAGAAATCATTTCCTCAGGCAAAAGGCATATTTCTGACATACCTTGTAGCTGGACATCATTCTTGCATTTGTATTTTGAGAATAAGCAGAAAATATTTTGAAAGTAACCAAACAGCTTAGTGACTTCTCAGACTTAGCCAAGAAGTGTAAAGATATATAAATGCTATCTGTGATACAAGCAGATTGAATCAGTCAAGTCCCAAGTCTGCTAGAACACTGAATGGAGGACCGGGGAGAAATTCCTTGTTTAGGACAGGCATTGAGTCTGTCTTCTTTAAGGAATGATTGAATCCTGCTTTGAGAAAGATCAAGAGACTCTGCCACCTATGGCCACGGTGTCTGTGGTACTGTGCCTGTGATATGCTTCTGGAAAGTGTCTCATTTTGTTGGGGGGAAAGAGAGTGCCAGAATAGGCTTGTACACTTCGGATTTGCTCTCAGAGACAGGAACGTTTGGCCTATGGAAAGGGGTGGGGTTTCCTCTGAGCCCTATAAGCATTCTTGAGGACCAGTATGGAGTAATTTCAATGTATCTACCTTGGGAGTTTTGCCACTGAGCATAGAAAGGAATTTCTGTGATGTTTCCAAACTGGGTATAAATGCCAGGGAAGAATCCAGAGAGCTCTGAGGACTTCAACCTTCAGGGGAAGAAAGCAGTGATTTATGGATCTCTCTAGAAATTATGGTTGGGTTCTTTCCACTCTCAACCTAGTCTTCCTTAGTCATGTGACCAGAATTCAATTATCTCTGCCATAAATAATCTTGTGAATGGAAGCAGTGTGTTTGGCAGTGAATTTCTGCCTCCTAAAGAGAAAGGAACATTTAGACATCATTAGAAATAATACTGTATGAACCTCTATTCCAAATGCAAGTGGCCACAAGAGTGTTGCTCATCCCTAGAGAAGGTAGCTTTAAATGGCTTTGGTATATGTTGGTGACAGATTGGAAAAAGGTTGGTAATAGTTTTTGAAATGCATGTTTTTAGCAGGCTGTATTTAGAAGTTTATTTATGATTGGCTTCAGAATAAAGTCAGCCTGTTGGTGCATAACAGAGTCTATCTGGTTCCACTAGCATCCTTGAAATATTTAATGAGAATCTGGCTTGAGCATTTGCAGTCTCCTGGGCACTGTGGAGATAAGGGCGCCAGTCCTGGGTAATTCCTTTAACACCAGTAGCCTTTGTTTTCCTACCTTGCTCCATGTTCCATGTTCTAGACTAGAGAAGATCAGCGTTTTATAGTCAAAGGCTGTGTGTCTTGAAAATAGCCATTTTCCTACCTATCCTCAGCCAGTAACAATTTATGTCCAGAAGATAGCAGAAAGTGCTGATTTAAGTCATTTTATAACCAGTGTCTTTTGCTGGGAGAGAGCAGCTCTGTAAATTGTTTCAAGAATCAGAGCATTCTTCTTGGTTATTAAAACTTGACCATCCATCTACACAGGGTTCATTCAATTGAGAACGTTTTATTGGATCCAAAAATAATAATCCTTTATATTCATATAGTATTTGCAGTTTTCAAAGGGACTCTTCACATTCATTTTCTCATGTGATTTTTTCCGACAACCCCATGTGATAGAGAGGGTAGGTACTGTTACTTCCAAATGACAGATGAGGGACCTGTCGCCCAAGTGCCTGTAAATCCTGTTCAAGGTTTCACAACTACTAAATGACTGGGGCCAGAGCCCCTGAGGTTTGATGCTGGCCCAGAGCTTTTGTTGCTCATTTAGGAAAGAAGCCGTTGGCTCTGGCAAAGGAACTTGAAGGTCAGCTGGGAGGGAGGTGTGCCGGCCTCCTGTACGTACCCACCAAGTGTGTGATGGGGCAAGACCCTCACTCCATGCCTGAGATTTTGCTTCCTTCCTCTGATCACAACAGGTTTTGTGGCAAAGATGATATGCCAGCACGTTGTATGGGAATTCTTTGGAAGGTGCACATTAACAAATGAATGGAGGTCTCAGTCTGTATATTTTCCCCAGAGTAGAGAACTTTTGTGTTCCCTATAGAGACCTGGAATCTACCCACAGGAGAGGAGAGCAAGGATCCATTTTGTTTATTACCAGGCTGTTCCTTACCATTCACTCTTTCTAATTGCCCTTCATTTTCTTCCTCTTACCTTTCTGGGCTGGGCTGTCATGATGTTCCAGAGAGGATGTCAGAGTCATAGCCAGATAACCCAGCCATGTCACTTTCTGACTGTTCAGTTTGGAGCAGGTAGCTCTTTTTTCAGCCTCGGTTTCCTTTCTCTGAAACTGGTGTAAGATGGAATTGGTGAAGTAGATACATGAAGTTCATAACATAGCAACCAGTCCTCAGTACATTCTCAGTAAAGTATCCCGTATTAGGGAAGAGTCAGCAGAGACAGCAATCAGGCCAGAGCTGACGAGAGCATTGGATTTGGTCTCAGCTCAAAGCACTGCTATTACATTATTGCTCTGCTTTCATCCTTCTTGACTCTCTTGCCCTCACGTGTGAGAGCTAAAGGAAGAGTTGAGTTACGAGGTGAGGGCATTTTGCAGATGGAGAAGCAATAGCTAAATGGAGTAACAGAAACCCTGCCCTGGGTCTGTTCCCAGCCTTCCTCGGTGGTTGTGAAACACATGCACTCTCAGCAGGCCAGGGTAGCATGCAAAGCTGTTGTGGAGGCCTCTCCCACACACCACTACCTGCCCTGAAAGCCTTGCTGATGCTTCACAAAGCAGATGGTTTCTTTTGCTTTCCACGTGGTTTTGAAATGAAATGGACTTTTGATGAAATAGGTTGGGGAATTCCACATTCAATTATGAATCGGTGAAAGGAGCAGAGAGAGGGTGTACTATAGCTTTTA
Source organism: Uromys caudimaculatus (assembly GCA_028551405.1). Classification (NCBI taxonomy): domain Eukaryota; kingdom Metazoa; phylum Chordata; class Mammalia; order Rodentia; family Muridae; genus Uromys; species Uromys caudimaculatus. The sequence continues at coordinate 91,460,079 of CM052702.1, forward strand.
GAAGAATTTGATACTCCTGTTTCATCCAGCATTGGGTTAAGGAGGGGAGACTTGAATAAGTGAATCTGCTCCTCAGGGGTCCAAAACCAGTGACTAGCCAAGAATCCTATGTTCACTTTGGAAGCCTGAGAATCCTGTTGCCTGTGATACCACGCAGTGAAACGGAAGAGCAGAGAGGGACTGGCTGGGGATGTAGCTTGGTGATAGAGCACTTGCTAGGTGCTGCCCAGTTCTGTTCTCAGCACTGGAGAAAACAGAATAAAGTTTCAAATTAAAACAAAAAAAAACAAACAGAAACAAAAAACAAACAGAAAACAAAAATTGAACCAACCAACAAACAAAAAACAAAAAACAAAAACCCAGCAACTCCCCCAAACAGTAATAATAACAAAAACCACCTACCAATAACAAGATAAATCAGGGGCCAGAAATGCAGAAGAGTCTGGTTCTTTTTTTATTTTATTTTTTAATTTTTGGATATTTACTTTATATACATTTCAAATGTTTTCCCCTTTGGAAACCTATCCCATCCCCCTCCCCCTGCCTCTATGAGGGTACTCCCCCAACCACCCACCCATTCCCCTCTTCCCTCCCTAGCATTCCCCTACACTGGGGCATCTAACACCCTCAGGCCCAAGGGCCTCTCCTCCCCCTGATGGCCAACAGGGCCCTCCTCTGCCACATATGTGGCCAGCACCATGGGTCCCTCCATGTGTATTCTTTGGTTGGTGGTCCAGTCTCCGGGAGATCCAGGGGATCTGGCCAGTTGACACTGTTAAGTAGGATGGAAAATGGAGATCTTGGCTTTCTCTGGGCCATACGACCTGAAGCTAAAGTCATGTTTTAAGTTGTGACATCTGAGATCCATGTGTAAACTTTTGATGAGACCCAACCAGACATGCTGCAGTCTTTGAGAACCTCTTGACCTGCAGTGGGGAAGACGCTTTGTAGCTGCGCTGTTATTAGTGTGTGGCCTCCTTCACAGCTCCAATTCAATGATTTCAAAAACACACTGTAAATTTTATCACATTAAAGAACCAATCACTTAAACTAAGATTTCTTGGTTCTGGTGTTTATTATGATTTCAAGATTTTGAGAGACATACCAGTATAAGTGGGGGAATACCATTAGAGCCAACTCTTAGGGGATAGCACCAGATAGTCATGATTTTTGTAAACCTAGGGGAACTTTTATTCTTCCATTTCCTGAACAACAACAACAAAGCAAAACACAAAAACAAAACACTAAGCCTACAATACAGGAAGGGATAATGTGCTAAGCTAGTGTTTGTGCATTTGCTTGTCATAGGTTCTAGTCTACCTGAGTGATGCCAGAGATAGTCACATCTTTGTTGGCCATCTTCTGTACCTGCTTCTGTCACCTCTTCCATTATAGTTACTTTGCCAGTCATTTTCTCACTTAGTCATTCAGCATTTTTGATACTCATGTGTGTTAAGCTCTGTATTAGTCATATTTCCGCTACTGAGAAGCCCACGGGTCCAATGGAGAGGAAAAAAAAAAATGACAGTCACCAGCTGATTTCTGACAGAATTAAAAGCACAGTCTAGACCTAACATTTTTCTCTTTTTATTCATTTTTGTGTGTGTAGTATATGTGTGTACACACAGACATGTGGATATGCCTCACTTGTGTGTGCATGTATACCCCCCACTGTTTGTGTATGTGTGTGCGTGTGTGCGTGCGCGTGCACATGAATGCCATAGGTAAAAGTCAGGTGTTTTCCTTAATTGCTATCTACCTTTGTTTTTGAGAAAGAGTCTCTCTCTGACTGAACCCAGAGCTTTCCGGTGGTTGACTAGACTGGTTGGCCACTCAGCTCCAGGAATTCTGTCTCAGTGATCTCAGTGCTGAGGTAACAGGCAGACCCTGCCCAAGCTTTCCATGGGTACTAGAGATCCCGAACCAGGTCCTGAATGAGCCGTCTCTCCAGCCCCTAAGTTGCACCAGTCTTAGGTGTCAATACACAAGTGGGAATTGGTGGCAAAGGGTTGGGTGGAATGGAGGCGAATAGAGAGGTCTAGCCTGTCTAGCACACAGTAGGGCAGCCATGCCCCATGCCAGATTTGCTGAAGAGGGAGGCCAGAGTTCACCCAGGAAAACCTCAGCCAGGGCTGGGTCAGCACAGCTGAAATGTGTGTTCATTTTCTTCTCATTATAAATTTTGCCATTTTTGTTTTTTAAAATATTATTTTAAATTGAATATCGATCTTTGTAGGCTGTGGAGAGGCAAGTATCAATTAGTGAATGGAAAAGGCCTTCTTTTACCCCAGTGTACACCACATATTTAAGAGATGATAGTTTTATTGTTTCTGGTTTTATATTTATTCTTCACTTGTCAAAACCAAAATTTTCTCTCCTTTGCAAGGAACTCTCAACAATTCTTGGGAATATATAAACTGAAATGTAGTTCTGTGAACTCACAAAAAACAACATCATAATAATATAAGTGTTGTGTACCTGCCAATGTTCTGATGACACCCCAAAACAACTATAAATGGAAGGCAAACATCTCAATGCGTTCTTTTATCATAAATGCTGGAACACTAATTTGCATAGTACTTAATGTAAGAGAAAGAGAAATTAAATTAGTTGGAGTATCATGTATTCCATATATATCCTCATTTTCAGCTCTCCAGACTCCCCTGAGCCACTGTGAATGAAGAGGGGATTTGATAAACCATCTCAACACTGGTCCCGTAAGGCCTTGGCATTTGCAAGCTTTATAATTATTATTTTTTTTGTCTTTTGTCCCATGCAGCAGCCACTCTTGCAAATCAACCTTGGGAAGTTAGCATTCTCTTAATGAAGATCTATAGGAGACAGTAAATCAGCTCTCCAGGCGCCATTCATCTCTTCCTTCAGTATGAGCTGGTGTCCGGTACCTCACCAAAGCTCATCTATCTTCTGTGGGTCCCTGGTTGTTTGCTCTGCCCACGTCTCCTAGATCATCAAGCGAGCAGGCAGGGGTGCAGTGGAGAATGGCCTTTTGCTTTAAAAGTTACCAAGGTCAGCTGAGATACCGAGTATTGCCCATAACTTAAGAGGTGATGCTCCATAGCAAAAAAGAGGGAATGCACAGTGCATCTGAATTAGGCCTGGTTACTCAAAGGCTGGTAGAAAGCAAACAATGAAAAATAAAACTGTTGAGAATTTTGAAGTCTTAGAAGTACTTTCCTGGGTATCTGTGTAAATCATGCTGGCTTTCTTTTAGCTTCACAGTTAATTCTATACGTTGTATTATATGCTAGGAGCTCTTACAAGTGGCATATCATTTCCCATGGTCCTATTATGGTACAGATGCTGTCATTTCCTATGCTTATAGGAGGGACTGACTATTATTAAGGTTTAAATAACCTCCCAAAGAATAATTGCCACACACTGGACTCAAGGTTCAAAAGCAGGTGTCTCCAGCAATTCCCTTGGGAGCACGGGGATGCCTCAGGTTTCTTGCAGTTGTCCACTTGTTTGGAAGGTCAGTATGAGCCATGTATGTAGAATGCTGCAGAATTTGGCAATGGGCCCCAAACCAGGTCTTCATTGCATATCAAAATGGTCCTTGTTCATACAATTTATATTTCTTCCCAAGATGACTCCATGAAAAAGGTTTGGGTCTACAAAGTTTATTTGGGAAGTGATCCCAGGAAGTATAGTATTAGGGGGCAGGACAGGAAGCCTTTATAAGCAAATAAAGCTGGTGACAGCTGTCTTCAGTTCCTTTCAATCCTGACGGATTCTAAATATACCTGTGACTGTTGAACTGAGAAGTAGAGCTTGGCTCCTGAGCATGTCACTACTCTGTTCCCCTAGACTCTCCATATGGAAGACCTAAGGAGCAAAGGCTGGCTATTTATGCCAATCTTATACATTTCAGCTTCAGTGACCTCCAGGGTGCCAAAAGCATCCTGTGGGAAGAGCACCAGCACTTGCTACCATGTTTGTTTTGAAGCCAGTACCCATTCTGGCTGGGATGTGTCTAGGCTGGGACCCAGACTTGGGAGTGACAGCTGTATTAAGTGAGCAGGGTCCAATGGACTCATGAAAGCTGGAGGTAGTTAGGGTGGAAAGATGGGGTTTCCAAACCACAAAATGGGCCTTCTTCCCAGTTCTTCATGCTCAGCTAATGAGTAAACCCCTTAACTTCTTTAAGTCTCAGTTTTCTTATATCCCGAGTGAATGTAGCAACTCTACAAGATTGAAATTCTGTATCCTTCAGAAAGCTGTAGCACAGTAGAGCCATTTGCAGCCAGCGCTTAGTACAGGTGGGATGTCAGGAACTACTGGGATATGGTGGAGCAGCTCTTTGTTTTACAAGAAGTGTCAGAAGAGTATTGTCTTGATAGTGGAGGATTCCTGTATACTTTAAGGGTCAAGGGCAAAAGAGGTCACACTTAGTCAAGACTCCTTTTCATTTGATTTTTGGCCTGTAGAAGTTGGTGCCCCTGTGAAGCACCAGGAGAGGATTGTTTCTCTAGCAATTCCCTAAAAGTATGAAGACATTTTTTTTCTCCTGTTGAACATTGGTTTGGATTTACAATCCACAGAGCAACCACTGCTCCCATCTCTGTAACTTTCTGTTAATTTTCTATGTAAAGGTCAACTCTACTACTGGCTGCTAATACCAAGTGACTCTTGATTATATATGAGAAGCTCACTTGATCCTCCAAGCAGGAGGAGGCCTGTTGGTGCCATACCTTTTTGATTTCTCATTCCAGAAGTCATGCAGCTGTTGGCAGGCCTTACCTTCTAGTCTCTTCAGGCCCCAGGCTAGGCTTACTGTCCCTTCACCCCACACAGTTAGCCTCTGACTTGAACTCTGTCACTCAAGAGGGAACATTAGAAAACCCATACTTCTGAGTCATGCTCTTTATTTTGTGGCCTAAGGAGGTAAAGATGCTGTGAGGAGCTTTTAGGGACCATCATGCCGGAGCCTCTTTATTGCCTAGCAAAAGCCTTAAATGATAATGTGAAACCTCGATATTGATTGGCTGATTCTTGATTCTTCCTCTTTGGGTTTTGAAGTAAAAGTGATGGTTCAGAGTATTTATATTACTCACTGGCTTTATTAAATTAAACATAGGAAGGTCCATTTAAGATGAGTTTGCAGCATGGGCAATGGGACTTTATCACAAAAAGACCAAAAGAGAGCAGTAGCTTTTAGTTGTGGCTTAGCTAGAGAAAGCAATTGATGAGCAGAATGTCTCAGTGGAAGTCCATCATTCACAGAAGGAGCCAGAAAGAAGGACTTTCTTTCTAAAATTCCTTATCTACCACCTCTGTGAGTATCCTGGTGTATGGTGTGGTGGAGCCTGGTAACAAAAGCAATAACTTCTATAGTGGCTGACTCCAAGCATGGTAGTTGTCTCATGGGAGCAGCTGTTGCGTGGTCAGGACCAAGGCTGGAGTTCTGGGACTATTAATCCAACTCAGTTTGTGTAAGTGATGATATCTGGCCATGTAAGATACAGAATCGACAACAGACAGCCTTGCTGTAATAGTACAGGATTTAGAATCTTGGTTAATTTTGTTCATCTTAAATCCACCAGAAGTTAATCTGGATTAGAGGGTTGATTAGGGTGCCATAAAGAGCTTCAGTTTTTTACTGAGTCACTGCTTAAAGTTTAGAAATATGTTGAAGCTGGGTATGGTGGTATATACCCTCAGAGGTGGAAATGGGACGGTTGTGTGTTCAAGGCCAATTTGAGCTACATAGCAAAATATTGTCTCAAAAATACCAACACTGGGTATGTAGCTATGGTAAAGCACTTGCAAAGACATGGGGGGAAATACAACAACGATTAAAAGACTTGACCCCTGGTTAAAATGGGGCTGGCAGAGGCAGTGAAATAGTTAATGTGACCGCCTCCCTTACAGGTTTCCCCAGATATGCTTACTGGCTGTACAATGGATAATTGTCAGCTCTTGTTGTGCAGATGCTGTTGCAGATGGAGTCCTGTACCTGCATGCATAGCAAATGAATTCGACTGGCAATCCCCTTTATAAAGCATAAATATGTAATTTGTTCAGCTGTTGTAATTAAATATGTATGTGTGAAACAGCCACCATTCAGGTCATTAATGATGCGCCATGCCAAATTAGAGCTTACAGACAGTAATGTACATTGTGGTACAATGAGGGAATTGCAAATAACATAGCTAAGCCTCTGCTGGTAAAGGATGCATTCAGAGGCTTTCAAAGGAATATTTACATCTGTAACATAATTTTTATTTAGAAGATAACATTTTATTCAGTGTAAAAGTCTCTTAAGATCGTAGTGCTTTCTTCACCAGTTTAGTTTTATTGTTTTATCATTTTATCATACAAATGCCACACACTTTATTAGCCATGCTGCTTGTGATGGGTCTTAAGTATCTACTTACATCTAAGGCAGCAGCTACCCCTGTGTCTCTTTACCATTGTGGTTGAATGGATCCTATCATAGCACCTTGGAACATCCTGGTTATTTCACTAAATTAAAGAGAACCTCATAATATTTCAACCATAATCCCCACTGATAAATAAACAAATTCCCCTGGTAGTAAACAGCATTTTTATTTCCATAGAAATACGGCTGAGAAAAATGCAGTTATCAAAATATAAACAAATAAGAGTGGTAAATTTGCCCCTAGTGTTTTAATTCCCAGTGAATGACTCTCAAATCTGAGGAATTTCCTAAGAAAAGTGTCAGCCATGGGTCAGAATGATTGTTTTTCAAATTTTAAAACTCAAGAGTTCATAAAATGAGAAAATTATTTATTACTCTATCCTTTCGCTCTTTAGTTTTAGATTACATTCTTTGAAAGTGTTTGATCTGCCATTTAAAAACATTAAAACTATTTTTACTTTCAATTCTTTCTGCATTTGTATTTTGGTTGCTACAGACAATCTATTTTTATCATGCATGTTGTTTTGACGGTTCATGCTGAGACTACAAGAGCTGACCATCTCGACCTTTCTGTCCAGTAGGGCAGTGGGAGGAAACATCTCAAGAGCTAATTCTGTCTTGTTCACAGTTGGGAACAGAACATTCCTCTGTGATCCCCTGCACATGATTCTCAGGGATCACTTGAAAGCTGGACTCAATACTAAGTCCTCGGCTTCTTAGGTTCAGTACAGACAAATTTAAGTGGACTATTTGGTTAAGAATCATGGGAGGGAAGTGTAGTTGTTAAAAGTTTCATAAACATTTGAAAATGGAATTGCTTGACAAATTATTTTAGTTTTGTAATGAAATCAAATTTAGAAGTTTCCTTAAGCCTAGAATGGTTAATCAAGATTTGAGATCTTGAGGAATTTTCAAAACTAAAACTTTATATTGTATAGGATACAAACTCTTCATTTTCAACAAATAGCTAATGTTTTAGTTCACCAGATGAATATTTTATTCTAAACAAATGAAAACCTAACAGCAGAGCTAGGTATGGTGGCACATGCCTTTAGTCCCAGCACTCAGGAGGTAGAGGCAGTGGGATCTCTGTGAGTTCAAGGCCAGCCTGATCTACAGAGTGAATTCTAGGACAGCCAGGGCTATCACACAAAGAAACCCTATTTCAAAAAACAAAGATAACAAAACAACAACATCCCTGACAACAATGTTTGTTTCACCTAAACTTTTGTGACATAAAATCAGAATACTTTAAAACCTTTCATATCTTTATATTTCTAATTTTTTCTGTACTATTGTTTAAAATAACTTTTCAGCTAAATATATTTCCCTTGCAGTGCTAATGAAAAGTGTGATTTATGTCCCTGTTTATTTAGACAGAAATATAGAGATGTCAACGATCAAAAGTTTGTAATGTATTTCAATTGTATTAAGACCCCTCCCCCCATACAGAAACTCATGGAAAACTACCTTGTCAGCTACATGTTTAGTATGACCCATGAGTTCATTGCTTTTCTGAAGATTTTCTTGATGATCCTTTTTCATTTAGTTTCTTTATCCTTTAAGATATATGTTAGAGATAGTAATCTTTTGATGACCAATTTATTATTTCTACATGTTTTAGAACTATTCTGGTTTGGAGCGAGGCATTTTGAAGGATGCATGATTTTGAAATATCTTAACCAGTTGTAGAAACATATACCTGAGAAGCATCCGTGGGAAACTGAGGCAAGAGAATCCTATGTTTGAAATTTGTCTTGGCTCCAGAGTGAATTCAAGCACAGTGTGAGTAGTCTACCATTTTATATACCCAATCTCAAAAACAAGCACCAACCTGGATGTAGCTCAGTAATAGAACAGTTGATTAATGTGTGCAAGGCCCCAGGTTCAAGCATGTATCCTTCAAAATAAATAAATTGGTTTTAGATACCTTTCAAAGGTTTCTTTTTTTCTTGAGTGTTTAAAAAAAAAAAGCTTAAAATTCACCAGATGAGGATTAAAGACCTCTATTATAGAACACTTGGTAATGGGAACTGGGAGATGTGCAAATAGCCTTCCTTACCCTGAACCTGAAAAGGTAGAAATGTACAAAAAGGTTACAGATCCTACTTGAATAACTTGAAGGAGCATCCACTTGTTTTTCTGAAGTGGTAAGAGTTAAGAGCATGGTTTAGGATTATTTGGGCTGCTTGCTCTGGAGGAACACAAGGGAAACCACCAGAAGGATTTCTTCTGGTCTTGTGTTAACAAGCGAGACTGCATGCTAAAGAACGTAGCCATTACTGAAAGGGTAGGAACACCCCAGTGGTCAGTGGCTAGTGGCCTGGTGCTTTCTGATATTGCCACAGGCAGGCTTGGCCAATCAGATGTGATCATTTGTTGGCTGTTGTTCCTTTGGCCATCACCGCAGTAAACACTTTCCCTTGAATGTTGGTTTTCTGTTGTGTCTGGCAGCCACATAGGGCTTGAACTTCAGCCAGTGGCAAATATTTATACACCAGAGTGTGCAGTGTTCAACTGGTCAGGCCTGAGAGGAAGAGAGCTCCTTCATGCCTTCGGCCAAAGGGGAATTATCTATTTTTCCTTCCTTCCCGCTGTGCCCCGCAGAGGTGGGACCTTGCTGGAAGCCATCGGAGCAGATGCATGTGCTTTGCGAAGGGAGGACACCCTCCTGACATTTCTGCCTGCTCCTTTAATTCTCCTTGCAGAGTTTACAGTTAGTATTTTCCCTGGAACGCTGTCAAGCTTGTGACAGCCCGAGTGTATGCCGAGCTGTGAAATCGAGCCGGAGAAGCAAGTTTGTGAGAAATCTGTTTCTACTCAAATCCGTGAGCTTCATTAAAACAAAAGCAGAAAAACAAAAACAAAAACAAGTAACTCGAGGGGCCGTAGCAGGCTGGGCGCCCGGCGCCATTTCACGACCTGTGAGGTGACGACGCTGCCGTACATGGCGCCGTGTTTACCCGCCACAGCCAATCAGCGCGCCGTGCCAAGCCACGTGACGTGCCACGAGGGCAGCACAGCCATTTCCTTGTTCCGAAAAAGCCTGCTTCCTCCGCAGAGCCCTTTGCCTTGCGTTGCATGCCAAATGTGCTTGCAGAATGTGTCTAGTGGACTGGCATTTGTCCACAACGTTATTTCAGCAGGTAAAAAGTCTGCGCACTTGAGCTTGGTGCATTCTTTATGTAAAATGGATTTCCCTTCTTGGCCAGAGGCCAAGGGCACTGCGCACTGGCTGGGTGAGAAGAGCGCTTCTCTGCTGAGAAACTGGTGGACCGACACACTCTTAATTTTTTGGCTTCTGACCAAACAAGCTAGATGAATGCCAAAATTCAACAAAATAACACATTATTGTGTGATAGGAGCCGTGCTCCAAGAGAGCAGGAACTCAGAGAAACTTCATACTGGCTCCCCACCCCTCCCCCTTTTGTTTTTTGGCTTTATTATTTTTTTTAAAGCATCGTCACTTTGGGGAGCTTTTGTAGGAAAATGGCTAAATGGAACCTTGAGAGTCGGATTTTTAGCAATAAACCTGAAGGAAGGCACTGAAAGAAAACAAGAGCTTAAAATTACGTTCATGAACTTTTCCCAGACAGAACACACAGTTCTCTGACTTCACAGAGCTGCATTTAACCCTACAGACTCTGCAGATGTGACTGAGTTGAAAGCTGAAGGACTTGGCATTAAAGTGAGAATTTTGTGAGATTTAGCTACATTGTAAAGATTTTAAAATAGAAGGAGAACTACAAATGCCAAATGCAGAGTTTCAGCTTTCCCAAACCAAAGACTGGTGTAAATCTCATGCTTTGTTATGATTTTGTACCCTGCCCCCTTCATCTGACTTTTTAAGTCAATGAAGTCTGTTCTTCCTTGCTTGATGTACCATTAGCAAGTCTCGAAAGTCCTGTGCCTCAGTTTACACATACTCACCTTGAGGACATTAAAAGAAAGAATTAAGATTCTCTAGGGCTATAAAAATGTTAGAAGCTAAGCTTGAAAAACAAAAAAACAGACTCACATATAAAACACATCTCCAGTTTTTGCATGGAAATTTGACAAAAGGAAAAAAGAGGTCTTCACCATTTTCCTCATTCACACAGCACAGACTGGCAGTCTAAAGAATTACTGTAGTTTCTATCATCCCTTCCTTTGCTTACAATGCTTAGTGTTTTCCAATACATTTAGAATACAATTCAAACTGGTGGCCATGGCCTGCCCTACGTGATCTAGCATCTGCACCCGCCTCTCTAGCCTCACTTTATCCTGTTGATTCTTTGCATGGTGAGCCTTGCTGGTCTCCTTTTGAGGTCTGGAATCTGCCAGTCGGTTTTCTATTTGTTGTCTGCCTATAATGATTTCCCCCTCCCTTCTCCTTTGGGTGATACATTCTTTCTTACCGTTCAGTTCTCAGCTCAGACAATATCTCTATAAAGGAGTAATCTGAGGTTGGTAATCATACTTTTATATGGAATACTTCTCAGGAAAAATCCAAAATGTCCCTGTTAATTTGTTTGATTACTTACATGTTTTTCCTGTCGCCTCCATGTCAGTCCTACAAGGACAGAAAATCATAGATATCCTCTTCTGTGCTTTTTGTATTGTATCTAATCACCTAGGGAATAAAATGTTGGCCAAGTTGGAATATTTCAAAATATAGCAATTTACCTTCAGTTTCACTGAAGAATCCAATAGATTACCAGCCTCTAGAAGACTCTTATTATAGTATGTATACCTTGGTAAGCACCTAGTTCTCCTTTGAAAGTGCGTGCTGATCCAGAGGGGATGAAGGTTTGGAGGTCAGTCTGCCTGTGCTGGGAGCAGCATTGACTAACCATGACAATGCAGTTGGCTGATTAGCTAGTATAAACTTCAGTTTTCTCATCTAATAAGTGAAATTTAAAAATATTCCTATATCATAGGATTTTTAAAATTACTGTTGTGTTTGATTTAGATTAATTGGCCTTTTAAGAAAAATGTATTACTTAGAAACAATCAACTAATACCTGTGTGATTCTAGTGCATCAGACCCTAAGTGGTTTACGAATTATTCTACTTAATCCTGGTTGTAGCCCTCTTAAAGACTGCCATTGTCCTCAGTTTCTAAGAAAAAGTAACTGGTGGGACATAGATCGGATAAATATTAAATATCAGAGCAGGATCTCATATATTTTCCTCCCTTGGAATATGTACTCTTTATGCCTGGTCACTCTGGAGTCTCACAGAAGCCTGAAAGGACTCAGTGGAGTTGACATACTGGTAATATGTCAGCTGCAGTAGTATCTGCTTAATAGAAGGGTTAAATGAGACAATTCAGGTAGAATGCTTAACTTATTGCCTGACAAATGGCAAACATTTAACAAATGTGTGTTATACAAACAACTACTATTATTGCTATGTCCTAGTGAAGTGAGTCCTGTGACCTTCATGACTAGCCGGAGTCCCTCTCTCTGTGTTAGCATCTGCCCTGAGCTATCTACCTCTCGGAGAACAGATCCATAACATGGAAGGGCATCATGGTGGAGCTGCCTCTGTAAATGACATACTGCCTTAGTAATTTAAAAATTACCCCCTTGCTTTGTTTTTTAACTTAGGAATTGATGTGTCTCTGAGACTGTTTTTCCATGTGAGGAGCTGTGACAGTGGCATAGAGGGATGCTCTGCTCAGACTCAGTGTTCCACCCACTCCCTGGGTGATGTTAGATACAAGCCTCAGAAAGATGTTTTACCATCGAGACTATGCCACACTCCAGCCTGTCTCTCCCTGCTTACCCATAGAAGTTCTGATTGGCCCCAACATGCCTCCATGTTGCCTTCCTGTGAAGCAGGATGTTTACAAGTATTTAATAGTGTTATTGCCCTGAGGACTTCAGAAGCTTATAGTATGTTCATTTCCCATGGCTGTGTGCCCAGTGTCAGTGCAAGCCCACCACTGTCTCTGTAACCTGAGTTCATAGTTGAGGAGATCTGAGTGTGGTGGACCATGCTTTTGCCTGTGCAGGGTTAGGCAGAAGCAGGGCTATGCAAGGACTCTGAATGCCTGACTCCTTTACTTGACTTCCTGGAGGACTCGGTGTCTTAAGATGGTGGGTCTGGTTTGGCCAGTTGGTGAACTGAAGCAGTTAGCTTTCTCTGGATGCTTCCTTACGTAACGGTCTTTTCAGTTTCAGAAAAGGAAGAACACAATCCGCCAAAGCACCCAGAATTATGGCAGATGAATAGCCGGGAGTAGTTGAACAAAGTGTCTATTGTGTGCTGTGCTGCAGAGCAAGATATATACAGGGAACTTCGACCAAGATACAGGGGATTTCTTTTCTCCTTTCTTTTCTATTTTTGTTAGAAACAATTTTGCTTTCCTTGTAGGAGTTGCTCATTGCTCTTGGATCTTCAAACAGAATAACGTGGTCATCTGGCTGCATGTCCTGACCCTACCATGAAAACACTGTTTGCTTCGATGCAAATTTAACTCTGTGCAGTGGAGAGTTTAGGTGAATTTTGTAAATTAATCTTTGGACTTATGGCAGATAAAAAGCCTGTTGTTCTGAGGCTGTGATTGGCCACTTGGTATATCTGAACACTTCCTTGTTCAACAACCATTTTAGGCACTAATTTTTGCTATTTAACTGTTGCTATAATACCTAGTTTGCATTTTCCCAAGTTACATTCATTACTTAAAGCCAAACTTAGATGTCTGAATTCAATTCAAAGTTTTGTATGCCCAATTCCATCTGGGGTAAGTTAGGTTACAGTTAGTATTTTAAACCTGTAAAACACAAATAGTAATGCCTATTTCATAGACATAGTAATGTTTATTTCATGGGCTCATTGTACTATAAAGGAAAATTCCCATCTTGGTGCTTCTTAGAAATCTAGAGCAATATGGCTGGTCAGAATATCAGGCTAATAAGGAACCAAACAGGTATTGTGTTCAAATCAAAGTGCCGGAGTAAAAAATTATAACAAGGTGAAGAGTTAAGGAGGAGAGTGGCCAGATAGAGGGGACTTCAGGCCACAGACAGAAGGCAAAGCAGACAAAGCTTCCCCACCTTGGAGTTAAAGCATGGGCCGTTTGACCTTTATCCAGTATCTCTTGTCCTCTCTGTGCCTGGGTAACACAGGGACCTGGGAGGCAGGTGCAGAGTGATGGCTTCAAAGTGTGGCTCTAAGAAGAGCTACCAGCTGTTTCTCCAGTGTTCACATAAGTAGATCCATAAGCCAGTGAGCTCATCACCAAAGCTTAGTTCTGTACACTCCATTTGCCTCTTCAGGAAAGACATCCTGTGCTTTAATATCTAAGGACATAAGGGCTAATGGTGTTAGAGTACTAAGTCTCAGGTATGTGCTAAACACTGGCTGATGGATGGAGAGGGCTTGGGACACATCTTGGGTTCTGCACACTTTAACTCACATTTCTGTTGTAGGATAAGAGAAAATACTACACATTGCTATTTCTGATTCCAGTGCTCTGTAATTTTAATGCTGGTGATATTCAATCAATCAATTTAATGAAATTAATGCTATGAACTAACTATACTAGCATTACTGAATGGTGGTGCTTTGTAGCAGACAGCGTAAGTCTAAGCCTCATCAGTTTTCAATAGTTATATCATTTAACTCCCATGCTGCCCCTTGAGTACAGTACTGTTATTCCTCATTTTGCTGGCCAAAGAATTGGTACAAGGCAGGTGAACCCAGAGGTCACAGTCTCAGTGGCCACATGGTGTTGTCTACATCAGAACAAGTTCTATTCCTATGGTATTTCCAACTAATTAGCTTTTTAAAGAATAAGGTGTATTTTTATTATGCTTATGAGTATATGTCTGTATGGAAGCACATGCACATGAGTTCAGATGCCCACAGAGGCCAGAGAAGTTGGATCCCTCTGGAGCTGGAAATATAAATGGCTACTGATGTATGTGCTGAGAATTGAATTCCAGTCCCTAGAAGAGCAGTATGTTCTCTTAAAAGCTGAACCAGCCTCTCAGCTAATGAATTCTTCATGCTACTAGAACTATAGGTATTCTCCAGATGACTACTATTTATGACTGCTGCTATTGTGCTAGGTGTGATCCATGCTCGGAGGTCAGGTCTTTTCCCAAACAGGGCTGCTCTTAATTGGGATTTGAAGTACTTTGTCCTTGCTTCCTCAGTCCTTTGCTTATAAACACACATATACATCTCACCCCATTTTACAGTACATTAAAAGAGTGACTCACTTTAAATGTATAGGAGTAGGGGAGTGGTAGTCTCAGGGTAGGTTGCAAACTCTAGTGTTTGGACAACTCTAGATGGAACTGAAGAACTGGGTGCCTCCTGAACAACATCTGGATTTTAGAGAATTAGAATATGTAAGGTATCAGAGCCCAGAAATATGAATTGAAGGCGACAGACATCAAGTATCTTTTGCTCACCTGGCACTCACAGATACCTATGTGGCTAAGGCTTGGATTGAATTCATCACTGACCCCAGTTCTGTCTTGCATGTGTTTTGTTTTCCTGTGAGTACCAAACTCTTCTGGTAGTTTTGTAATTGAGGTTTGGTAACCTTAATGGTCTGGTACAGTAAACAGCCAACTTTGTGCCAAAATTTTTCCAGGACCAGACATGGGTTTTGACACTATAATAAATTAAAAAGAAAGGAGCTGGCAATGAAAATGAGGATTTTTTAAAAGCAAGTAAGAGAAATCTACTTGTAAATTTCAGGCATGTTTTCTTAGTACTTCAGCCCAGTGTGACAATGCTTAGCTACATTAATCTGTTACTGGGTAACTCCAAAAAGAATGTTGGGCCCAGCCATTAAGAGATTGGTGACCCCCTCCCTTGAGCATTATTGAAATTTGACAACATTCTCAGAGTCCCCTTTTCTTTTAAGGATTTGGCTATCAAAAATACGGGTAAGTGAAAGGAACCAGGAAAAACTAATGACCAAGTGAATAGTAGTATTTCAAGTCACAGGTTGCTATGATACAGCTTCACCGTGACCTGGATGGATAAATGCTCAATGGGAGCTCAATGGGATTTGCTTTCTGGAGACTCTGAGTGACTGCTCTACCAATTCTGTGAGTATCGGGCCTGGTTGGTTGGCCGCCTCCTCTTCCCAGCACCACTTACTTCAGTTCTGAGAAACAGCTTCCACCCATTACAGCCCCAATTCAATTAGGCAGGGGACATGCTGAAGGTTTGGGTTTCCATCAGATTCTGGTATGCAGACAGTGGCTGAGTTTGGAAATCTTGGTGCGGGTCTTGTGATGTCATCATTTAAGTTCTTATCACTTTGCAGCCTGGTGGCTCACTCCATTAGTCTCCTTTCTTCCAAATGGGTATAGCCGTGCTTCTGTCTTCAGTCACAGTACTGGTGAGTTATTAGGCAGCCATGTGGTTTCCCCAGATGCCAGAAAATACTAATTCTCTCCCTGGAGTTGAGTTTTCCCTGCAGGGGCCTCTTCCCTATTTTCCAAACCATGACTTAAAACTTAAGAAAAAAAATGGACTGAAGAAGATTTAAAGGATATTAAAAATAACCCAACAAAAAACTTCCTTCTCTTTCTTTAGCCTGTTAAACTCCATAATTTTAGACCACCATGTAGAACTGGGCCTTTATTGAGTTTTGAAATATCAGAATAAGGAGGTATTTGTGAGTGTTTTTTACTGTCTTTACTGAAAACTACTGAGGTGATTTGGAGCTCATTCATGGAGGCAGTTCTGTTAAGTCTCTTCGATAATACATTCTGTTTATCATCCCAAAGAATCGTTGGTCATCTTCACAGGTCCTCTTCTGTCCGTGTGCCTGTCTTTAATCTGCTTTTCCAAATTTTAGCATTTCTAATATTAACTCTTGAAAACTCTTCCTCACATCCTTAAAATACTCTGACATTTTCCAGATTAGCCTAGCACAGAGTTCCAAACAGACAGAAACTTCCAGAAACCCCTGATGTGGGAGGCGGAATGCTATTATCATTGAATGTGCCTCCAAGACCTACCGATGTTGGCAGGTGGCCAATGCCTTTGGTTTGGACCAATTTATGAAGTGTTTGTGTGCTTATGAAAAATTTTATCTCTGCTATTCAGAACAGTGGGGCCTAGGATGGACCTGAAAAACATAATATGAAAAGAAGCTTTTCTGTTATTTCTTTTGATCACTGAATACTACAAGGACCTTTGTTATTTATTTATGTATTTACACATTTATGTACTTTAATTTTGGTTTCCAACTTTACCTTACTAACAATCTCTCAAGTAAAGTTACCACTGCAGTCATAGACTCTACTCTGTCCAGTGTTTGTCTTTTCCTTTAGGACAATTTACCTCTCTACACAAAGAAGGAATTTCTCTTGAATAAGCCATAATAGAACGTATCTTCCAATACCTAGTTAGAACTAGAATTAGTAGCACGGTGCACAGCAGGTATCTTGATGTTTTATGTGTTAACTGTAGTCAAAAGACAAAGAATCCTTTGTATCTGGATGGTATGGAAACAAGACCTTTTCTAAATAGGCTACAAACCTTCTGGATCTCAGAAAACAGTTGTGACAGCTAACACATTTACTTTTAAATATGAATACTTTCCCTTTAAAGTTTTTTCATTGTGTTTTATGGCCTTTAGTGGAAATAGCAAAAGGTAAGCGTCCTGCCATGACAGACTGATATTCTAATGCAATGCTCTCACCTACACAATCTTATGCTTCCTGCAGGGCATTGTCAATGTACATTCAAAGTGAACTTAACTTTTGACCCAATTAACTGATTGGCCTGATGGATTTAATTAAAATGAAGGAGTGCTTGTGTAGAGAGGAACAGCATTAGTATAATGTGGTAGTGAAGATTAACAAGATTGATTTGATTTGATAATTAGTTAATTTGATTAACAATATAATTTTGCATCTGGCAGATATCTGGGTTCAGATCCTCACTAGCTAGTTGTATGCCCTTGATCTTAAACTTTGAGTCTGACTTCTCCATTTCCTTCCTTAAAGCATTATAAAGACACCTACCTCATAAAGTTGCTGTGAAGATTTTGAAATATATTACGTAGAATGCTCAGCACAACACTTCGACCCACTTTGGTGGTAGATAATCATATCTATCGATATGTTCCAGAATTTCTTGTGTGTTCTCTGAAAGATATATGGCTGCCTTTTTTTTCTTCAGTGAGTAGTCAGTTTCTTTTCTAAAACACAAGTGGGACAGCCACCATATTCTTTGTGTTTTATCCACTGTTTTGAAGTTGAGTCAAACCTGTCTTTGTTGTTTATGCCTAGTTTAGACCATAATAATAGTTCCTCTAATTAATTAATGAGTTGACTTTTACAGTAATGTGTCAAATGCTGTAAGGTACATCTCTAGCTCCAGTAGTTCTTATTTGAAAATTAATAATACGTATACAAGCTTAATATTTCACAAAAAGAATTCAGAAATGAGGAGACCCCAGGCCCCACCCCATTGTCCTAGGGACGATACTTTCCGCAGTAACCAGGAAGGAGACTGACCTGAGCCAGCGTTCTTCCAGCTATCTCATGCTGATCACTTTTCTCTTTAATTAAAAGTGCCCTATTCCTGATCTTTCACTGGCAGGTGGCTCAGAGCTCTGAATTTCTAGAGTTCTCAAAACTATTGAGCAAATGTGAGGCAACAGCCTAGACACCCCTACTGTATAGAGTCCCATTCAGTTTCAAAGATACTTGGGCAAGTCTAGCCCTAGACCCAACACAAACCCCTGTGAGTTTGTTCTCTTTGAGATCATGGTTCTTTTTCTGTAGCTTTTTGTCGACTCAGTGCTGACTCCTCTCTGCCTCTTGTTGTGTTTTTCTCCGACTTTACCCACCACAGTTCAAATAGTGATAACCAGAAATCTGTATGTAACTATTTCCAATTAACTCTTCACTGTTCATATGTGCAGAAATTCCAGACATTTGTTTACAATATTTTTTCTATTGTATTTTATGGAATGTTGATTTTGCTCCATTAAAATTTCTTTGTCAAAATGCCATGTTTAACCAGTCACTCACTTGGTAGTTCCTGTCACATTAGCCAGGCAGGACAGTGAGACACATTATGTGAAATGTGACCCAAAGAGTTTTTCACCTCAACTTTAATTTTCTTGAGTCCTTTGGATGTCAAGGTTTAATAAGGAATTTATTCTCATGAACAATATTGTTCTGGTCACCATTTTAGTCCAGTATTCTCTATATGTGGTCCTGTTTTCCATTTTATTCGTATTGTATTCTTAAAAGGTATGAGATTTTAAAATATAATTTCATTCTATATTCATTTATTTGTATCTAAATTGTGTTTGAGAGATTTACTTTTACATCAGTTAAATGAGTTGTATTATCTAATGTTACCTTACCTCGCCGGAAAGGATGCTTATATAAAGGTATCCCAACACATTTTTCATCCTTTCACATATGTAATGAAAATGTACACTTCATTAACAGTAGACTTTTATTTATTTATTTTTTTTTGATACTTTATTTACATTTCCAATGTTTCCCCTTTTCTGGGTCTCCTCTTTGAAAACCCCCTATCCCCTCCCCCTCCACGCCTCTGTGAGGGAATTCCTCCTCCCACCTACCCGCCCACCCATTCCCATATTCCCACCTTGACATTCCCCTTTACTGGGGCCTCTAGCACCCTCAGGCTCAAAGTCCTCTCCTTTCTCCCTGATGGCCATCGAGGTGATTCCTCTGTCTCATATGTAGTCCAAACCATGGGTCAATAGATGTGTATTCTTTGGTTAGTGGTCTGAACTCCAGGACGACCAGGGGGAGGGTCAGGCCCATTGACACTCTTGCTCCCTCCATGGGGCTGCCAGTTCCCTCCGCTCCTTCAGACCTTTCTCCAACCCCTCCATCTGGTACCTCACTCTCAGTCCAGCGGTTACTAACAGTAGACTTTTAGAACCACGAGAAATACTTCCTCTGAACGGTACTTCTTCATCATGTTACTGTAGACACCACAGATTTCAGGTTTTATTAGCTTAGTCATGGTATTAGGGATAGTAGGTATGTTTTAAAGAGTTCAGAGGTCTAGTCTAAGAAAATCATTGCTATACTCTGATTTCGAAATCCTAGAATTGATAACTAGTACCTCAGATGTGATATCAATAGAATCTAAGAATGTTATAAAGCGCCTTATCACGGCGAAAACTGGATTCCTCTGAGCATCATAGCCTGAAGTGTTTAGTGAATTCCTGTGTTGTGGCTGCGAACCACGCCTTCGAGGTAAAGAAGTCCTCGTGTGAAGACATTAAAAGCTGGCTTGAGATGAATGCACACTGTATCTGGAGTTGGACAGATGCTTGCATGGGGCTTCTCTGCTGCTCTTACAGGAGCATCTAGCCACATTTCTCAGGGGAGAGCAGCTCTGAAAGCTAGAGGAGCTGACCAGAGGTCATGCTCTTTGCCTCAACCTGCTTTGTACTTAAGGGTAACTACATACACATGCATATTTGCTTTCTAAACCAGTTACTGGGCTTACAGCTGGGGGTGAAAATTTGGTTGTCTGTGTTGTCCAGCAATATTGTCTAAAACCTGAAATGGCTAATGTTTATCTTCAGGTTGTTTTGCTTCTTTTCAGAACTTAACTTCAAGTAGAATGCGTTATGACTGTATTTTCTGCATCCTTATAATAATACTGATAGTAAAAATAAAGTGAAGTAGGTTATACTGCTTATACATGGGGCAGGAGGTGAGGGAAAGCAGTACAAGTCTTGCTTTTAATTTTGTTGGTCTATATTGAATTTCTACTCCAATGGTAAGTCTATCTTAAATTCACTTAGTGATTTGGAATGCAAGAGTGGGGGAGATTTGCTGCTAATATTTATAGCATTTCAGAAAAATTTCATGGCTTGATGGTTAGAAACTCAAATTTCCAGAGAGACACAGAGGACCGGCATGGCCTATTGACTACAGTAGTCCTGTGCAGTCAAAGACTGCACAGTAGGATCTATATGTAGAAAAGGATCCAAAGCGTGGCCCTGTTAATAATGCACAGTGTGGCTGAGAAGCCTTGGCATGCTCACGGTGAATCCTGGGCTTGCTGGAAACAGCACATCCAAACCATTCCCACCTTACACACAGTAAATAGTGGGACAGGAACAGGCAGAGGGCCATGGGAGAACTCCAAGGCAATTCATTAACCCATTTAGAGACATTCTCAGGCAGCTTCCTGAGGTTCAAAGGTCAAACTGACCACTATTAATTCATCACAGAGGAAAAATTCTGAGAAGAAAAGAGTTAACAAACTTGACTTTTAATACTTAACAAGTTGTGTTAAAATGTTTTGACTCCGTGCCTCACTCACATGACTTACCTGACGTATGCCGCCTACTTTTAAATCACATTTGGCAGTATAAAAGAGCTGTATTCCTTTACAATTTGGAACAGGAAACAGAGTTCTTTCTCCCTGCGCCACAGAGAGCACCCACTGCAGGAACTGGTTTGAGAGTCCCAGGTCCACCAAAGATCAATGGCTGTGCTGTTATGAACGTGGTCCAGCCTGGACTCTGATCCTGGGATCAGGTTTTAATCTTTTTCGTTTCTTCTCATCTTTGTTTCGCCGTGTGTCTGAGCTGCAGTGGTGGCCCTCTACACACAGTATCTGTAAATGGCAGGATGGCAGTGTGGGGTAGCAGGGGATGTTGGCAACACACTTTCCAGGCACACTAGCACCCAGCGCACAAGCAGAGAACTTCGCTTCTGCCAACTGTGACTTCAGAACCCAGGTCTGTTCCTGAACCTGGACACCCAGCTGTCAGCATGTCGCCATATGTCACCAGCACATGGCACCCTAATTAAAATTTCAAATTGCATGCATTTGTGTTTGCTGGCTGGCTTGCTTCAAAGGCAGGGACCTCACCACCCCAGAATCTCCTTGCTTGTCTCTGAAGTATTATGCTCACCATGCTTAAGAATGGGTTGGAAAATGGCCTTTTCCCAGGGAAGAGAAAAACACCACTCTCAAATTCTCTCACCTCCTCTTTGGAAGTAAAACTACTTACTATCTTAAGGAAAGAGGGTGGGTGTGAAGAATCATGGCTGGTGCCCTTGACTAGGATTCTGACAACCAGCCATGTGGCTCCTGGTTCCCACCCCATTCTGGCTCACACATATTACTCCAGTCTGGGCTCTGTCTTCTCAGTTGAAAAGTGACTATTACTGCCCCTTAAGCATAGTATACAAAAAGGGGTTTAATTTGAGATGTAGTTGTATTTTAAGAGGAGACGGCCCAAAGGTGTGTCTCTTCCTGCCCTCTCTTTTAGTGTACCTCTACTATTGGGTGTTTAAATTTGAAATTTTATAAAAGAATTTGATTGAGCTCTTTGAGAAAATACCAGAAAAAGAATCCTGAAGAAATAGATTTCTGTGTACAAATCCAGGAAGATGTGCTGTGGGTTGCCAGTGTCCTTGTAAATTGTTATCAGTTATTAACAGACTTGTTAAAATTCTATTGCTGCAGAATGCTAAGGAAAATCTAGAGCAATGTGCCTGTGAGCCCCCATTCAGCTCTTAACCTCCTCTGGTGTACATGGCTGCTTATAACCTCATTTGAGACATGAGCATTCTGTGGCTTACTTGAGGCAGAATTTTCTGAGCAATATTTAGGATACAGTAAACTGAGAATTGAACCCAGATCTGTCTGGTTAAAGCTTGCGCCTTATATTGTTTCCCTCATGGGAAAGGGATGCTGAGTTTTCTGTTTTGTTTTTGTTTTGT
This sequence comes from Uromys caudimaculatus, assembly GCA_028551405.1. Classification (NCBI taxonomy): domain Eukaryota; kingdom Metazoa; phylum Chordata; class Mammalia; order Rodentia; family Muridae; genus Uromys; species Uromys caudimaculatus. The sequence continues at coordinate 91,482,192 of CM052702.1, forward strand.
TTTGGTGTGTGTGTGTGTGTGTGTGTGTGTGTGTGTGTGTGTGTGTGTGTGTGTGTGTGTTGTTTTTGGTTAATCATAGCTTCTAAAACAGGTGATGTCTTCCCTAAATATGTATTTGTGTATGTAAGGCTGAGTACCTTATCCAAATTATCATACCCAGAAGTGTTTCAGATATTGTATTATTTTTATTTCTTTTACTTTTGGGTTATTTGCACTTACATGATGAGATATCTTGGGGGATAAAACTGAAATCTAAACTCCACATTAATTTATATATGGTAGCACACATACATATATCTTATAGACTATTTTAGACAGTGTCTTTAATGCAAATTATCTTGGCTACAGACTAATGTGAAATCAGGTGTGAAATTTTCCACTTGTGATTCTATCTCTATTGATACACAGAATGTTTGATAATTCGTAGCACTTCAATTTTTGGATTTTAGGTTTAGAAATACTCATCCCATGTATGTTTTGGTCATATGCTTAAAAAAATGGAACTCATGGCATATGGAACTTGAGTGGTGACAACAGGTATTTTCAGCTTTACCCAGGCTGGAAATATACTGTCTCGGTACAAGTTATACCTGTGGCTTATTTAGTTATTAATTTATTTTTAGTGAGGTCTTATTATATTGTTCAGGCTGACCTTGAAATCCTGGACTCCAACTATGCCCCTGTCTCAGCCTCCTGAGATGCTGAGCCTCTCAGTCTGTGCCACTATGCCAGCTTTACCAGCGGCTTACTTTAAATCTCTGATGCAGCCCGGCATTCACCTCCATGATGACGTTATTGTTATAATGGCTTCTATGGCCCGTCAAGTGCGTGCTGCCATGGAGCACAGTCACTTATTACTTTGTGGTTAATAATAGTAAGGATACAGATCCACACAAGCAGAATTTCTGTGGTCTTCACCCTCACTGCTGAGAGTCAGGTAGTTATAGGAGGCAGCAAGGTCAGCAGTGTCTCAGTCTCCAGAGCCCACTTGAGGCTTCAGACCCCAACTGTCCTTTCATTAGCACTGCGGTCTTGAACAACCACCATGACCGTTCTCAGATACAGCTTTCTTATTTGTATGAGAGGGATCAAGAATGAGTTAATTTATACACCGCACTTAGAATGCTCCTCTTGGAACACTGGAAGAACCCAGTAGATGTTGGCTAAAAATTAACTGCAAAGGGAGGACGCATAGTTTAGTGCCAGACTACTTACCTATTATGTACAAGGACCAGTACCATACACACAAAAAAATAAATGAATAATATTAACCATCACATTTTACACTTCATAGGGAAACAAAGATTTTTTCCTTCTAGTTAAAATTAATTGATCCATTCTAACCTGAAATACTGATGGTGAACCATTGACCTTTTTTCATAGCCTCTGACTTACTAAAATGAATCTCCTTTATGGTTTGGTGTGTTGGTTAGCAGTTGCTAGGTAAGCTTCTACTGTGAAATGGAATCTCTAAAATAAATAGTATCATGAAGTTCATGATAGTCATTGCACTGGGTAGACAAAATACACCAACTTCATTATATTTCAACAAGTGCATATCCAGTCCAGTGGATTATCACAAACTCACCTTGAAGTATTGGCAGAAAGAATGAAGGAAAACTAAACACAAAACCCCAGCCCCCTCAAAAGTTTAGTAGTATATAGTGCTAACGGCAATATTTTGAACAGTGGCCACGTGGATGAGAGAAGTCAGCAGTGGTGTCCAGGCTGCCTCTCTTAGAGCTAGACAAATTGTCTTCAGATTTAGCAATGTGATGCAATTCTATCACCTATAATCATTTCTGAACATTTGTAGATCGGATTTCTGTTAAGCTCTCATTTACTCTGTAAAGCTACTGAGAGACACAATGAAGTATGATAGGAAAAACTACTTCTGTATTTTATTTAAAAATATGAAGTTCCAATGGAAATCATACCATAAGTCACAACATGTGCTAAGATTTCAAATTATTTCTTATCTTTGACTTTTATTTATCAGTACCCTGAGTACCATATACCCTGACAGCCTAAAGAATCAGTATCTTTTACTGACTCTCCAGAGCATCCTTGCTGATAACTTTTGGAAGGTGCATCATGATAATTTCAGTTGATGTATCCTCCCCTGCCTGCATCCCTATCTGGAGAGAAAACAAATAACCCATTAACCGATTTGTTTCTTTCTCCCACCAAGTATTAAGAAGGAGTGCTTTTTCTAGTATTCAAAGAGAAATTTGCTTGAGTCTTTTGTGTTTTATGCATCATAGTAAGAAAAACATAATCCGATGAAAGCTTAGGGCAAACTCTTAAAATAGTGGTTGTCAGCCAAGATTCCTGACTCAAAAACCAGGGAGGAGACAGATGGAAAGGAGAGGGGAAAGAAGGAAGAAAGGAAATCAGGTAGTGAACTGTTTAACGTGGTGTCAGCTGTCACGAGTATTTGGTACGATTGCACACAGACTTCATGAGGAAGCACCTACCGCAAGAAGCATCATTTAATTAGAATGCATTTGTGAGAGAGGTGTTAAGTCATTAGACAAAGGGAAAACAGTGGTGGCACGATCTCCTTTCACGAGAGAGTTTAATGAGTTTCTGCACAGAAGGTTTTAGGTTAAAGATTTGTCTGATAGTAAGTGTGAATAGAAATGCAGCTAGAAATGAAAGCTGTCATCTTGCTCCAGGATCAATTTCCCAACCAAGAGCACTCTATGGAACCCTTGAGTACTGGGCTGGTGAGAAAGCCCAGTGAGTAGAAGTGCTTTGCTGCTCACATGATAATCTGAACTCCATCCCTGCAGCCCATATGGTGGAAGGAGACAACCGACCTCCTAATTTGTCCACTGACTTCCATACGTGCATCACGATGCAGATGTATATGTGTGTACTCTCACACAATACCCAGGTATTGGTATTTATTAATGATGGTTTTAGTGAATGACTCTCACATGCAAGATAATCTGTTTAAGAAATGAACTCCAATATTTGTTATGGGGAATTGAGCTGCAGCAACATCTTCCCTTGACTCTCTTTTTTTGGGACGATGTTAATTCAGGATTCACATAGCACCAGAGCACGTAAAGTGCCCAGTGTTCCAAAATAGCAAGTGAAGATGGAGATTGTATTGTTTTCTAGGTCTGCTAAAGTGGAACTTAACTATTCCCTCACTACATAATAAACTTGTGGTCCCAAACTACATCAGTGATCTTTTAAATGAAGTCTAAGTAGGCAAAAAGGAAAGAAGACATGGGGGTGACATTTGGGGAAGACCAATAAAATAATTGACATTATCCTCATGATCAAGATGTGTTCAATGGGCCAATTCCTTGTGCCACTTTAGGCAAGTCACAACTGCCTCTTAACTCTAGTGTCAGGAAGAATCTGATATTTCCTTTTGGCCTCCATGAGCACCTCTACACATGATACACACACACACACACACACACGCACACGCACACGCACACGCACATGTATACACATAAGTACACATTAAAACAAAAGTTCTCACAAGTCTAGTCTGTCTGTATAAATCTCATCTGGAAGAGTTTGTAGGAGGTGGACGTTGCTTAAGGCTTATTTGTTCTCTTTTCACCAAAGGTATGCTTGTGAAATTTGTTATGAATGACCTGTTAACCTTAGCCTAGATATTCTGTCATGCCAGGTAGTTCAAGAGTATTTTAATGTCCATAATTAAGTTTTAAAATGGCATGGTTGTAGATATCTGTAAGGTTTATCCAGTTGTCTCTGATCATCCAGTAATTCATGTGCAAAGAACACTGTCCTTCTTGTGTTTTATTTTCCACTCTTTATTTATAAAAAAAAAATTACATTTGCACAAGAGAAGAATTAGCAGGATGTAAAATAAAAAATATGAAGGTCACTGGTGGGGAGACTATTTTAAATGTCTCTTAGGGAGTGGGCGACAGAGCTTTGCTTAAGATTTCACCATATGCTAACTGTAACGCAGCACTTCAACTTATTTACCGTTAGAGCTTCATGAAAATCACGTCATTCTGAAAGCCATGGAAACTGCACATTTGTGCATTAAACTATGTAAACAACAAGAACTGGTCATCCATCCAATTGTTGCTTCACTTATTTTGAATTACAGTGCAATTTTGTGGAGGGTGAAATGGGGATTACACAATATAGTGATTTCCTGTTAACACCTACATTTTTGCTGATCAAGCAAGGTCTGTTGGTATGAGAGCTTAACCTTTATTTTATTTCAAAATGTGTCTTTTATTCCGAGTTATGCTGGTGCCTGTGGTTTTGCTTTTCTCTGTGAGCCACATGTTAAAGCCTGCCCTGTCTAAATGAAGGAGTCAAGCCGTGGAGAAGACATTATAGGGGAACGTTACATTGGAAAGAGCCCAAGAGTCTTTTGAAGCTATCAATGATACTGTTAAAGGGAAATCCATGGGTGCTGACACCTCAGGTGCCCAGAGTACAGAGCAGAGGCACAGCACAAAGGTCCACAAGAGCATTTACCCACTCCATGTTATAAAACAGAACTGTCACCCAGTGTGTCTGCCTCCTTTCTCTGGGCTCTTCTGCCAGGCTGCCCGGTACCTCCCACTTAGCCTTCACACGGCCCCAGATACTTTATGGAACAAGAAGGGGAATGCCTGTCCATCTGTCCATCCTTCCTTGGTGAACCACCACTCCTTCTTCCTTTGCCATCACACATGGCTTGCGTTGCCTTATGCTAGACGTCTGGCTCCCATGGTAGTCAGTTGTGTGTGAATTCATCTTCACCAGGCTGTGTTTTCTTGAACACTGGGACCATGTTTTCTTAGTGCTTCTGACAGCTCTTTGTAACAGTGAATGCTCAATAACTGTTATTCAGACTGACTTAAAGACAAAAAGAAACAGAAGGAAAAATGTATTTTTGGTAGGACCCAGATCCTTTAACGGTTAATGGGCATTTAGAAACCTGATCCTCTCCAAAGGTTTTGACCATTTTCCAGGCTCCAGTTGGGCCACTTGGCAGGGAAACCTGCATTAGGGTGATCTTTTAAAGGTACACACTTGCTGTGGCCTGAGAATTCCCACTTGGACAAGAAGTTTTGCCCTGGTGTTTTGCCCCACCACTATATATCCTAGGAATTGTTTGCTGACACCTCACACCGGAAGTTTCTAAGGCGAACTGAAGTGGAGGTTCTTCTCTGTCTGGACCGACCTAGTTAATGTGCCGTCCACTTTTCTGCTGCCATTCTTGAAGAGGGCCTGATGCAGAAGAACCTCTCATTAATCAGCTGTCTTAGGTTCTTGCTTCGACATGGGCTCCAAAGATCAAAATTAAAATTAGGTTTTGATTGGTGAACTAGGTCCAATTAGCTGAGGGACTAGAAATTACTCAACTCAAGTTACTTCGCATCTAGTTTCTAGAAAACAGTCCTGGAATATAGAATTTTCTATGCATCGTCTGATCCAGGCTTCTATTTGGAGTTAGGGTGTTCATGTAAGGTAATTCTGATATATGACATAGAAGGAGGAAACTAAGAAGCCTTTCTGTGCAATCCGGGATGGGTACGTTTCAGGCTATGTGCCTGCATCCTCATTCCTTAGATGGCAAAGGCACTAACATCTGGTTTCATCTCTAGCTCTGAGTGTTTGTGCTATATTTGCTATAGCTCACTGTGGCCCTTGAGTTGATGTGGTTACTGAAGATAAAGAAGCTATTTGGAGACTGGACACTGACCTTGACCTCAGTAGAACAAACCCAGCTGCTTTTCTTGCTTCCCATCCATCCTGTTGCTGTGTGAATATTCTCCTGACATATGTTCAGCGGGGGTGCAAACATTTAGGCCAAGCTTTTCTCTCTTTTACAATTTTCTCAGTCTATCACTTCAATGACTATTTCTTGAGACTTGCCATTCTGGCCAGGAGGGCTGTATTTTGTTGGCTCAAATACTCTTTACTTTATTGACAAAGCTTAGTAGCACTAGGCAAATACTAGGGCATATCAGTTAATTTAAATCCCAAGGCCAAATATAAATTTATATCGTTATCAATTTAGCTAGGTTATAATGGCTACCCATTCTGCAGATGAAGAATCGGGAGCACAAATACATGGATGGGTTTTCCTAGGATCGTGCGTTAGTATATAGGTCACAGAAGTGTATTTGAGTCCAGGTATTTGCAATAGTATATTCAGATGCCAAATAATGTTAGTAATGCTTGGCCTAGGTGATGGAAAGCAGGCCTTAAATTTTTCCACTCATGACTCTTTTTTGCCTGAGAAAAATTTACATCATCTGACTGTATTGGTATATAAAAAGCTATATAACCAAATGTTCACTTATAATTACTCATAATTTCAGGAATTCTTTGACAAATATATATATATACATATATATATATATTTCACATTTATTAAAAATCAAAATCAAATCTGTATGCTAGTGAGATGAGATTGTTTTTGTGCTTTTACGTAAAGAACTAAATCTCGCTGAGTGTGATGTAGATGCAGAGCATCTTCAGTATCTTCAAGATTTTGGTTTTATGATCATCAGTGCTAAGAATTCTGCTTTCCATAAATATACATGTTAAAAGGCAAAAGTGTGTTGAGAACTGTTTTAGAAACTGTTGGTAATTCTGTCCTAACCCCAAGTCAAATTCATTAAATGATTTATGAAATCCAAATGTGTTTTCCACTACGTTTCAATAGGAGTGTAGAATTTGTATACACAGTAAAAACGCTGGGATGCATAATACACACTAGTTTTTAATGTGAGCTGCAGTGTTCCAATGTTCCCTGATGTCGTGTGATGTGAGCATAATTGCAGTGCAGAGTGGGCATGCCGTGTGATCCTTCAGTGTCACACACAGTGGGCACTGCTAGAAATGCCTCAGATTTATTAAACATTTTACTTGAGTTAATTTTTGGTTGTTGTGTATTTTTTTTCTTGTTGCCAAATTTTTGTGATGCCCGCATTCACTGATATAACTCTGTGTGGGGTTGCAACCCATAGTTGAGGAAGCTGGTATATAGAGTACATCCATTTTTCTGAAGTTCTTTGAACAGATTTCTCTGAGAGGTGCATTTTATCATGAAGCACTGCTGTCTTAGTGTTTGTTTAAGCTTAGACCTGAGACTTCCTCATGGATATATTAGTTATAATATCAAAGTGTATAAGATTTTAGAATCAAGAATATTTGGAGCTCCTGGCCATGAGTTTGTTACTGGATCTAACAGAAAAGGCAGGAATACAGAAAGTTATGAGATCAGGCAGAGTTGGCTCACAGCTGAGCTGAGGAATGGCTCAGTGGGCAGAGTGCTCAATACACAACTGTGAGTTTAGATGCCTGGATCTCATGTAAATGCCATGTGGATACAGCATCCCTCTCTAAGTCCAGCATTCAGAAGGCAGAGGCAGGGGATCCTGTAGCAAGCTGGTTGGTTAGATCATCTGTATGGGTTCAGTTGAGAGACCCTACCCCAGTGACTAAGGTAGAAAGCAATCAAGGGAGCTTTCAACTCCAACCTCAGCTTCCATACACATGGACACATATGTGTCTCCACATGCGCAGACACACGTAAGTACACACATAACACATACACATACACATGAGAAAAGAGGCAAAGCTAAGAGACTTGTGGGCTGGTGTTTTCCATGCGCCTCAGCCATGGCACAGTCACGGTCTTCTACAGGGTCCCAGTTGATGATATTCAGCAACTGCCTCAAAATGAGGTCTTATTCTTTTTTATTTTGTAACTTTTAAAACACAAAACTCATTTGTATAATGCTTTGAAAAATGAATGCAAATGTTTTCTCTTCTAATATTTCATATTCACACAGAAACAGTCTTGCCAGCATGCTGAGTATGTTCACATTGGATGCAGAACTTCTTTCTGACATGCCCCCGTAGTTGGCAACAGCTTCATTATGAAGAAAGAGCCACAAAGACAACCCTTGTGCTCACAGGTCCCTCACCAGGCTAGTTTCACTGTGAAACCTTGACAGAAAAATAGAAGAATTTTCACAGGTTTTGATCTGAAGCCTATGGCCGACATCTTAGCTTTCATGTCTAGAAGTCCATCTGCAGATTCTCTTTCACAACCATGATAACTTTTGCCAGGGAGCTTCATAGATGCCTGCTGTCTCCTCTCTGTGTGCATTCTTTGATGCAATGGAGATTCTTTAACATTAGATTGTCACCTAAAAGTATTTTTTGAGAAGCAAGGTGTAGGCTACTCATAATGGTGTATAGCTCTAGTCCCCTCTGCTTAGTCAGCTGAGGTAGGAGAATCTGCTAAGACCATGGGTTTAAGACTGATAGGTAGACTGACTCAAAAAAAAAAAGTAACAAAAGTTGCACATTATGTCCCACGTAACAGATTCATTGACTGTTTACTAAGGCAGGGAAAGGAAGTCTTAGAACTGTCCACTTCACGTCTGTCTTTTGAAACTATTATTTTCTGTTCCTTTTTGCTCTCTAAACCCGCCCTATGACAACACACACAAACACACTCACACACACACACACTCATGCATGCATGGCTCTGTAATTTGTATGTTGTTTTGGATTAACACCCTTGCTATTCTTGGCATTATTAAAAATGCATCTTTAGTTCTGCATCAAGGATTAATGGGAGTTAGAGAATAGACCCAAGTCAACTCAGTGTGAAGAAGATCATTATGATAATCAAAAATATCACCAGTGGTCTGGACTATGAAGGTGCTGAGATTTCTGTCTCATGGGAGGGAGTGGATCTGCTGAATTGGTTCTGAAGTTCATAGCTGGGGTGGATTAGAAAATTGGATAAGCATGTATAAATTGTATATAACTTTTTTGAAATACAGTTAATGGATTATGGCTTTGAGGGAAGAAATTATATTCTTCTTTGCTTTTATTTTTATCAAATTTAAGTAGACAATGGGAAATTATTCCTGGATAATAGACAGTACCTAATAAGTTTACATATTGTCTATCCACATGACTTTTGAACTTAGAAACAATGTCACAGGACAACTTAAAGTTGTGCACAAGAAACTTATGTATATGATTATCTTTGTTTCCATTTTAGCTTCCTCCTCTTCCCCCTCCTCCTCCTCCTCCTCCTCCTCCTCCTCCTCCTCCTCCTCCTCCTCCTCCTCCTCCTCCTCCTCCTCTGTCTTGGCCTTGAAATGGGTATATAACAAAGAATGATCTTGAAATTCTGATCCACATGTTGACTAGAACACTTGACTTTATGCAAAGCTGAGACTTGACTCCCCCTTCATGTGTTCTAGTGAGGCGTTTTTATCAACTGAGATATATCCTCAGCCCTAGTTTAATGGTTTTATCTATGAAAAACTTTCTAGTCTCGTTTTTAGGTAAGTTTCCCAACCCCCTAGGCTGGTGATTTTCATTGTAAACAGATATGTACTCATCAGCATTTGGGGTTCAGTTGATAGTTCAGGGGTGGGAGGAGTCTCAGGAATATGTGGTTGTGGGCACTCTCTCTGACCACAAAAGCACCGTTCACACGTACCCAGATGGGATTCCTAGGGCTCTGTCTGGTGAAGTGGGACTTCTGACATTACCAGCGAAGCCATTCGTGCATGAAAAACATTCTCTGCCCCCTCTGCACAGGCACAGGACCCTTCTTACTCAGAAAAAAGAAGAGATGTTTTTAAAGATTAGAACAAAATTTCATGCTATTTTCCCTTGGACAAAATGTGTGGGTTTCATGTGGTTAGCTGTGTGTGTGGCTTATGTGCACTATCTCATTGCTTGAACCCCACCTCCCACAGAGAACACCCCAGCACACCAACCCCTCTGTTACAGGACCATGTAAGGACTTCCTTTAGCATTTAGCTAAGGAAGGTGACTTGGCTCCTCTGACCTCTTCGCTTTACCTGGTCATTCTTGGCTGGTTTTCCGCTCACAGCATCACAACCAGACTTTTTCTTGTGCCCGAAGTGTCTCTGCAACAAGTCTCTGCAGATTGTCGCTCTGTTTGCCACAGTGTTTCTGATCACTAGCTTTGGAATGTTGTGTCTGAATCCTGACTACAATGTGCTCAGCAGGGAAGGGAGAAATATGTAGATCTTTAAAAATATGAGAAAAATATTGTGCAATATATCTTTTGTCTTTGTGTTTGTAATTTAGGTTTGAAAAGACCTAAACTCTTACCTTTTTAGTTCAGAAGACAACAGTCTTTGGAATCAAGCATATGTGAACTGAAGCTGTGGAAGGTGACCTGAGACAAGCTAACTTTCTGCCAGGTAGGAAGGGAAGGAGCAGACTCAGATTGAGGTGTCAGAGCCTCAGGATGTCTTCTGCAGGACACGCAGCGCAGGGTTTTACACACAGGGGCGACTGTTGCAGAGTGCACAGCACAGGGCCTTAACATAGAGAGCAGCTTTCCATTCTTCTACTAACAAGCCTGCCTTGGCATTCTTTTCTTTTGTTGATTTTTATAAAATACACTTTAAGCTTTACTATTGGATATGCTTTAAAAAATTAATAAGAATTCCAGAAATCTAAAATGTAAGACCTTAAAGGGTCTCAGACATGGTTGGATGGCTTCTTGGTGATTTGGTAGCAGGTAGTTAAACATGCTTGGTTTCTAACACATTTAGGAGAAACTCTGAGTGAAGATCACCATAGCAATAGTCCCTTTGATTAGAGGACCAAATAACAGGGAATTCACTCCCAGTGCTTCTTAGTAGGAGGCAGAATTCCCCCAAACACTGGAAGAACCTGGGAAATGGACCCCAAAGTCTCTCCAAATTAAGGAAATTTATAAAACTAAAACCTACATGTTTAAAAAATATCAGAAATGTGTTCATTTCTTTCTATTATACTAAGTGCATGTTAATTTTTCAGAGAAAAATAAATACTCAAAAAAGTTACATTTTCTACTGGATTTACATGTTTCGCTTTAGAAATATAAACCCATTCATTTAGTAATAATGTTATTTGTGAGCACATTAACTATTTTGGGAGCCATCAATAACCACCTAGGTCTATTTTTTCCCCAACTAGTTTTGTGCATTATTTGTTTATTTTGTATAATTTCAAATTCATTTGCCATGTAATTTCTGCAAGGATAAAGATTTACAGCCTTCAAGATATGTATTAGAGCATGTATGAGTAATCTTTGAATAGGTAATTTTATTTCAATTATTTAATCCTAAAATGAAATGTGGAGGGGTTAGGAAGGTAGATTCCATGGTTAAGAGCTCTTGCTGCTCTTGTAGGGTACCCATATTATCAGTTCCCAACACCACACAGAGTGGTTCGCAAGTATCTGAAACTCCAGCTCCAGGGACGCTGACACCCTCTCCTGGTCTCTAGGATACTTGTGCATATGTGCACAAACACACATATCAACATACTAGCATCCACATAGTTAATACTATAAAAAGAAATCTTTAAAATGACACTGGAGATCATTGTAGATATTCAAATATTCAAAATATAAGGAATTGAAGGCATCCATACTCTGCCATACAAAAAAAATTAACATCCTAATGTACTGCCTCCCAGGTGGACTGTGTTTGTTTGTTTGTTTGTTTGTTGTTTTGTTACAATACGGTTAGACATTTATGACCATGAAAATATGTCTACTTCAAAAGTTGGCGTATACTAGACTAGTGTGTTATAGGATAGAAACTGATGTTAGCCAAGCATTATGAGTTGACTTAAAAATAAGAATATCTGGATTGTAGGGGCGACTGTAATGGTTTTCAGTTTCTTAGAGCAGGGTATTCTCAACTTAAATAGGAAAGGTGGTTTTCCTTAAATGAACTAAGATTGCAAAGGAAGGTGAGTGAGCTATAAAGAAAATTTTCACATTACCCAACAGTAGCTAACAGACAAGGAAATATGCTGTGTTGTGTTCTTGCGGGAGGCAGAGGGAAGTTCCTTGTTTTCAGTGACTTGGATATCCATCCTTAGGGCTCACACTACCACCGCTGACAATGGAAGAAGATGGAAGATTCTTAGACATAGACTAAGGCTGTTGCTCTTCTCTTGGTCCTAGATCTTGAAGATCACTTTGTACTGAGTTTATTTTTATGGAACCCTTCACAGTATGGCCCATTTGTCTCTATATTTCTCGTGCCGAATCACGCTTCATTCCATTAACATTAAAACAAAAAATATTAAAAAAACAAAAACAAAACAATTTCTTTGTGTCCAGGATGAAAGCCAGGCCATTTTGCATGCTAGGCAGACCCTCTGCCACTGAGCTGCATCGTAGTCCTTCTGTTGAATTTACTTGTGGCTGGGCTTACCTGCCTAGCATGTGTGCTACCCTGGCTCGATTACCCAGAACTGCAAAATCTAAGTCAAAAACAACAAACAAAGAAAAAAAAAAAGAGGGAAAGAAATCACTGGACAAATGTTAACAAAATGGCTGCAGCTTTGGGAAGGTACAAGATACTGAATGATGAGTCCTGTTCATGCCCTTTTAACTGGGCATCTGAAGCCTGCCGTTCTCATCAGCTGAGTGCACGTTTTTATCTCTCTGCCTTTGGCTCTCTTGTACTTCCATCTGCATGCAGTGGGCAGGTGGGGCTTCTGCACCAAAGGGAAAAGAGTAATATCTTTCTAGTGTGCCTAAGTCTTTGGCATTTAAACAAACCAGAGAAATGCATAAATTTAGCCAAGGATTGGAGCCAGAGTGATGGCTGAGCTGGCATCATTTCACATTCTTCATTCTCCGTATTTATAGCAATAAATTTCAAGTCAGGAAAGAGATTGCAGGAGCATGCTGTATTAGGAAGGAAGTTTGCACACTTGTGGCTTATGGGTATCAGTATAACCTCCCTGCTTCCCTGGTTGAGTGAACTGAACCATTGTTAGGAGGCTGAGGATACCTAGAGCTATTGCTTTTTAGGAGATTTCTAGAGAAAATCCACCCCCTCCCTCCCCTTTTGGTTACAGTCAGATTGAGGGCCTTATGAATGCTAGGCAAGCACTCTACCACTGAGCCACACTCCAGCCCAGTGCTCAATTTAATGGCAAGATAAGAAAGACACCATTGCATCACTCCATTACTGAGATGTACTGAAGCTGTCTTAATATGGAAATTTGCATTCAGTGGTTTTCTTGTTTGTTTGTTTTGAAGCAGCAGTTGGTCCCAGTTCAGAAATAATTTGCAAATTACTATTTATTTAGTGATGATATTAAATAATAACTATGTTTTTTAGAAAAAATGGAATTCATGAATTTCTTAGTTTTCTTAGCTTTTGGGTCTTACTATCCATTATCTTTTCTAAGGAAACCTGATTTTCTGAGAGTCTGAATCATCTGGTTTTGGAGGCAGTTGATAGAGATCTACAGGCGGTCAGAGACACCAGTAGTCCCCTTAGCCATTTTCTCCTACATATATATGCCCAGTAGAGATTTAGGGAGAAGGATCCTGCAAAAAAATAATGATACCAATTTTCCTGAAGGTTGGGGTCTTCATCAGTCTTATTTCTTTATGATGTGAATTTAAATGCGTGCATTGGATTGTTGGGGTCATAGCTGTAGCAGAAAGAGAGCATTTGTCTTAGGATATGTGAAAGGATCATGATGACTGATGCCAAGATCTGCTCTTAAAAGGGAGATGAGTGAGCAGGCGATGGAACAGACCATCAAAGATGGATCCCACTCACTGCTAAAGTTTTGTCTCATACCCCACTGACAAAGTTCTTCTTTGTCGTCTTTGAGATCCACACTAAGGTTTTCTGTTCTTAAGAGCTGATAAGCAAATTTCATGGTAGTTTGCCTACAGGACAGCTTGGGTCTCAGAAATCATGACTTTTGAATCCCAAGTGTTTATTCTCCAGCATCGACTGTGAGTCCCCTGAGGTAGGCACAGTGTTTGCAATGGTGCCTAGCAGTTAACACAGGAAAGACTCCACAAAGCTCTTTGAATAACTGAATGGGTGAACGACATTTCTCATGACACTTTTTTTCCCTGTACTCAGCGTCTGCTTATGAATTTTAAAGACATTTTCCATAGCACCAGAAAAAGGATGCAAACATAGCTCTTACTATCAGTGGCCATTTGTATCTATTACACTGTTTCTGTAAAAGAGAAGTTTATAAGTTGCTCTGTAAAAAGACATCCACAGTTCTGCACCTCGGAGACCACACCTTCAGACACAGACACTACATTCAGGCTTGCAGACTCCTGCTCCGCCTGGTGTCTGGGTTACAGCCCAGACTGAGGTTGAGTGTAGGAAGATGGAAGCCCTGCGGTTAAACCACTTGTGGATAATCGAAAGTAGACCATACTTATTTTCAATTTGGCAGCTGCATTAGCTTTTTACTTGAGTGAGCTGGTTTTCCCTGCTTCTTCACACTGCGGCCTGCTCACCATTAGTGGTCTGGCAGAGAGATCTGAGGAAGCTTCCCTTACTTCCCTCTGCTGCACCAGGGTTTCCCCTGACTGGGTCATGGTGGCTGGTATTAGGCAGTTGGATCAATGGCTATAACTGTACCAGAAGACAAGACAAACCAAACCAAACCAAAGCAACAAACAAGCTGAAGTGTGATCCAAAGAGTAACAAAGATGGAAGCTTAGACTTGAAATTCGTACAGGTACGATTTACAGCATGTGAGGAGCTATGGCTACTCTGACTGTTTCCCATGCTCTTACACAGACCCTTAAACATGTCTGCGGGCAGTTGATATTTGAGTCCACTACTGCATTGGGTTTGATGCTCCGCACTTGGATACCATTTGAGTTGGAGGCTCTGTGTGCCTGATATAGATGATGTGTGAATGTTGCAGTGTCAACAGGAGACGAGGGATGTGAAGATATGTGCTCGTGCGGGACAGACTGCGAGTCCCCATCTCCAAGGATGAGCTAGTATATGTCACCCACTTCATGATGGGGCCTGTGTAGGGTTTTTTTTTTTCCTTTTCTGTTTTCATCTCCAGTTGGTGATATGTCATTTAAATCTGCGCTGGCAAATGGAATGTGGTTTTCTACTCAAACTGAACTTGAGTTAGGCGAACTTCAGCTCTCTCATGATCTTATTTTACTATTTTCCTGGGATAACGTGCCCCTGATAGCACATATCCAGAATATCTGTTATTACTTGAGTACAGTTAACTGGAAAGGAGAGTTTATAAAGTAAAATCCATTTTCCCTCGAGCATTTACCACAAGCGTGTAATACAATGGCGCGAATGGTAAGTGCACTTCTCCCAGATGATTTTACCTCTCTTGCTGCATACAAATGATAGTCTGTTTGTCTGTCTCTGTGTCTCTCTGTGTTTTCGTGTCTCTCTGTCTCTCTGTCTCTTTGTCTCTCCATCTCTCCATCTCTTTGTCTTTCTGTCTCTGTCCCTGTCCCCCCTCCCTGTGTGTGTGTGTGTGTGTGCACACTTGTGTGTCTGTTTGTCCCTGATCAAGCAGTATAAATACTACTGATGTCTCAGGTGTGCGAAGGGCCTCAGTTGTATCATTCTTGGTCCCGACAGTGAAAGTTGTATGCCATTAAAGCGAAAACTGTTGACGTAACATAGTTTAATATGCTCAACATACAAAATACGTATATCAATGTACAAAAGCTTGAAGAGATATAAACAGTGAAAACCATCTTAAAAGGCCCTTTAAACAAACAAATGCATTGTAGAGTTTCTCAGGAGCATGGGAGTTTGGAAGCTCTTTCCAATCAACTCAAACCTAGACAGAGGGCCCCCACCATTCTCAGACTGCTCTTTCTTCACCTGTGTGTAGAGTAAGTTCGTCACTAAAGCTGGGAGGGGGGATGTCACCCTACTGATCATGAGGAGCTCGCTTGGGTTCTCCTAAGAGCTTGTCACATTGTTCCTTGCTAGAAACTGCCTCTCCGGTTTGGATTAGACCACAGAGCTCAATAGAGTTCCCTTCTCAGCTCTCGCAGACAAACATGCAATATCTGGAAAGCAGGTGGTTTGCTGATGTAAGACGACAGAGATGGACAACCATGAGGTTTGATGCTGATGGAGATTTGAAAGGGGACACATCTCAGTCTGCAGGAAGTCTCATGTAGTGCCTGAGCTCCACAGTTGCTCACTGGTGAAATAAGCATTTCCCCCTTACCAGTGTCATCATCGGTAGGTTTCTAGGTTGTAGTTGAGAAACTGCAGGCTCTGGATATTTAAGAGATTTTTTCTTCTAGAGTATTTAGCTCCTAGTTGCTCATCTGGCTGTGGGACAGCTCTTGTGTCCTCAGATCCTGTGCTCCCAGCTCATAGGTGCTGTAGCTGAACCTTGCTTTCTCAGGACTTCCCTGTCTGCTGTTATGATTGACAGTTTAGTAGGACGAATATGCTTTATAAGTGCTTGGTTTGTTAAATATCACAGCAACTCAGATAGTAAGTCGCGGAGAATGTATATACTGTGCTTGTTAAAATCATGGCCATTTGTGAAATAGGCCCTAGTTCTGAGTTAAAGTGAATTCCTATAATAATAATATTATTATTGTGTCTGCAAAGCCTGACAAACATCAGGTGACACACTTTTCTATCTACATAGCACCTGATAGACCTTGGCATGTCTGGAGTCTTCAGCTAATGAATGACAGTACACAAGATATGAGTACTTTGTCAGGAACTTCTCAGTGAATAAATCTCTTTTAAAATTGAAGGAAATCATATCTACAGAGTTGTTAGTACTATTTTAAAGTGTATTCTAATGCAAATATTTTAAAAATACATTTGATTGGGGACTGGAAGGATAGCCCAGTTGGTAAAGTGAGTGTCCTGAGGATGTGAGTTGGGTTTCCAGAGCCATGTAACCAACCAGACCAGGTAGCGTAAGTTTTCAATCCCAGTGCAGACGTAACTGGATCCCCAGGGTCTGATGGCTAGACAGTTTAACCTACGCGGTGAGTTCTGGGCCAGTGAGAGACCCTGGCTTAATTAAAGTGAAGTAGATGACACCTGTGCTTGTTCTCTAGCTTCTGCATGTGCTCATACCTATCTTCCACACAAGCGTGCACATCTATGCACACCAAATGCATTTTATAGATTTTTTCAACATTATCAAGCTGCTCAAAGTGATGACACTTTCATTTGAGGTATCAAATCCTTTGTGCAGGCTTACAGGAATATTTGTCATGTGTAAAATGCAACTGAAAAATTCTAATAGGGTCTTGTTGGTTCAATTACTGATTATGTAATGATGTGCCCTTTCTATAAGCATGTCCCTAGTTTTCCTGTTTTGAAAACAAACAAAAAATATTAAATTCACTCATTATTGAAGGCAAACGCCTAACTTTATCATCAGGCGTTAGGTATGTTTAGAACTAGCCAAACGTATATATTAAAGGTCAAGGTCAAAGCCTAGTCCATTGATAAAAATGAGGTTCTTCACTACATAATTACAGATGGTATTTTCCCATAGTAACTGTAAAATAGAAAAGACTTTTAAGCCTTACCATTCCAAGTTTAACTTCCTCAGGTATGTGAAATACCAATCTCATACCTATTGTAGGTGAGCTTTTGACCTCTAAATGAATTATCTTTTAAATGCCTGTGGTATACAGGGAGATATAAAAGAGTTTTTATTGACTTCTACAATGTGACAGAAGCATTTCAGAACTTGTTCTGTCCTTGCTCCATGACCTGGCATCATATTCATAGGTCGTTCTGACCCAATAGGTAAACCAAAACAAAGCCATAGAGCAAAGCACAGGCACATGTATTCAGTACCATGTGCATTGCTCTGAATTAATAACCCCTCAACATACTTATCTATTTATTTCCTAAGGAGGAGATGGCTCCCCAACTGCGGATGTTACCAAGTGTGAGGAGAAATACTGAGTGTTCTCAGGGCGCTGACAGTGACATCCTGGCAGTTACTTCCAGTCATAGTGACTATCAAGTTCACTTCTCCATCTCTGTTGGAGAGTTGGGGGTAGAGTCTGAGTGTCACTGTGTAGTTCCCAGTGACAAATAGTGCGCACCTCTCAAGGGCTGTGGGTGTATGCCATCAACTAGTATGTTGATCATATCATCTTTTCCTGAAAGGAGCACCAGCATTAGGTCTGATATCTTTGTACTTCTTTGGGAATCCAACTCTGCACTGTGGACCTCCCAGACTCTAAAAAAAAAAAAAATGTCTGTGAAGGATATTGTCAGACTATCAATTTCAAAGTCTGGATCTACTCTCCATCTTCTGGGACTGTGCGTGGGGCAATGAGCAGCAGTGGGCTCTTGAATAAAGATAGCTTCTTTGTTTCATGTGAATTTAGGCATTTTGTTTCATAAGCCAATCAATTGAGCAGGACATGATCACTCGGGTGAGAGCCATTTATGCATTGTCTTTGCTTTGGTGTCAGCATGACATGGTCGTTAGGTGGGAGCCATCCATACATTGTCTTTGCTGGCAATGTAGCAGTTGTGTTTGCTATTTTGTTTTGCATATGTTTTCTCTAGAAGGGACTGATTACACTCTTGAACAGTTGTATGTACTCCATGACTTCAATTAATATGCATGATTATGTCCTTAAGATAAACTATAAGTAATTATAAACCTTATGCTTAGGAGCAGCTATCTATAGTTTTCAGTCCAGTGCTCCTTTAATTGTGTTTCAGAATACCAGGATTGGTTAATAATCCATAACAGAGCTGAAGTCAGGAGGGACGGTCCCACTGGACCTATTGGGAAAAGCTTAAGATTGGGAAATGGAACTCTGGCTGGCACAGGTCAAAGGAAGCTATGAAGCAGTTGCCCCACACCCCTGAATAGCCTGCATTTCTGCAGGGGTGAGCCTCTTCAGAGTCTTACTGTGTACTGAGAATCCTCATCACTTCTGTGCTGAGCACCCTTTAAACATGGCAGAATGTAGGCCCCAGTAAGACTGGACACTGTATTTAGTTTGAGCTCTTGAACTCAAGTTCTTGAGAACTTTGGAACCTCAGGCCCCTGCATAGCATTCAGTAGCCCCAGGTCCTGCAATGCTGTCCATGGAATGTCGATAAACATTGTAAAAGAGAAGAACTGAAGCAATTTCTGAAGTGCTTTTACACAATCGCTGGTACACAGAAACCTAGTAAATGTGGGTTTCCTTCATGCTCAGCATCTGCCACAGCAGTCTCCTGGGAACCTGTGCGCAGTTCATGACTTTACTCTCCCATGTCAAGTGTGTTTACTGTGTTGTTTTAGCTAATAAAAATGGAAGGCCTCAGTCACAAAAGAAAAAACATGGTATGTACTCACTGATAAGCGGATATTAGCCCAAAAGTTTGGAATACCCATGATTCAAATCACAGCAACTGTTGGACTGAGCGTGGGGTCCCAGAAGGAGGAGTTGGAGAAGGGACTGAAGGAGCTGAGGGAGTTTGCAGCCCCATGGAGGGAGCAACAGTGTCAACTGCTCAGCCCCCCGCTCTCCCACCCCCCGGTGCTCCTGGAGACTGGACCACCAACCAAGGAATGCACATGGAGGGACCCATGGTGCTGGCCACATATGTGGCAGAGGAGGGCCTTGTTGGCCATTAGGGGGAGGAGAGGCCCTTGGGTCTAAGGGTGTTAGATGCCCTAGTATAGGGGAATGCCAGGGAGGGAAGACTGAAGTGGGTGGGCGGGGGAATACCCTCATAGAGGCAGGGGAGGGGGAATGGGATAGGGGGCTCCCAAAGGGGAGACTTGGAAAGGAGAAAACATTTGAAATGTAAATAAAGTATCAAAAATAAAAAAAAATAAAAATAAATAAAAAAAAAAGGAAGGCCCCGGAGATTTAAACATGCAGACATCCTAAACGTGCAGGCACACTCAGCACTTGCTTCACTCTTACAGGATGCTTTAAAGGCATATACGTTGCTGCTCTGTTTCTGAGTATTTTGCAGCTGTAAGATGTGGTGACCTGCTGGGATATTCTCATGAAAATGTTTGTTGTTGATGCTCATGTACTAACATCAAGATATCTAAGACCACACTGAAATGACACATGGCAGTTTATATTGTGAATATATTTACCTTTCCTGAGATAATAGGCCATGTCATTATCTTTCCACAAAGAGACAGGTAGGGACCCCAAAAGCTTCGCATTGGTCCAGGTGAAAACTTCCTGCTTGCCTTTACCCCTCCAACTATGTAAATGTTGCTCTGATATTCATTGATGTCTTATTAATATGGTGGCTGGAGTTCAAGGTTAGGATTTATTCTAGTGAAAACCAAGGCTGTACAAGCCTTCCATTCCATAGAGGACCTGGGAGTGCCCAGGAATAGGTGATCAAAGCCCAGTTAAAGACCCAGGGTCAACAATGAACACATTTTGCTTTCCACCTTACAAATAGCTCTAATGTAAATACTGTTAACTGTTGGGTCAGGCTTTTCTACTGGTGAGCAATGGGGAGGTGTTAGAGGATACCTTATTGTGTTGCTGGATGGTCTCATTATGGTTTTACACATAGGCTGAAATGATAACATCTTGAGAGTTGCAGGTGGAGTCTTTTTGTTCTTAGAATGTCCACCCTTATTGAAAAGGCAAATTTTCCAACAAAATAGACATTTTCTACCTGGTTTATGTTCATGTCCATTGTTCTTGAGATATTGCTAATAACAGCATTGCTGGACTTTAGTTTTAGTGGTAGTTTCCACATTAAGAAAGTGGTCTCTCTTGTTCTTAATGCAAATAAAGTACCCAGCAGAAGTCCTTTTGTCTCATAAATGGTTCTGATAGTTTCTATGGCCTTGCCCTAACCATCCAGTGTGTGAGCAGTAAGCAACTCTGGTGCTCAAGACAGTTCTGGGTATCATTTCTTTATTTTAGACCATGTTCTTAGTATTATTTCATTGCTCTGAATCGGAAATGCCTAGACTTTGCTTCAGACATATTTTTCATGTTTCATCTAGAGGAATAAGTGAGGGAGATCCAAGAACTTCAGTGACTTTATAGCAGGTCCGTGGCATCAGAAATGATAAAGGTCAAATGCTAGTCTGGGCTACTTTCCCCAGCCCCATGATCTCTCATGGTTGTGTATACAGCACACACTGTAAGTGTTTGCAGTAGAACTGCTATCATAAGCCACGGTTAAGGTTCTAAATGGATTTGTACTTTAAAGGATTTAAAGGGATTTTGTTTTTATTCTGGTTGGACATTGAGTATCTCCACTGAAAACTTGGAACCCAACTCAGGCAGCTTTGGACTCTCATCTATTATTAAGAACATCAAAAATCCAAACAAGAAAAGGCCAGTTCTGATCTTATTCTATATCCTTATTATACCTTGGTTATTTTAAATTTATTCTAAATAATGCTGACTTTACTGGATTCTTATGAACTCTGTTACAAGCAAGTTACTTAGGAAACCACTGAGGAGAGAATGCACCCAACCCAAGCCTCCTTTGCTCTTCACCTAGGAGGGTGAAGTTAGTTAAACACCCTCTGAGCAAAGCCACATCATCTTTCAGATGCTCCGGATACTTATTAATGGCCTATAGTTTTAGACCTTTTTTCTTGATTTTACAAGAAGATCGTGGTAAAGAGTAACTTTTAAAAAAGATTTTTAAAGAGGTATTTTATTAACAGTGTATGTGTGCTGTGCCTCTGAACTTCCTCAAAACACTTGGGACAAGCACAGAATTTACTAAGTAGTAATTAGCAGTGTAACAAACACAGAAGTATTACTGTTTCTAAAATATGTTGCCATTGGTATTGAGTTTCATAGGGATGCTTTGTGCCTCTAATAAAAGCCTGTGCCATGCTCTATTTTTAAATGAATGATAAAACTTTGCCTATGTTTATAGTGGGAAAAATTCTCCCTCTTAGATCAAGCTTCTAGTGTGCATCCCATGAAAGAAGAAAATAGAATTAGCAAGAAAAAAATAAAACAGTAAAATTATTTTGGAATAAAGTTATCAAAATTTCACTATTTATGAGTTTAGTGTTTCAACTGTGCATCACATGTGTGTTGACTTGTATATATGCACACACATATCTACATATGTATGAACATACATAGGTATGCTCAAGTATATACAGGGATTTTGTCATTTTTTTCAAAAAGTAATAACTACAACACAGACATCTTTTTCTATTCCCTGCTCATCTCAGTAGCTGTGGCTTATGATGTGATGTTCTGTTGTTTGGGAAATTCATTCTGTGGTAGATGTGGAGCTTCTAAAATGTTGCTTTTGAATTCACATGGCAACAAATATTCATGTTGTAATTATGACTATTAGTACAGGACTTTTTATTTTAAAAAATAGTATTAACTTGTGCTTTAGTTTAAAGGAAACTGAATGATACCAAATCAATAACTTATATTTTATCATTGTTTATATACTATAAAAATATTGCTTTGGAAGCTGGAGAGATGACTCAGCAGTTCAGAACACTGGACCAGAGGACCTGGGTCTAATTCCCAGCACCCCCAGGGAGACACTCTTATCTTACACTACAGTTCCGGGGACTCCAATGCCCTTTCTGGCCTTCATAGGCACAGCTGTTACACAAACATATACAGGCAAAACATTCATACACACAAAATAAAAGCAGATAAATCTAAAAACTGTTTCTTCTCTGGTTACTAATCTCAGTTCCAAAACTCTTTTGAAGCATTTACTAGTTATATAGGTTGGACATATATTAGTAACCTAATCATTAAACTTATGACTGATTCATGAAAATACCTGGCATTTTAACATAATTTTAAAAATAGGACAGAACATAAACTTCCATTTGGGGGTGGCAGGTAAATCTGTAGGGTGTTTCATTGGTCTTTTACCAACAGCGTGCATATGTGCGTGCCTGCGTGCGTGCTTGCCTGCATGCGTGCATGTCTGTTTGAAGGTCAGAGGACAACCTGGAGGATTGGTCCTTGCCCTGTACTTCATTTTACACAGGGTCTTTTTAGTGTTTTTCTGCTGACTTTGCCAAGCTAGTTGGGGATGAGCTTGTGGGGTGCTGTTGCTTCATCTTGCCTTCTCTCTCACTGCAGGAGTAACAAGACTGTCAGTGTTTACACTCTGGGGCTGGCTTTTTTGGAGCCTCAGGTCTTAATTCTTGCATGGCAAACACTTCTACCCACCTAAGCCTTCTCCCTAGCCCATATTCCTTGACAGCAACAGGGAAAGAAAGACTAAAAATCTCACTATATTAATGGTTATAATTTTATAGTAATATTCCTTGTCCCATTTGTTACATTAGCTTTAATAATAGGACAAAACATAATAACTTCCCTTTGGTGTAGTAGAGAAAGCTGTGGGGTGTTCCACTGGTCTTTTGTCACCAACAGCATGTGATGTGTGTGTGTGTGTGTGTGTGTGTGTGTGTGTGTGTGTGTGTGCATTTCCCCTCATTCGTCGCCTCCCTGTCTATCACAGAGCATCTTAAATGCCACTAGCAGGCATTAAGCCGTCCTCTCCAATTTGTGGGTTTGTGGGTTAGTCCAGCAACAGGCTTTGGAGGAGCCGCTCGCCACCTTATTATAACTTACTTAAACTCAATAGCAATTCAGGCCTTACTGGGTGTTTACCTAATTTATTGTGGAAACGTGGTATTTAGACCATTGATTAAGTGAAGTTTGTCAGTACAGTTAAAAGAAATTAGAGACACTATCATTGCTAAATCACTTCACAATTCAAAGAAGTATTGTAAACATATGAATCCATTTAATTATAATAGTGCCAATTATAAGAGAAATTGTAACACTGAGAACAGTGGCTTTTATGTAATCATAATAATGGCATGTATTTATCTTGGTTTGGCAAGTTGGGCCTTTCTTTAATACTTGGCTTTGCCTAAATAGACTGTGGTTTGCTGAAACCCACAATAACCCCCACACCCTCCAATTTCTTATTTCAGAAAATACTGAACAATAATCACAGGTTATGAATGCTTGATGTATGCATGACTAGGAAGTATCTGTGGGGTTTAAAAGGGTTTTCTTCTACATTCTTCCATGGGCTGAAAGTAAAAAACAAATAAAGATTCAGTGTTAAATATTCCCATCTTTTCTCACATAAGTGCTTGCAGTCTGAATAAAGTCAGGACTTTAATTATTACTTTTTGTGCCTCTTGTTTTTGCTTATTCAATACATATCCTTAAGTGTCAGTTGTAGCATTTGATATGTAATCTATTAAAACTTACTAAGGACTTTGAAAATGTCTTCCGTAAAACATAATAAGAATCAATTTAATATTTGAGCATTGGTAAACTTCATTTGTAATATTGAGGTCAAATATTACCTGTTAGAATAACAGTTTGAAAAGCATGTGTGAAAAATTACATTCTCTACTTAATAAAATTACTTCATAAAATTACTATTATTACTGAGGGAAAGGTGCTATCTAGTGGTATAAACAAAATCACTGCAGTGGGAACCTTGCCGCACGTTAATGCCAACCTTTTATTTTCTTCCCACCTGCTTTAAGAGAGGTAATTTGCTGCAGCGCCATACTGTAGGCACGAGGCGAAGGACCTCACTGTTGCTAAGTGAATGCGTGAAGGGCTCCAACTGAAACTCTACTTTAAAAAAAAAAAACAAACTTCTAAACATGTTGTATCTTAAGGATAATTTCTCATGGACACGTAGAATTTATTTATCCCCAAATTAAGCTTCACAAAACAATGTGTTAAAAATTAGCAGCCTGAAAGGGTTAATATTTTTATCACTTGAAATTTGATATAAAATTGTGGGCAACTGATGACATGGCTCGGAGTACTTGATTATTCTTTTCTCAATAAATAAGAGTGGCATACAGTTAATTTCAGCACTGTAATTGAGCAATGCATTCTGGGAAGTTGAAAAGCTCTGTAAGATGAGGAAATGTTTTAGGGACTAATCATGAGAAGAAAGGAGCCTTTCATAGCCCGTATGATGGTGTTGTCAGAGCGAAAGGCAGATAATGATTCGGTAATAATGGCACATTGTGAATATTTAAGCTGAAAAGATTTGGGCAAAATGAACAGACATTGTTGGTTTGTTAAAACTGAACATTTGGTCTTTAGGCTTTAAAAGCATTCTGAACACAGTACAACATTTTTATTCAAAATATTCCCTAAAACGAGATACTTTTCTGAAAGTTATAGCCAACACCACCACTAGAAGTTTTAAAATGAACATTCGTTTAGGGGTTTTTGTTTTGTTTTGTTTTTCTGTAGAAATGGGGCAGCAGGCTCTCTTTTTTGTTACAAAGAAGCTGAAAAAAAAGTTTGGTGTGTTCTTTCTTATATGACTTTTGAAAAATTTAGCTAAGGGAAGCAACACCTTGAAAGAACAGTCTCACAGGAATGATGTGAAACATTGAAACAATTCCAATTGTGAAAACACAAAGCATCTTTGTGCTGTTTGTTAAGTTTCTCCTGTGGGATTAGTAAGGGTCTCGCGGGTGAAGGCTGTGTGTCTGG
Organism: Uromys caudimaculatus; assembly: GCA_028551405.1. Classification (NCBI taxonomy): domain Eukaryota; kingdom Metazoa; phylum Chordata; class Mammalia; order Rodentia; family Muridae; genus Uromys; species Uromys caudimaculatus. The sequence goes on from CM052702.1 coordinate 91,507,468, forward strand.
TCGTTTCTCCTCCTTGGGCATTCTCAACCTGTTTGTTTTCATTCGAGAAACATCTGTGAAATGCAGGTTGAGGCAACTTCATTTCCCACTTGGGGTGAGAGTTCCAGGAGTGTGTTCTGGTAGCTTCCTTTCGTGTGGGAGAAGAGCTTCGAGCCCAAGCCCAGTCCAGCCTTTTCAAGTGTGCTCATTTTAACAAAGCCGATAAAAAGCTGCGTCTTATTTTACAAAATGTAGAATGGACAGAGCCTCACTATGTTGATAATGTTTTTTAAGACTTCAAAGTGTGGTTCAGTTAGACAAGAAAACTTTGAGAATCAGTCTTAGAACACAAGTCAACCTCCATTAGGCCCAGTGAGCCTTCACTTATTATATATCTGTATGTTACAATGACAGAGGGAATTTCAATTCTGGCATTTTTTAATAAATATACTTTTCATGTATATTTTCACATACAAAGAAATGAAACAGATTTCCGAGGCTACACAAATGTTTTTCTTGAGTAAAAGCTGATTAGTTATTTAAAATGGTCTCACAATTTAAACCCAAATAACTTTTTTTTTTTTTATGTTTCTGTTCTGAGATTTTTTTTTTTCTGAAGAGAAAAAATGTCGCTGTGTGTTTACGCTAACATTTGCTTTTACCCATATGCTTTAAATCTGTGTATTTGCTTAAGCAAATACTGTTTATTTTTAGAACAGTTTAATTTTTCTTTGTAACTGGAATTTTTAGCAGTAATATTTTTTAAATTGAGTTAAATAAAATTGCTCTACTTAAAGGACATTTTCTTCAGGAGTTTTGAACTGCCAAATCCTTTATTACCATTAGCTGAGACGAGTTTGGGGGCAGGAAATGCTCAGAGTCCAAAGGAAAAAAGTAAAGACAAATGAATGTTTACCAGGCAAATATGCTAGGACCCAAGCATATTCTTGTACTGTTTCTCTCAGAGGTGTTTTTGTGAAAGGCACCATCTATGGCCCTCCCAGAAGGAAGGGCCTGTCCTTGTGCCTCTGGAAGCAGGCAAAAACTTTGATGTTGACCTTTTATCTGTACAAACAAATGTATACTTTTCCAAGTTGAACAAGGAGATTGGTAATATAAAATGAGGTTACATGTAGATCTGCCCATTCTTATTTTTGGAATATGAGGTGACATTTCATTGTATTGAGAGACTTTCCCACTTTTATTCCTGACTTTCAGAGCCTGTAGGACACTGCAGTTATTCACTTTAATTTTCCTTCTGAGATTATGTGATTCTCACTTGGCATTAAGGATTAATTTTATTTAGAAAGGCACTGGTTACTCCTTCCTTCCTCCACATCTCCACTCCTCAAATTCACATTTCCTACCCAGTCAACTCTGCCGCCTATGTCAAGGTCCTCTTAGTTTTCTGAGGAGGCCAACTCAAACTTCCTGTACAAAAATTAATCCTGGAAAATTCACCTTATACTTTATCTTAAGCAATTACCGTCCATTTCAGAGAGGCTTCTGTTTGAAAAGTAGAATTCTACTCCCTAGCCACCAGATGGTTCTTGCCCTAATAGGAGAAAAGCTGGGGTAGAGCCCGTGTGGGGGAGGAAGGACCTTCAGTGCTGAGAAAAATCACATTTTCTTTATTGAGATATAAAACAGTAAGCGCAATTAGACATTGTGTTTAAATCAGGAAAATCAGAAGTTTCAATTAAATTTTCTAAAAAGATATTGCATGAGCTGTCTTGAACTTAGCTCTTCAATGTATTTTTAAACATTTTTATTAAAATTTAGCTCAATTAGCATTTACTTAAATCTGACCTTTAAGTTAATGTTAACCAAAATATTTTTCTCACACTTTTGTCTTTTTTTATGCTCAATGGCAGAGAGAAAGGGAGGAAGGGAGAGAGGGAGGGGGAGGGGGGGTGGAAGGGAGGGAGATGTTTTTGCTGTTGTTCTGAAATAAGTTTAAAAGACATGCTTATGGCTCTCCCCCTTAGACAGTCTCAATATACTTTATGTGTCAAAGGATCTGAGACCCTGGTTTAACATAGCAATAGCTACAGTTATTTGTGCACAGAGTCCTTTCTGGCTTGTAACCCTTATTACCCTCCCAAACCACACTTTGAGAAATTATGCCCTTTGGTCTTTTATCTGCATTTGGGTGATGAAACACTATTTTGGCCTCTATGGTGAAAATCCTTTCCCTACTGATTGCTGCCCATCTCGTTCTGACCCCTAGTCTGTTCAGTCTCCCGTTGGGTACCAGAAACACACAGAGGGTACCTAACCTCACAGCCAGGGTTCTCGCTTCAGCTTGGCTTTTCAGTACAAACCACTGTGACTTAACTCTCAGGACTTCACACTGTGTCCTTGGAGACAGCAGTGCCTGGGATGATGCCAAGTTGGTGAAAGGGTGTTCTAATAATGCTCCAAGGTGGCACCACTTGCTGATCAAGAGGACGGGGTGAGGGTGTTGAAAATGTGACTTGAATAGGTCGTTTCACATGGCTCTGAAGCTCCGTCTTATGAGGAGCATTCCCCCTGTTGTTCTCAGCGCCGGGGAGGTTTAGTCTCCAGCTCCTCTATTATGTTTTTGTAACTACTTAGAAACAGACTATTATTGTTGAGATTCATGTCAGAAGACTTTACTGAACACCTGTGATTTAAGTTTGCACCGTTTCTCAAAATGTTCCCAAGTTGGGTATTATGTTATGTCTGTCATGCCAGCACATAGGAGACTGAGGCTGAAAGATCATGAGTTTGAGGCAAACCTCAGCTGTGAACAGTTATAGTCCTTTCTGGGCTGTGGAGAGAACTGTTGTGTCTGAAATAAAAAAAAAAAAAAAAAAACAAAAACGAACAACCCAAACCAACCAAAGTCCATGAAGAGGAATTGATTGGAAGGTTTTAACCTAAAATTACGTATTTGCTACAATTGCATTGTATAATTTTTTTTATGTACTTAGTATCTTTGGGGGAGACTTGCACGGGGAAAGCATGGGCAACTGCAGCAATGTTTTTTAATTTTTTTTCTTGTCTTCAAAAGAAGGTTTGCTTGTTCTCATCTGAGGCTGACATCATAGTAACCGAGGAGACACAATGGTTCCTTTCTACCAAATATGTATGTTTGTATCTTTGTAAAAGTTTTAGATTTGTGAGTGTGTACAGTCCTCACTGGTATGAGAGGTAAAGTTGTTTTAGTGCTTGAGCAATGCTGTGCTAAAAAAAAAGAAAAAGAAGCCTTTTTAAAAACGTACTCAGTGCGACATCAATTCTAATCTTCCTAACAAGTAGACTACAGTCATTCCAGAAGATTCAGCACAATTCATTAGATAAATGTGCAAGCCATTTTAACAGACCACAAACATATATTTGCAAATTATTAAAAGTGAAACAAGGTCCTAGTGGTAATTCATGCAATCAAATTAGCTAATGCACTAATTGGTGATATCATTTGGAGGTGGAGCTGCATATCAAACCTCGGCAAGTGCCCCACCACTCAGCCACTCAGCCTCAAGCCATTAATATGTTTCATATCCCAGCAAAAGACATGAAATGTTAGACATCCAACAAATATGATTAGCAGAGGAAAATCCAACTCTGGCAGAACTGCTATTTGTGGACTGCTTAATGTGGTGTGTGGTATCCCTACACGGGTGTGTTGTGTTGGGCCGGGCTTCCGAAGCCCAAATCCTGTCTCATGCAATGGACCATTAGCACCACTTGGGAAGTAACATGTGCCTCAGTAGTTAGCACTTAGGCTGTGTTTTAACAAGTCTCCAGATATGTATTTACATGATAGACTATACTGACACCTTTCAGTGCTATCTGTCAATCACGGTTTAATAATGCTCCTCCATACAGGGTTCGTTTTTATTGTCTCTCTATTTATTTTATATTTTCAGGAATTCATGGTCACATGACCCCTTGGCAGCCTTCTGAAGGCCCACACAAACCTTGCTTCCCAGGGCTGGAAGGGGTGTTTCAACCCTTGTGAAAGAGAAAGGCAGAAGAAGTGAGGGCAAAGCCAGTTGGAAGGGCTCGGCAGAGGCGCCTCCTCTCACGAGATGCTTTCATTATGTGCTTGGCAGCCACCTGCCTCCATCTTTTTATTTTCCTTTTTAGTGAAAGGATTTTACATCAGCAGATATTATTAAAAAGATTTTATTTAACATGCAGACGCATTTTGTGCGCAAGCGACTGCTTGCTCAAGAGTCTAGGAAGGCTTCGTGGGAAGAGCGCAGCAATCTGAGCCATATGTATCGGGCAGGTTGCCAGTTGTTGCCAATATGCCCAAGCCACCTGGCCGTGCACTCAGCCAAGTGTGCCACTGTGACCAGCCGGCTCGAACCTCGCTGCCTTTCAGGGCTTAGGAGCTCCGAAGGCCTGAGCTGTACTGTTTTGCCCGCTGCCAGCGGTTCCCACTCCCACAAACTGCGCAGCCACACTGACCGGTGACTCACAAACGCTCATTTTCAAAGGAGCTCTCCCTTTGTTTAAGGCCCATTCACTGGTGTTGAACCCGTGCCATCAGATGAGCCTGGAGATACTGCCTGGAACCTTCGCCCATATGTGGTAGACAGACACAGCCTGGCTGGCTGTTCTGGTTCCCAGCCTGTAGCGACAGGGTTTGAGATTCGGCTTCGCCAAGATTTGGGTTGGTTTTATTTGCCGCTGGTTTCAATTTTTATTTTGAGTGGTTCTGACTTTTAAATGTTTGGAAACGTTTGTTCATTTGCTTTTCCTCTTTTTGTTTAGCATAGCAATCGGTCAAGTTGTTTCACAATTTATTTATCAAGCATGGTTTCATAATCTTTGGCAATCTAGGTCAGGTACAACCAGGGACAGGCAGGATCTGGGCATAGAAACTTGAAGACCGGTTCATTCATTTTGCAAGCCTTAGTAGAAAAAGGTTTACGCTAAAGGTGGTCAGCCCTCTGTGAACAGAATGTGAGAAGTGTATACGCATTTGTTTCCCTTTTTACCTCGGCTCCCAAGAAACTCAGAGATCAATTTAGTTCTTAACCTCAGTAGATGCTTTGGCATGTTTCTTCTCCCATTACATGTTTTCTTCACATTTGCAGGGGTTTTTGTTTGTTTGTTTGTTTTTGTTTTGTTTTGTTTTCCACCTTTGTGGCTATAACTTGGATAAGGGTGAATTTCATATGATCATGAACCGTTTTTTTCAGAAGGTAGATAAGTAAATAAAACTTTGGCCTGCCTAGCCATGATTGCTGTTTCAGTGCACTGATCTAGGATAAGCAGGTGTCTGAAGAGACCTGTGGCAATGCACCACAAAGTGCACACTAGCCTTTGGCCTGGACATGTTATGATCTCCCGTACACTCTGATGTGTGGGTTCACTCAGTCCCACCTGCCTTCCTCTCTCCGGGTCATTGGCTACCATAAACTGGATCTTGAGGATCTGTTTTTGCTCCAGTTTAATCAGTCTGAATGGATATTACTGAATAAGCTGACTCATTCACTTTTTCATAGACAGGCTTCACTCAATGTTCCTGAAGATTTAAAAAATATTATAATGTCCCTTTTTGATTAAAATGATCAGACACTTCAGGAAAACCATGTGATCTTTGTTGAAGTGTGTTTTGGGAGCCCGTTTTTCATTCCATTAATAAGGCCTGTTCAGATTGTAACATTTTGGCCAATGTCCTGTGACACGCTCAACAAAGGCTAGAGCAAAGTGGAGTTGTACCAGCAAACAAGATGGATAGCTGGTGCTGGGGGAAGGGTCCCTGAGGGTTTTTGCAGCCTGTCAGAGAGGCTGCAGCTGTAACCACCCATCTGTGCATGCTTGGCTTAGACCACGCTTCTGTATTGAGTGCTTATCCTAAGGAAGGTGTTCAAAAGAATTCATGGTTTTAGTCAAATAATAATGCCCCAAATGTGACAGGGCTAATGTGTGTAAAGAAAAGTTCCTGTAGTTCACAAACTGTTTACCTTTTGACAGATCTAAAATTCTAAACTCTTTTCAGTATTCATCTTACTGTTTGTTTTCCTTGATTACAGTGAAAAGGAGTAGCAAACACTCAGCATCTCTGTCCATGGGTAACAACATCTCTGTCCATGGGTAGCCCTCAGCATCTCTGTCCATGGGTAACTTTGAGTGTCTCTGTCCATGGGTAGCCCTAAGCATCTCTGTCCATGGATACTACTCAGCATCTCTGTTCATGGGTAGCCCTAAGCATCTCTGTCCATGAGTAACCTTGAGTGTCTCTGTCCATGGGTAACCTTGAGTGTCTCTGTCTATGGATACTACTCAGCATCTCTGTCCATGGGTATTCCTCAGTGTCTCTGTCTATGGATGCCTAAAATCTGTCATACACTAATCCCAGAGGCACATCTTAGAGGGTCTTCCATGTTTACAGGCTGCCCTTGTAATTGAAGCTTCCTGTATATATCTGATCCTAAGTAGCATTGCCTTGATTATTTGAGGATATGTCTTTCTTTGAAAAATATTTGTGTGCAACAAGAATCTCAGTAATTCTGGACAATGAGGGGCTATTAAGTATTACTACTTTGATATTTATTATTTGAGCTTTAAAAGAACCTGATAAGAATCTATTTATAGCCAAAAATGCAGATATCCTTCACTAATGATGCAAAATCGTCTCCTATTAAATATAGGGGAAGAAATAAATATATTTCATCAGAATTTTCTGAAACAAATCATTAATGGAGTAAAAGTTAGAAATTGTATTTTAAAAGGTTTTGCAATTTTGTTGTAAAAATTGCTTAATTTTATAAGAAATTTTTGTAGAAATTTCTACAGAAAGCTTCACTGATTTTACTGAGCTAAATATAACTTAGAGATATTCTTGGGAAAATTTTGTGCAGTTTTCTTCTATATAGCACTCCCCCACACTTACTTTACCATATATCATTAGAAGAAATGATTACTTTTGTATTTATGTTCGAAGCTTTGTGAGAGATTTACAGTAGAGGGAATTTTGTATTAGTGTCTTCAATATTTGCCCAAACACAGAGGTCCTGAACTGTGCTGGCCCAGGCAAGATCCCTAGAAAGTGTTGTTTTATAAAAATCGCCTCTGCTCTTACTAACTGGTATTAGCCTATTGAGCATAAATGGACTATTCAACTACCCACTGCCTCACTGAGCACCTAAAACACCACCGAAGCCTATGCGTGATGGTAGTCAGGATCAGAAGCCTGTGTCTTTCCTTCCTCGGCAGCATGCACTTATCAGCTTTGCAGTCTCATTTTCTGGAAGAAAACAAAAAGCTTTAAATGTTGAGTTTTCTACCAAAACCAAGAATGCTGGCACAAAAGCCTTGCTAGAAATAATTTCAGGCAAAAGGCATTTGATAAAATTTGACATTGATTCCAAACTTTCAAAAATTCTTGGAAATCCAGCCACAAGGAAGCAAGTGTCCCGACGACAATGCTACTACCATCTACATTCCATCAATGTACCGTGAGATGTTGCAGCCAATCCACTAAAATAACAGTAAGACAAAGATGATGGTCAATGTTCCGTGTGCATCTGGAGCTTTTACTAATAGAAAGTGAATCACGGGTAACAAACTTGGCATTAGAAAAGAACAGACAGCTATCTTTATGATGATAACTAGTGACACAAAACGCTCAATCTTTTTGATTTTTATTAGAAAAAATATAGCAGCATATCTAGTTAAAAAACAAAAACCCACACAATAAACTTTAATCAGCTAGCCATCACCACTAAGAAGCTGTGGTAGAGAGAAGATGAAAAGAATGAATCAGGAAAGCAGTACAAAACAAGATATCCAGGAAACCTTCAACTAACCAGGGACTCCCTGGGAAGTCCCGCTGTGAAGTAGGTGTGCCGAGCGAAGGAGGTCACATGCATGGACACAGGTGACACCTCACAGGACCACCTACAGCATGGACCAAAAGTTATCTCTTCCTCTTCCTTCAAGTTTTTCTATCCAGTCATCATGGAGTTCTGCCAAGCTTCCCTCTGACTGCCATGTAAACCAACTCCCACCTTTGTAAGTCCTTCACTTTATGTTCTTTCCAGCCTAGACTGTTTCTAGACTCTTCCTGTTTGCTCCCATTCTTTCCACGCCATTCATCTCTTCCTTACACTGTTGCCAAGATGATCTTTCCAAAAAGGAATTATCACTTCCGACTGGCACCCTCCATTGGCTTCTCATCTCCTGTCGAGCATCCAACCTGGTGCTCCGATGCCACCATGGAGAATACCATGTTCCAGCTGCCTTATATAGTACTGTTGAAATGCTTTCACTTCCCCCAGGGTGCTGTGGGTGTCAGTGCCTTGGAACTACAGACTCAGTGCGCGCGTGCGCGTGCGCGTGCGCGCCTGTGCGCGCCTTTTTTCCGCTTGGGAAGAGCTTCCTTGAGATGGATCCACAGCCTGGAAGACTCCAGCCCCTCTGCAGCTTTTAGCTTAAGCATTGTGTCATTTGAAAATCCATTCCAGACACTAGGCAAAGCTAGGGGCCCTTTATGTACCTTTTGTGTGACCATTATCACGCTTCTCTGTAGTGACTTTGAACTTCACTGGGATATGAACTCCCTGTGTCCCTGGATGTGACTCAGGGGTTGGAACATGATTGGTGTTCAAGCTTATTTGTTGAAATGTATACTTAAAAGTAATTCTCCAAACAGAATTGCTTTTCTGAGAAAAATTTGCAGTGATCCAATCATTTTCAGAGTTGATTGCTTTATAATTTCTTGGTTGTTTTTGGCCTCTTGGGATCTAAACAGTGACTGGAGATAAAACTTAGGCTCACACATTTTTGTGCTGCTGCTTTAGCCTGATGAATGTTTAATGCTTTTTCAGCGAGAAAGGTTTATACATTAAGGTGTGGTTTGTGTTTCCATGGTCTGTGCTAATTGTATCTTTCTGAGATGTTTTATCTAGGTTGAGGGTTTCAATTTATTTGCTGACATCTGCAATCATATAACGAGGTTTTACATCGGCTAACAAATGATACAAAGTCATAAATTTGTAAGCTTCAGATCCATTAAAATATTTATTCAAATTCTCTTATTTACTCAGGGCTCAAGTTGGTACAACTGTATTTAAGAAAGTTATAAAATGTCTTAGGTTCTAAGGAGATTGCCTAGGGTAAAGACCTGCTCACCTGACAGTGACACCAGCGTGTAAGGAGCAGGGCCTTTTAAGGAGGCCTGGCAGGCATCCCCACTGTGCACATAAGTTTTAGTGTTAGGGGCTCTGCTATACAGAACCAGACTCATCCACCAGTGATGGTTTGGTTCTGGAGTCCAGGTTCTCAGTCCCACCACCATGCCTTGGAGTTTCATATACTAAAAACAAAAATTAGGAATTGGAAAAATGGAAGGTTCATCTCCAGGACAATTTCTTTAATTGCACCCTCACTTTCTTAACTAGGTTATATATATAAGAATGGTAAATCACGGCTTTGTGTGGCTCCCATGTTTTGCAGGCATTGCACAGCCACTAATTAGTCTACGCTCCCAAATATTCCTGTGTGATTAGGTTATAATCATTTAAACTAAAAGCAGGAATTAAGTCATATATCATATGTGGACATAGTTATGTAAAGCAGAGTAGAGAATGTTGCATAAAATTTTATTGCCACTAGTTTGAGATGACATGTTGTGGCAAAAGCCACAACAAATTATGCAGGTCATCTCAACTAGATGCCAATAAACTGTTTTTCTCCATACCACCATCCAGCATTTTGCCTATGTAACACTTTTAAAGAGAACTTATTTTAAAACTTTCCAGTGTGGTAAAAGTTTTTATTGGTTCCAACTTACTGGCCTGTAAATATTTATCCTATTAATATAACACAATTTTTTTTTTAATTCACAGTAGGGGACTCTTTCTGAAAACATCTTTCTTTGAAATTTAGTCCATTTTTTTTTTTATGCGTGAAGTATAGGCATTTAGTTTTTAATGTTTTTTCCCATTTCAAAACCAACAGTGGCTTGCCTCACCCCCAAGCCCTTCATGGGCATGTGCACGAGGCAATGCAATTTGTATTTTTTTCTAACTCTTGCCTTTCTTCATAAATCAATCAGACTCTTAACTTTGCTGTGCTAGGTTTGAACTCAGGATCCTGCACCTGCTATGCAGGCACCTTACCATTGAGCTAACCACCCTACTATTTCTGGTTTATTGTTAAATTCTGTTGCTAAACTTTTAATTGAGTGCATATTATCTTCTCCAAATAAGTTCCAGGCTCCTATGACATATATTCAATTCCTTTGGGTTATGTTTGAGTTTTATTTTTTCTTCTTCCTTGTGCCCCACAGATATGGAAAGACTGTCTACCCTGGCTTTTTCTAAGATATCCATTGGTTATTAGAGATGACAGACAGACCAGGAAAAATCCCATCTTATTCTCAAACTACTGTGTACATACAAGTCGCTTGGAGGGAATTGTTTAGGATGTGGAATTCTGAAACCTCTAATGCAAGAGAACCAAAGTATACCTACCTCTAAGTGCGAGACAGCTCAGATGCAGGATCACAGGCATGGATTGAGCAAGCAAGCTTATGGGGGGAAGGAACCACTAACTGGTCATTATATGATGCTATACTATTGCAGAAGTTAACCTATATGTTCCAAATATTTAAGAATCACAGTGTAGCAGTATGTACAGAGACCAAGAAAACCAGAAGAGTGAGGTGCCAAGTCCTTGATCCAAATAGAAGGATGAATGTATGAACCTAGAACTGGTCTAAAGCAGCTATACCACACAGTGGGCTTTATTCTTTGGAGCCAATTCAGTAACTTTTCTGAACCTTAGTTTCTCCCTCTATAATATCAGGGTGACAGTGACTATATCCCAGAGACTCTGTGCTGGCCCTAAGGGAGTTCAGGTATAATTGGGATTCTTGGATCTACTCAAGGGTGGACATAGGCATGGGACAATGGAGTCCCAAACTAGTCCCATTAAATTAGTCCCAGTAATTGTTTAGCATGATGTATCCTTTTCCTCTGAGAATCCGTAGGTGAATGTACAGAGAGCTGTGCAGTCTCTGAACTTGTCTTTCTCATTTAAAACAGTCTGGACAGGGGGCAAGGAAAGTGATGACCTTCCTTTCCCAGGCTCCTGAAAGCCTAGCATGCAGCTTTGAGCACCTGGTGCTGGCCCATCCGGCATCCAGTGGGTGTGTGAGCACCGCCTCTCCCCAATAGTTCTTCTGTGACTTGAATGCTTGTCCTTGTTTTTGTCTCTATTCCTCTCAAGCCACTTTGCCTTTAGTAGCCTATAGATAGTGTCATGTAAAAGAAATTAATCCCTCAGACAGGCCCAGTGGCTAGCTGCAGCCTCAGCAGCAGATGGGGTATTTAAGGCAAAAATAGGAAAGTCTATGCCTTTTGTTTAAGCAGCTTGTGAGGCTGTCAGGGTCCCCACAGTCTTGTCAGGCTGCGGTACTGGTCAGGGAATGGAGGACGCAAATAACTGAGGACTGACTCCCAGCTATCCCAGATGGCCCCCCTTTAAAGGCATGAAGAGACACATTTTCTACTGTATGTTTTAATGTTTTCTTTGCTTGCTGGTTTGCTTGCTTGCTTGTTTGTAAAGGTGGCTAGGAGTGAGTTATTTTCCCTAAAACACAATGGTTGTGATGGCTGTACCATCCGATGTCTGGCTTTGGTTCCCTAGCTTTGAGGTTTTCTGGGCAGATCCTGTCCTGATCCTGATTATGGCATCACTCCCTTTACCAGACTTCACTATGAAGAAAGACGGTACAGTTGCTGATACAGAGTGGGTGGGCGCAAAGAGCCATGTTTGTAGAGGAAACAACAGAATGAGGTCACAAGCAATAAAAGGAGGGGATGGCCTATGGGCTCACCACTTTTAAGAGAAGATTGGGTCAGCTCTGCTGTCCCAGAGGTGCCTTACTCTTACAGGGCTGTGCTTAACACTGATGTTTTGTTTTGGGTCATTGTTCCATTTCTCAGGACAGAGGACAGAGCCCAGGCCTGATCTATGTTGGGCAAGAACTTTGTCAATGGCCCAGTCCTGGCGATGAGAATCACAGACCAGTGGGAACTGTTTTCTCCTTGCATGGTGTCTGAGCCTTGCTCCCTTCCTTAGCCCTCACCTCATGAGGAAATACAGGGATTGCTTATATATTCTCCCATGGATGCCGTGCACATTAAAGACATCTGGTGATGAGCAGATGATCGGAATCCAACTCAGAGTAGACTCCCCCTTTCAGTTTAAAAAAATCTATTAGAAAAGTAATGGTGGGAAGATAGGGTGGGGCCAAGTCGTCCTCTCTAGGTGAGAGTTGGTATGTGAAAAGCCTACTGCACAGTGACAAACAGGATAGTCACTGGAGGGAGCTCCTTGCCTAAGAGGCATGAAGCAGAGGGTAGATTGGAGGGCACTGGAACTTAATTTCACAGCGTAGGGCACAAATGACCATGTACTCCGAAACTTTAAGGCATGTATTTGGCATAACTTTTACATTGTGTCTTTGCGATGATTCTCTTAAATGTGTCCAAACCACAGATCACAACCTCACCAAGATAGATACAAAATAGGTAGATACAAAAATAGGTAAGAAAGAAACTGAGGGGAAAAAAAGCATTACCCAACCCTACAAAGAAGTTGTGGCTTTGTCTTCTTCATCCAATTTTTATTTATGTTTATGTTTGGAGACAGAGTCTCCCTCCCTATGTAGCAAACACTGACCTCAGACCCATGATCTGCCGCCGTTTCCTGAATCTGGATTACATACAGTATGCCAGCATGACTGGCATGCTTGTATGTTTGTATCCTGGTGCATAAGATGGACCCAGAAGCTTCCTTCTCCACAGCAGTATAACCTACGCTCCTATCAGCTGGGGATTTTCATCCCTGAAACATTCCCCACAGTGCTGAATGAATGAAACCAAAGCAATTCTTACCCTGAAACTGTCAGTGATGTGGCCGTTTCTAGTCTATGTTACGGAGCTCCAGAATTCATGCAGTGTTTGAAGTCAAACCTCTCCCAGTTCAACAGATAAGCACTTTTCTATAATTTTCAATCAGTTTTATTAAAGCAAAGATACTATATGAATTAGTTGAACAACTGACTGATCAATAAATGCTCCAGTGTCTGCAGAGGCTAAAATATTATGTTTAACTATATTGAAATGTCAATTAAGAAAAAAGTTATAAACTATTTTTCTTCTTCTGGGCAGAACAGATAAATATGAACTACCAAAAAGCCCTTATTATTTATTTTTAGAAAAAGAATAAGTCAAATTGTTTCTAAATTAGTTATATGATTGCCTCGCCCCCTACCATATTTTATAAACTTTTTAAATGGTGAAACATTCTGTAAGTTCCTCACACTTTTATTTTTTTCCTACAACTTCCCTAAAGATCTTGATTTACTGGCACCCACTGGTGGTGCTGGGGTTTCCCAGGTGTATAATTGATCTAACAGTACTCATACACCTAGCAAGCGTGTATGAGACTTAATTAGTGAACAGTGGTAAAACCCCTCAAGAGAATTCTGAGTCAGAATGGAAGTGCATTGTTATTAATCATTATTACTATTGTTATTATTTTTAAATGGCTTGGAGCCATCTCTGAATTTAGCAATAAAATAAATGTATCTAATAATACTTTCTATGTGGTCTTGGGTTTCACAAATTAAATGGTGGAATACTTGTAGGATATGATTGTCGTGATCCAAGTAGATGATCCTCAACTAATTCAAAATTATGTGACTGAGACCCCAAGGAGCCAAGCAAGCAGCCTCCCCAGCTGCCTTCAGCTTGGCATTGACCCGCTGTGCGCTCATTTATGTGAAAGGTTCAAGAGGGAAGTCTGAACCCACTAGCAAAGTGTGTGTGTGTGTGTGTGTGTGTGTGTCTGTATGTGTCTGTGTGTGTTTGAGTTAGAATTTGAGAGTATGTATGTTCCCTTGTCTGAGAGACAAAGAAACCATTTTAGGTATAGCTAGCTTCACTTTCTGTAAGTAGTAGAGTCAAGCATTTAAAAAAAAAAAAAAAATCCAGTGTGGAATATGGTTAGATATCACCTGAACAGTCGCAGGTCCCCTCCTGTCCCCTTCTGTCAAGTGGCTGCATTCTGTAAGGTTGTGCTGCATGTCCCTGGAGATGCAGCTTCCACTGCCAGCTGTCTGCTTTCAGCTTGAATTATCTCAGGCAGACATCCTGGCTAGCTGCAACGCAAGACGCAGGGCTAGGGCCTGGGAAGACCTAAGTTTGGCAGCCCTAAGTTGGGGAGCGAAAAAGAAAAAGGAAATTCTATCTTTTCTGGTGCTTTTCCCTTCTTGGTTTTCCTAGTCCAAATCAATGGTGTGGTCGATAGCTGGCTTTGACTTGTTCCCTGCATGCAGAGTTTTCCTGATGTAAACCTTCAGTGTCTGGGCTTCAGACTTTGTGTGTCAGGGAAGGCTTGATGCTGTCACAGCCCTCCTGGGTTACATTTTATTCCCAGGGTAGCCTTTGTAATCCAAGAAGGAAAGCAGAGATCAATTTTTACACCATTTAGTTGTTGAAGAAAATTTTCTTTCTGCCAGTTGATGATTCTTACAAAAATCAACCATACTTATATATTTTTCTCTAAACAGCAAAAGCAAATAATATGAGATCTTCGCACTAGTGAATATTTTGAAATGAAAAACAAATCAAGTCCTGCCCTGAGTTGTTAAAATGCAGTTGGGAATTTTTCACATTCCTTTCCCATGACAAAGAATGACACGTTTAATTTAAATGTATCCATTTGGGGAAACACTTAGTAATTTCTACAGTGACAGTATCAGGGTGGTAGACAGTCAGCTCTGTGCTCATGTGGGTTTAATGCATATCTAACATTATATGCTGACTTTTATACATATTGGATAATTTGAAAAAAAAAAAAAAACAATAGCCATTATATATGATGTCTGTTAAGAAGTTTCTATTTTCCTTTGATTTCTTTCTATGAACTCTCTTGTCTGGATTAGTAATTGCTCATTTTCTCTCTTCTAAAACTTGTTTTAGTTGCCTGTGGCCTTCCATTCTAACATTTATCCTTCAATATAACACTCAATGCCCCCACTTCAATTTTTCTTTCATTACTTACAGCAAAGATAAGACGATAAGACTGTGTTTGTAAAGTTTATTCAAGTTTTAGGAAAGAGTTTTCTTCGTGGATTAAAAAATAGTTTGTAATATCATTAAGAAACATGGAGCTGGAGACATTAACCATTAGCTTAATGGTTGAGAGCACATACTGCTCTTGCAGAGAACCAGAGTTCAGTTCCCAGCACCCACATTGCATAGCTATTAATTGTATGTGACTCCATCTCTGAGAGGATGGGATAGATGCCTCTGGCCACCAGGGGCATCTACACTCAGTGAACATTCTGTTACACACACACACACACACACACACACACATACACACTTAAAAGTAATAAAAATAAATCCTTTAAGTAAATGAGGAAATAACATCCTACACATTATATTTCTTTAAAATACTAAATATATTTATTTGAAATAGCTCAAATATTTGAATAGCAATACCTTAGAAAGAACATTAGAATCAGGCCTCATCCTCAGTGTTACATATCAATCATGTTGTATTAATTGAAAGGATTTGATATAATCTCATAAAGAAACAGGCAAACTCTGGACTTTCGTCTGTACTGAAAATCTATCATTCATGTCTTCCATTACTGCACTATAATTATGGTAAGTGAAGCAGAACGGGATCAATAGAGCAATTTATCAATGCATTCCAAGCCATCCTAGCATGGCTTACGTCATATCACTGCAGATACTGTCACTCAGCAGAGACACTGAGTACCATAATGATGTTAGGCTGACCCATTTCAGCATAATGTCTTCCTATGTAATGTTCCAGTTCTGAGCATGATTTAATGAATTGTTTCACTTTGGATGGTATTATATGAATTAAAATATTTCCTGAATTGAAATAGGTTCAGGCTTCAGGTTTAAGAGCCCTGCACTCATGCGAGCGCTGTAGCTGATGCTGTGTCTTCTCCCGTGCCAGTGCCTTTCTATTGCCCCTCACTGGAGCTAGAGGATGAGCCAGGCGCCTAGCACACCCCAAGGAGCACCAATACTTACACAAAATTTTGGCCACTTTATATAGTAACTCTAGTCTTTTATCTTTGCACATCACAAAATTTCAAATTCTTTAGGCTTTATTGTCGTATTTGTGATTCAGCAATAATAGTTGGCTAATAAAAGATTAGTTTGGTTTTTTTTTCTCCCCAAAGTATGAACAATATGGTATTTTTATCATAAAACTTTTCCCTGTGTTGATATGGAATTATTAAATATTCATAACATCCAAAGGAAGTTACTGAATTGTACCGTAAGTGTTATTTATTTCAATATAAAAAGAGATATTTTCGGATTATTGGATTGCCGTTTCCCTTTTCCATATGTTGTAACATTTCACTCACTGTCATTTCAGCTAATTCATTAATGTAGAAAGATGTACAGGATTTATAACGATGTCGGTCCCAGCAATGCACTTGTATTTTGAGTTGTTAGACATCAAGAAATGCTTTCAAATGATAATGTGGGGTTTTGTTTTGTTTTGTTTGATTGAATTAGATACTTCAAAATTAGATAGTCCAAAAGACTAAAGAGTGGAGCTGAAGATAGCATGGTTACTTTGGAAAACACCAAAATCTGCAACAAGTCTTTCTTTTTTTCCCGTTTAGATGATCCTTAAGAGTTGTTGTTGTGGTGAGGGACGGGCTTTGTCTCCTTACCCAAGGAGAATTTTGTGCTACATGACTGAGACTTCCCTGGGCTCCTGAGATAAGACCATGGGTACAGTCTGTGACACTCTGTGGCCATTGTCTGGAATCTAGTTCACAGCTTGCCTTTGAGCAGACTCTGAAACATTTTGATAATATTCGTGGGTTTTGTGGGGGCTGAGCGTGTCTGCCTTTCTTTTTCTTACCTGCTCCTGGTAAAATCCTCCACCATCATTTAAAGCTACTAAAGGGTTAAGGACTAGCAGCTGCATTACATAATGTGTTCTAAGTTAAGGAATTTGAGATGTCATTACCCAAATGAAGATGTAAATTGTTTTGTTGGCAAGACTTATAGGAGCATGTTTTGTTGGTGGTGGTCATGGTTTTGTTGTTGTTGTTGTTGGTGGTGGTGGTGGTGGTGGTGGTGGTGGTAGTTTTTTTTGTTTTGTTTTGTTTTGTTTTTACCTGATATCACATTGTATTGGTTAGCATGGACTATTTTTAACTTGCATTCTATTTAAACAGTGTCAGCGAATTCTGAGAGCTTGCCAAACAAATTCTCAAAATGGTTGCCAAGCTGTAAGATGGCTGCCAAGATCTAAGCGCACTGAGCAGGTTCAAAATGGTGACCAACTCCTCAGAATTTGTTGGTCAGGTTCTCCTTCTGCCAGTCCCTTCCCCCATACAACTAACACCCAGAAATGGGGGGGGCGTCCCAAAGATGCAAGACTTGGCACTAACTCCTTGGCACGAGTCATTAACGTGTCATCCAGAGATTCAAGGAGTCACCGCGTACTTCTTGTCTCACATGCTTGGCAGGAGACAATTCAAGGGATACTGGGGTGAAAAAACCACTGTAAAATAACATGACCGTTTCCTCTTCCTGATCTAGCATGTACCAGATAATTCTCTAGAAGCGATGTGGGGAGACTAGACAAGGCAATACTTTTCAAAGAGCTTTTAAAGCGAGAGCAAAAAGCATTGACTAAGACTTTTGGGCTGTGTCTTTTTGTACTGCTTGCATGAAGTGGCACAAACTTTATATACAACAGGTTTAAGATTTATTTTGGTTTTGCATTTGTTTACTTAAGTTTATAGCAATTGCATTCTGGCAGTTGTGCTACTTAGCAGATTGAAGTAAAATCATAGGGTGAATTAAAACATACTGCTGTTAGTGCTGATTAGAATTTTAGCTTAGTGTAAATACCGGATGCAGGGTCCAACTTTTCAGACACTTGGCATGAGCTCAATAGGGATCTCCAGGCTACACAGGAGACAGTGTGTGTGCTTGGATGCCTTAAGAATTCTTGGATAGGTGCAGCAGACTGCTACTGCTGGCACGACAGTTCATTGTGCTGGCTGCATAATGTGCTGGGATTCCAAGGTAGACAGAAGAACTGGGGAAATGATAATAAGGGAAAGTAGTTTGAACTTAAAACACAAAACCTGAAGAAAAGAATTTCTGCTTAAATTGCATAGCTGTTACTGTGCACTTTGGCCAAGGATACAAACATTGATTCCTAAACTAAGGTGAAAACACAGGGCTTGGGGTGATTTGAAGGATGACCTAGTAGCAAATACAGTTCTAAAACTGGAGACTTTCCTGAGATACTTTGAACATATACAGATGGATTAGCTTCTGCAGGCAGTAAGTATAGCAAATGAATTCCTTAAAAGGGGCTTGTGTTTAGCACCACCAGGGACTAGCTTTTGTTCTGCTCAAGACCAGATTCTTCAAGGTAGTTTTTAATTGGCACAAGCAGTTTGGTTGATACTTGGGTAGCTTTCAAAAAAGCCGCTGGTCCTGACAGGTGCTGGTGCTGGTGCTGATAATAGTTCAGAGCTAGAATTAGAAGTTACTTAGTGTGAGTTTCTGAACTCTGTGAATTTGAGGTGGTTCAGCATGGAGCCTGCTTGTTGCTCTACACTCTGTAAGTCAAAAGACATCTGAGAGGAGTGGCTTTCAATACATTGAAACTACTTTTCTCTTAGGGTTAGCCAAAGATGCTTGTTGCCATTTAAGCTCCCCACCGGCCGGCCGTTTCTAGCCTTTTCTCTCATAGTAAGCAGCTGTCAATAAAGACACAATTGTTTGATAGGAGAAACCAGATTCGTCGACAATGCTGAAGCTTGAATTCAGGAACCTTTCCGTGAAGAAAGTTCAGCCTGGGGCTGAGGAGGGCTTGGCGATGTGTCTGAAAGTTGCCCAGCAGATCTCTCAATACATTTTTATATGGTCTATTTATACTGTTCTGTGATATTACGCCATTAATTAGCTTAAAGCCCTGTGGTGCACACAATGCTGATGAGATTGCTCAGTGGTTAAGAGAGCTTCCTATGCAACCATGAGGACTTGCATACAAATCCCCAGGCCCCACAGAGAAGCTGTAACCCTAGCATTTGGGGACAGAGATGGGCCGATGATCCTGGGAGCTCTGTGGCTAATGGCCTGACTGAAGTGGCAACTTTCTGGGTGAGTGAGAGAGCCTGTCTCAAGGCAATAAGGCCGGGAACAGGTACCTAACACCTTCCTTGGGCCTCCACACGAACACACATAGGAATACACACTGTGTACACTGATATTTCTCCCCCTCTCTCCCTCTCTTTCTCTGTTCCTCCCTCCCTTCCCCTCTCTCTTTCTCTTTTCTCTGTCTCTCTTTCTCTTTCTCTCTGTCTATATCACACACACACATACATACACACACACTTTTTGTGAGAATTCTTACACTTTGTACTATAACTTCTCAAGAAAGCACTGAATAAGACCTTTGTTTTCAAATTAAAAATCGAAAGTTCAGATCATCACAAGAAATTACACACTTTTAAATTTCCAGTAAGTAATGATGATTCAAATGAGAGTATTTTTCTTTTTGTTTTTATTACACACTAGCTGATATTTTAGTTCATATTTGGGTAACTAGTATTGTGTGGCAGAGGCAAAAACCCATAAAATATGCAATTTTTCTCTTTTCGTACATATCCATCCATGAGTATGTAAGCAACTAGGATTTTTTTTCACACTGCTTGTAGCATGAGGTAATTCTAAATCTTAGAATATAAAAATGCCAGCCGGGTAATGTTCATGGAGGTAGAATAGGGCCTATTTTTACAAATTGGCAGAGAATTCATCAGCATTCATACTTCCGTAAAAAGCACGGTACTTTTCAGGGGAACTTTGTCCATCTTCTCATGGTCTGTCCCTTGGTGAAATTACAGAATCTTTCCTTCAGGATATTTTCCTATTAACCCTTCCAAAACAGGGATTTTTATTTGAAAGCGTTGTTTTGTTTAGCGTTGATGTCGCTCTGTGTTTACCATCCCGTCCTTTTCCGTACAGCCCACGTGCATGCTTGGTGCATGTGCTATGTGTCTGCCTGTGTCTGTCCTAGTATGTACAGAGATATAAAATCCACTTTCTATATAGCTTGCTGTATAGGGAACCCAAACAGCTGTTAGTCCTTTTTATAGCTTCTTTAATCTATGTGCCAACAAGTCAGTTTACAAAATCTGTTTTGTTGATGACTGCTGCGATAATAATTGTGGTGTTTTGTGGCTTGGCAAAAGGCTGGGGTCTCCTCTGAGGACTCTTGCCAAGGCTTTGAAGGGGTTGAGGTGGATCCACTGCCAAAATGAGTCACCACTCTCTATTTTATTTAATGTCCTTCTGCCAAGGCCTTAGACACTTTCTGTTTTCATTCTTTTGAAAGCTTTCCTCCCCACATTGTGGTTTCCTTCACAGCCAGAAGCCTGGGTCTGCCAGGATAGGTGAGAGGGACTGGCTCCCCCGTACCCAATGCCAGTGTGTGCTGAGGTGGAAGGCTTTGCTGTTGTGTACCTTAAATGAATATTTGGGCTTAGTTACGCAGTTATGAGTTACAGATAAAATGATGGATTTAGATAACCAAGTCCTCTACCGTCACCTGGCTTTGGGTCAGGGATCCTCAGAAGTATTCCTAGTATTTTCCTTAAGTGGCATTCAAATAATATGACCGAATTTTAGTGGTTTTCGTAATTGCTTAAAGCCCCTAGATTATTCATGAGTTCTGGCTAAAGGCCCAAATCTTGAAATTCTCCTCAGACAAAAGAGCCCCATCCCCCCACCTTTCAAGTGCCATAATATCTGGCTTCGTGGAAGTATTTTCTACACATGCCTAATAGACTTCAAAGATTAATCCCAACATTTATTCCTACCTGTCTAGATTTAAATTGTTACTCAGAAGTAGACTAAGAGATATGAATTGCTGATATGATGACTGAAACATATTAGAGATTTAAACATTTCCTTTATTCAGTATTTTAGTAATTGAAACACACTGGACTAAATATCTACTTGCTGGGTTTTTGCAGCTCAAATGCACATTGTATATAGCAATGATAAAAAACAGTGTCCACATGATAGCAAGCAGGAGCATAGCTGGATCCTATCTGAACCCAGAGAGGTTTTTTTCTTTCTTAGCCATAGTTACAATGTCATTCTAAAATCTAATAAACTATATATAATGAAATTAAATTGAGGTTGTAGTTTTTGTTTTCTAAATATCCATTCATTGTGTTAAATCTTTAAACATGGTATATACACAGTAAAACTTCATTATAACATCCCCTGAAAACATTTCCATAAAAATAAAATAAAAATTTCAAAGTTCAAAGCCCTAACTGTAGGCACCAAAATATTTTCCATTTATTGGTCCAAGCTTTTGTTCTTTGGGGAGAACACTGTAAAGATAGCTTTATTTAACACTTGGTTTGCAAAATGAATGCTACTAAAATGGGTTGTTATTATAGAATATAATTATAAAGGTAAAGAGTGTGAGCAAGCAGCCAGATGAATGCCAGGTTGGTCATCTCCTGCCTAGGTCAGAGGTCATCGTTCAAAGAAGTCAAATGATGAGTGAAGACACTTCGTAAACTTTTCTGTAAATATCAAGGTGTTTAATTAAATTTTTTATTTCTTTTTTGTGTCCTAAAACTTTAGATGGTCAGATTCCCCTCTCCATATATCTGCCTTATAGTTTTCACTTAAAATAGTGAGAAAATGGAAACAGTCATTAAGAACCTATAGCCACTCTCAGGTATAAATTCATTTAGAACTTAAATTATTATAGAGTGAGGCAAGATTCCAAGACAGAAATTCTTTTGAATGATCTATAAACCACTCACTCCCTCGTTAAGGCTCAAGCTGTGTAAAAAGCCCCAGGTCCTCTTGAGCCTCGTGTGAACCCCATAAACTAAGTGAAGTCCTGTAAACCTTGTGCGTACCCTGAAGAACCAAAATAACTAAACCCAATACAGCTAATTAAAAAATGTTTTTTAGCAGATGCTTTCTGTGTCCACAATTTAAAGCCAGAACCTGCATTTGGACATGAATTGCTCTATTTTGGAAGGAATAGACCATAACTACTAAGTATTGAATTATAGTTATCCTTTATGAGCATCTAATACATACTGCTTAAGAAAAGGAATTGGAATCCTTTGGAAGTATTATTATTTGCCAAGATGTAAATATTATGGTAGGAAAGGCTGTGGTTTTGTTCGTGGTATTAATAGTAGGTGTCCTGGCCAGCATTATTTGGAAATAGTAATGCTATCTTAATTTATACTGAACCTCCTGCCACAAATTTAAATGAGACTCTTGCTACATTATTTTGACCACATTAGTTGATGGAAACCAGGTCTGTTGAGGCAAAAAAGAGAAACAGAGTTGCCAATCCGGTAAGCCATCTGGATTCAGAATCAGGTATATTAACCTTTTGGCCGCACCTGCTTCCTCTTGTGAATGCTGAAATGATAGGACTAAAGTGACTTCTTCGAGTCTCTCCAACTAAAACTCTGGAGGAAACTGTAATGACATGGAAATGACCCACCATAGTCCTTTGGAAAGTGAGTGACTGGACTAGCAAGATACATTATGGATCTCTAGTCTGACTTCCATATCGATCACTATAATGAGGAGTCCCATCATTACTGTATATACCGAAGGCCTAATTGTCTTCATGTGGACCAACTCATCCCTCTAGAGTTCTTCATGCATAGGCATGGTATACTATTATAGCAATCATTTTATTGTAAGTCTAAACATTTTGCATGATTTTTCATAATCTTGTACTAGATTTCAGGAAACCAGAAATCCCTCTGCTTGTAAATATTGGTAGTTAACTAAAATAAGAATTTTAAGTTTCTTACTTACTTTACTGTTTTGACTTTGTGTTACTCTGGCTACTTTCTGTAAGAATTGACTGGTTTTCGTATACCATCTGTTCATCCATCCATGGGCACTGGGAAGACCCTGTCATCATGATTACCATAGTTTCAGGTCCTCAGTGAAATGAATGTCTTTGACATACCTAAAGTTACATGACACTGAAATATCTCCACATGGCCACATTCTTGAGCTAACACTGGTGAAATGTGCATTTCATCCACTTTAATGTCCTATTCCCAGATACTACGTGGCACTCTGAAGAAATGGGCTGAATACAGCAAACAGAGCCCTCTCATGAGGATCAGTCTATTACACACTGTATTATAGCTTCTGTCTGAGTTCTTGTTAATACCATACAGACCTCTGAAAGGTATTACAGCCACCCTGCCTGGCACCACACATAAGGTGTTGGTATCACCCTTAACAGATAGGGGAAGACAGATGTATCATGGGGGAGGGGAGGGGACAAAATGCTCTTGGTGTGGCAGTGACATCTGGTCACTACTGCTGTGTCAAATGAGTATACTTACTGCCTCTGGGCTGAGTTTTGCTTCAACCACCCAATTCCTTGAAGTCATCACTGTGTCACAGTTGAGCAGTGGGGTTAACTTGAAGGGGAATTTTCATTTCAGAGCTAGAAGTGTTCACCAAGTGAGAGAGTGAGCAAGTACCTTGATGATCTCCTTTATTGTTTTTTAGTCTTGAACTTTCTGGTCGAAGGGAAAATGTGATCTCTCATCATTATTTCTGAACCTTTGATGAACTAACTCTTCTGCTCAGGACTTTGAAATTTTCTTGGATGTATGCAGTGTGATGAGCAAATATTAGTCTATGCGGCCATAGTTACCGATTCTATGAAGTAGATACAGGTAAGAGAAAAGGAAAGGAAAGGAAAGGAAAGGAAAGGAAAGGAAAGGAAAGGAAAGGAAAGGAAAGGAAAGGAAAGGAAAGGAAAGGAAAGGAAAGGAAAGGAAAGGAAAGGAAAGGAAAGGAAAGGAAAGGAAAGGAAAGGAAAGGA